>OV884009.1:15558314-15888314 GCA_930367205.1 Acanthosoma haemorrhoidale
AAAAAACAAATAAAGAAAAATGTGTCCAAAGAACACGTGTATTGCACTAAAAAATGGTGTAGGTATTAGGAAAAGAAATTGAAAATAAAAATTGTAACGGCTCGAAAAAATGTATAGAACGTATTAATGAAGTATAACGCAAAACGTTTTTTGATCAATTTTGGAATATGGCCGATTTCGATAGGCTAACATATGTCTCTATGGATTTTATTCCATATTAAATTTTTATTTCGGAGCCTGTCTAGTCTATGTCTAGTCCTCGGAATAAAGTAATATAGAAATCAAATTTTTCCAGGCATACGTATCTACCAAATGATGCAGATTTTAGTATTCTTGTACACTCCTAAGAATTATTACGAAATTATAAAAGAATGTCGAAGAAATTAAAGTTATAACTTGTAGGAAATAAAACGTAAAAATTTCATTTCAACATAATATCTAGCAAATGCTGTTCAAAACAAAAAAAGGAATATTGAAGGAGAAAAAGTAAATTATCTGAAAATTTGTCGGATAAGGTTTTTGTCAAAGTGCACTGTATACTAGTTACCGCCAACCGGTCAAGGGAGACCGCCAAACTTTGGAAGAATTGCACTCATGCCATTGTTACGTATTTATAGCAGGTCACGAGGCCACTGCCGTTTCAGTCTCCGAGGAGGATTATAGGGATGAGTGATGCAGTGCAATGACTGTGCTAGGGGATTAGGGTGGTTGGTTAGGTAACTATTGAGTTTTATGAACTTGGAAGAGATGAGTTCTAGAATGTAGGGTATATTAGGATCATTGTGAAAGTTTGTTGCTGAAGTAATAAGGGGCTTTTACTATTGTTCTGAGGAATTTTGATTGAGAGGATTGGATGCGCTTGATGTTCGACATTTTTTGCTGTCCTCCATACCGCTTTTTCGTATGTCCAGATTGGCTTAAGTATAACTTTGTAGATTACTAATTTATTTTCTTTTGAGAGATGGGATGTCCTTTGAAGTAGTCTGTACAGTCGTCTAAAGCGTCTGTTTAGTTCTTGTCTGTTTAGCCTCGTGTGTGGGTTCAATGCCAACCTTGAGATGGAAGCCTAAATACCTTACTGTCTTGGATACAGGGAATGGAATCGAATTTAAAAAGACTAGCGGACAGGACTTGCGGCAGAGGGTAAAGGCTATGTGGGAGCATTTTGCTTTATTGACCTTGATTTGCCATTGGGTGGTTTACACCAGTACTCGATCTCATCAAGGTGTTTTTGAAGGTTTTGGGATGCTATATCAGGGTAATCTGCAAATGTTGCCAAGAAGGTATTGGTGGTGGAGGAGATATCAGCGGTGTATATATTATAGAGGTTGGGACCCAGGACGCTGCCCTGTGGAACTCCTGTTTTATGGGATAGTAGTTAAAATATTCTACACCACAGTGGACTTGGAAGAAGCGGTTTGAAAGGTAGGACTGTAGAGTTAGGAATAGGTAATTTTTTCAGAAGATATTTGACCTCAGAAGGGTTAACGGCTTTTGGCGGTAGTGAGAGGGAGATAGGTGAAGTGAGGAAAGCTTTAACAGTTAAGCGATGAGTATTGTTTTGAGGAGTAAGGTGAGGAGTGAAAGTACGGGAAAGATGCAGTGCGAATCCTTCCGCCCTCTCGCCATCCAAAGCAGGCCAGGACCCATCATCACGACGGAGTGGATGTGAAACAGGATGATATTTTAGGATTTTCTTAGTTAGATTCCACAAGGAGTTGTCCCTGGTAGACAGAGAGGAGAGATAGGAATTAAATGAATTGGAACGGAAGGATGCTAATTGCCGCTTTACCAACCTGCAGTACTGATTGTATGAGCGACGATCAGCAGGATGTCGGGATCTTTGCCACACTGTTCTTTAGTTGTGTTTGGATTGAATTAGGTCTATGATATACTGAGGTAAAGGATTTTGATTGTGATTTTTTAGATGACGGTGGGGTGACGATGCCTCCCAGGCCGACCTCTGGACCAGAATAGTGAAGGTGCTGATTGACTGGAGTTGCTGTGGACTAAAGGAAATCGTGTGCTACCAAAGGAACTATGTGATGGGATATGGAGTTATGGACAATGACAGCGGTGCCTGCATGTGCTCTTCCATCTGGGTGATCAGTTAGATAAGTCTGGTACGGTCGAACTGTAAAAGGTCGCTTACTTGTAAGTCTTGTTTCAGTAATAAGAGCTACATCGATGTTTTTGTCATGAAGTAGTGCTGTCAGTTCGTTAGTGTGGGTGCGAACACCATTCGCATTCCAAAGGAGAATGGATAAGGATTCGGAAGGATCCACTTATGGGTTCTGTTTAATGGGGATGAGGTAGCTGACAATATTTGTAAGAAGGGAAATGAGAGGGGTAATTAGGGCTCTGAAATCTGTAAGGAATTACGTTAATAGACTAGTGAGGCCTGAGGAGCTTGAAGGTGAAGGAATATGGGAGACGGTGGTTGAGGGTGGGATTGAGTTTTCTGGTTGCTGTGATGAACGGAGTGCTTGGGAAGAAGAACTTGCGGAGGAGGAGTGGGCAATGCCTGTGACTGCTCTCTGTTCCGAACGGCATCAGCAAAAGAGACTGAAGGCCTCAAACTTCTGGCGGGGGTGCTTCTTAGGCTACCTGTGGCTGGCTTCTCTTCTTCTGGCCGACGACGTTGTTCGCTCCTTGACTTCAGAATTCCGTATGCCTCACAGCCTTTATAGTTTGCCGGGTGGCCTTGCTGGCAGAGCACGCATACAGCAGGATCTTTTAGGGGCTTCTTGCACAATTCACTTTTGTGCTGCCCACTGTACTTTGCACACCTGGGAGGGTGGTAGCAGTATGATTTCGTGTGCCCATATGCCTGGCAAATATGGCATTGAACTATTTCGCGTTTCGGGTCAGGCTTTTTGACCTGTACTCTAGTGTAATACAAGTGGGTAACCTCGTAGATTTTTTCCACTCCAGGTTTTGCTCTAGATCCACAAAGAACAAGGGCAGTGGTGTCTTGATACTCGCATCATTTTCTTGCTTTTCCTCACGGAGCACATTCGTAATCGTAAATGCAGGTTTCTAATCACCACCCGTAGCGACCGTTCCTGCTTTAATTGGTAGGTATGGAAGTCGGCCTTAGTTTCTTCTAAGTATTTGATTATTGTTTGGTATGTGTCGGGAGTGTCTGGAAAAACTTTTGTGTCCCGGGACCGATTGAGGCAAGTGTATTTGCCTATACCTACAATTTTATTCAATTAGGTACACAGTAATTAAAAATTACTAATGTTACGAATATCGCTAGTGGCTTAGGCTGTGTGGGTGTTTGTGTAGAATCCATATCCTCTACTTCAATATTTTTCAACACCTCGTAACTATTGGGCGTGAAAAATGGAGACTTATGGGTTGTTGTTTGTTTTGATGTGCTGGTATTTCTTCCATAAAGCTGCTGAGAGCGGAAGAATTTACAGGGGCAATATTTCTTTAGTTCGCCGCGGCTTACGTTTGACCGGCGATGGAGTACGTCCCAAGGACCTTGAGCGTTTTTTCTTATTTTCTGACATTAACTGCTGATAGAAACGCATGTTTCATCAGCAGTATTTTTCCGAATTATTTAGTTTTTTTTTATATATAAAAAATATATGGCAAATGGCAGCCGCGAGCGCACATAATGTAATCAAGAGCCTCCGACGCTTGCACTTGTCCACGGTGCTATGAGGGTTTAGCCGGACTCCCCACTCTTATCTCTACTACAGCTGATCGGCAAGCTTCCAATATGGCCGCCTTTTCTGTGTAATGTGAAGTGAAACTTACAATTTGCAATATAGTCTACAGCTTCACTATCCACTCATCTGTAGACAGCTCCTCCGAGGACAGTTCACCCAGTAGTCGATTTGACGAACTGGACACTTCCTATGAACGGTAACAAAACAGTTAGTTTGTAGAGCGATACGACAACGATGTGTAATGGTTTAGCGCAGGCGCAGTACTCGGAATGGAATTAAAAAAAAAATTAAACTAGTGGACAGGACTTGCGGCAGAGGGTAAAGGTAATGTAGGAACTTCGTCTTAAATATTAACAATTTTAAATAGCTATGCTCACAATTAACAAAAATTGTAGGTACGGAACTTGTAGGTATGTTAGACCCATTACATACGAATATATAAGGATATGATGCAGTTATTTCCTGCAGTGTATCATGAATATTTTAAAAAACATCCCTCCTCGGTATCAGGTTGCTGTTGATCGGCAAATCTGGAAGGTCGGTTACCCGATAGGAGCCTAATTAATTGCCTTGGATAATTATGAGAAACGTGGAATTAGGGAATAATTGGGCTGACAAAGAGGCGGCCATCAAGTGAACGACATCGGTCCAATGTCTATTTATGCGGTGTTGGCCGCCAGAGACGCGTCACTTGTGCGTCGGCTGCACCACCGGCCACCTCTCAACCAACATGCAAGTATGTACTATATACTCATTTTATTTATTCACTACTTAGAAACTATTGACAACATTTTCCATTTATCAACCGAAATCGAACTTTAACTTATTTTCGTTGAGGCACAGGAGAGGGGAATATTGGGTTGGTTTTTTCTATGTATGTTCAACGATAGATAGATTAAATTCTTTACATTAAAAAAAAAAAAATTAGTACTTTTAATGCCTGCTTCCCTGCTATCACAATACAGATGGCAACACAATTTCAAAGATACTGCAGAAAATTAATCCGAATTAAACCTAGGCCCTTTGTTAAAAAGAGCCAGTGGACAGAATGATAGATGTGATTATAAACCTGTATAAGTAGGAAATAAACTACGTTTTAAGTATTTTTAAAGAATAGCCGAATGGGAATTCTCAAAAACGTTGTAACTGTAAAACCCACACAAAATAACGATTTTTTTTCTTGAATAACTCAACATCAACTCGTCATAACAAGATGTTTTTAAAAGGAAGTTTTCGTCGTTATTATATAATAACAATGAAGGGTAACATCTAGGAATTTTAATAACTATTAAATTTGGAATTGTTTTTTTGTTGTTATTTATTTATACACATATGCATAAAGTAAACAAATAATAGAATTAATGAATGAGATGATGTATGAATGATTACAGATATGGGTGTAATGTGGGAAAGAACATTCAGTGATGCCTCCCTCTATAAAGCGTTATGTTTTTGGCAGTTTATTTAAATGAACATATTCGTTACTGCTCACCCTGCACTTCAATGCATCCCTACGCACCATACACTTCCCTGTTCAATGGAAATAAGCAATTATTACAAATTATGATCATCTTAAAACCCTATAAGTCATCTTACCTACCTCCTTATAGACCTATCAGTCTTATTTCTGCTTTCTCAAACTTTTTTTTACTACAGCTACAATTACTTAGAGTTAAAATTACTGTTTAAAACGTCTTCTAGCTTTCATTTAAAACAAATCCAAATCACCAATTCGGCTTTTAAACACATCATTCAACAACTAACCAGTTAAATAAAGTAGTTGATTTCAGTGCTTCGGCTTTAGAAAAGAAGCTAAATGTCACCAAGACGTTTATTGACATTGAGTATGCTTTTGACAATGGTTGATATTCAGGAAACAAGCAATTTTAAATATAATGCTTTGCATAGAATATATTAGTTAAGTGTCATAAGAATCTTGAGTGTTGGGGCTGTGCACATCTTCCCTCCCCCCTCTCTCACCACTTGTCAGTCAGCCAGAAAATGAACATTATTGCAAGTTAATGTACTCCATATGGAGTATAACCTGACGGCGAAACAACCATATTTGTCTTTTACAAGATGGTGGATCATGGTAACCTTAATCATAGTATCAAGTCCTGCAGACTGCCGACTGGCTAACATTGGCCATATATAGATAGGACATAATCATGACTTCATGACCTGATCACCGTTCATAGGTCAGTTGACATAGTTAAATAACTATTCCACGAATAGACGCATATGCTTACAGCGTTCTTTTTTATTTGATTTCCTTTTAATCTCCTTATTTAATGTCATCCTAATCAATACGTTAATTAAAAGTAGGTTGTATATTTCAAACAATAGAGTTTTAATGTACATTAAGGTATTTTTAACATTAATTAAAGCCCTATAGGATAGTGATTTTATAAATCACTTTTGGAAATACATTAATATCATTGTAGTTTAAATTTTTAGAGTTTGCTATTGTTGGTAAACCAAAGTTACCTTAGCACTTGGTATTTAGGACTTCTATTCAAGCTAAGACAAAGTCTAGAGGTACAACCTACTACTACTACACCTACTAGTACACGTGCCACCTATTACTATAATTATACTTACAATACGGCTTTTTCAGTGTCCACGAAAGGTCAGCAATCTCTTCCTAGCGTCTCGCCACTGCAGGTAGTAGCCTCCATCTTCAAACTGAGGATATCGTCTACTAATGCAGCTCAATCGAGCTCCGACTAAATATTTGGGTATAAACGGTACTAGATTTTTCTTTTGGCTACGACCGTTGCGATGTGACAGGCTTTTAACTAGAAATGAGGACAATGGATGATTCATAGTAGGATAAAGTTGGCATCAGAAATGTAAAGAACCCTTTCCATTTGGTCTCTGAGGATTCACGTTCACTTCAGCAAGTCTTCTTTATAGTTTCTGTGCATATTGCTACTCCCCGACTTGTACGAGTTGAGCAGTTTCAGTAGCAGTTGAAAACCGATTCCGAAGCGTGTGCAATACAATATACCGGTCATCTCTTGGCTCTGTCACGCGAAGCCTCAAATAGGTCTGCGTGGGCAGAAACCTGTCTCACAGTAACGAATGAATTCTACCCTGCGACAACCGAACGATTACACAAGCCGTCATGTGAGGTGACATTCCTCACGAACTATCAATAGATAAGTGAGGAGATATGGTTTGTATGAAACTGAGACATTTAGTAATTCATACAAATCATGTTTTGTCACTATGTTCAAGACTTTGGGACTGAAATATTAGGGCCGGTCCACACATGCGCTTTCCTAAGCTGTACTAGCCCGAACTTAAATTTTAATTATTATTTAACTTTTCTTTACAAAATCATTTTTGAAAACTTACATTTTTAGTTATAGACTTTTGTTTTGTGTGTTTGATTAAAAGCTCCAAATTATGAGTTTAAATTATTTTGTCTTTGTTACTTCTTATGTACATAAAGTAGTGGTGTATTTTACACACTGCCGTTTCACAAATTATATTTTATTTTAATGTTAAATTAAAAATATATTTTTTAGAGTTTTAATTATAAGTTAGCGTATGTGATTGGATAAAAGAAAAAAAACAATTATTAGTTAATGAGAAAAGATATGCACTACCCAACAAAAAAAGTAGTGCCCTTAGGAAAATCCAAATATTTGCTTCCTAATAGATTTATCGGCTTTCAATTTTTTTGAATTAATATTAAGATTATTCAGTGATAAGGGACTATAAACATTACTAGAAAACTCAATGAATATACAAAAAATGTTTTTAAAAATATATAGAGAAATTCCTATTGTGATATCCTGTAACTGATTTATACAAATTTAGTAAAAAAAAATGTTAATTTTAATTTAAAAGTGATTTGACGGTCAACCGAGTATCCCGTCTAGTTGCTTTAGCAGAAGATAGTTGAAGACAAAGATATGCAGCCCGTTCATTGGGTTTACTTAGAACCACCGTTCGGTGAGCAATTACACGTTACGGTGAGACAGGATTGTGCCCACGCAGACCTAGTTGAGGACGGCTTCGCGTGACAGTGCCAAGAGATGAGAAGAATTGGGCCGTTATATTTATAGCCCATTGTCACAGAAAACAGAATTGAAAGAATTATTTTATTAGGAAGCAAGCTTATATCTAATTGGGTACTCTAAATGTGTTCTACCTCAAACACTAGCCAAGTCTACTCAAACTATCTAACTATGCTGGGGCTGGTACAAGGTAGCTGGAAGAACACCCGACCAGTGATAGTTCCACAGCCCTGTCACATCTTTTCTCTTTAGCTAATTATTGAAATAATGGGGTCATAAGCACAACTGATACTTAAAAACCTTTATTGTAGTTAACATTTATTAGGACAAATTACACTTTTACGGGAGTAGATAGCCATTCGGGACCACTGTGCAATAGAATGACCCAATCCCACTCTTCCGTCGGGGATCTAATTCCGATCGATTCCTTTCTTCAACGTTGCTTTTCATTTCCGCGCTAATAATTCCCTTAATAATTCAACCATTCCTTCATAAAAACACAAAAAGGTTTTTTATGTAGGCATTCTTTTAACCCTTTAGTTTCGAGCTGAAGAGGAAGAAGCTCTGTAGAACCGTATAATTGATTTTTTAGTTTATGCTACAAATCGTAGTTTATGATACGAATTGCAGTTTATGCTACGAATCTATTTCAACCCAATGGAGTATATTTTCACGTTCATTTAGAAAACGGCCTCACAGTTTTATCTTGAGGAAGCCACATTTAGTGATTCTGTGCACCGCAGCTTCTGAGTACCTTAACATTACTTTAGTTATGCTTAATTTCTCTCCGTATATTATATGTCGATTGTTCGGTCTGCAAAAACTACTGTGGATGTGAGGTACAATATACCCAGCTGTCAAATGCAGTGTGCGTGTCTTACAGTCACAGTATCGCCGGGAACCTAATAAAACAAACTGTTCAAAACATTGTTTACGAACAGTGATACCGTGTTAAAATTCAAATAAATAAGTTTCATAAATCTTTATGCGTTGTTGAATTTTTAGACTGTGCGTGCATGTGTAATGTGCCAGTATAGCAACAGAGTAGCTCCGATTGAGTAGCCAATTACAAAACTATTTAGAGTATCAGTAAACTCTTCATTTCGTGCTCACGCAGTATTGGATTCTCCACTCCAAAAAAAAGTGAATATAACAAAAAAAAAAAAGATTACCACCACTTTGGAACCAGGCAGTTGGTCAATCCTACGCGCACTTTTCACGACGCAGATTCAGTTTTATCGTAATCTTTCGTTGAAAAAGTAATTAAAACATTTCGCAAACGTTCTTTGATTCTACATCCAGAGCTTTTCACACACCTTACAGTACAGATTGTCAATGATGTTCTAAAGGAAGCAGATATTACGAGCATTGTTAAGAAAAACAAATATTGTCGCCACTCTGACAACAAGCTAATGCAGTTTTGAAGAGTGAGCAAATGTGGCACTCTCTATCAAGTTTGAAGCTTGTTCTAGTAGTTCTGACAAGATGAAATTCAACTCGTTTCAAGATTGAAACACTAGGCGCAGGGGTAATATGAGAAGTTAGGTCAAGGGCCAGATGGCAGGTGGCAAAATACAAAAACACAGTCGAGTACAGGCGTCGGAGAATAGCACTCAAACTTTCCTAACGTTCCTCTAACTTGCTTGTCAAAGGAGATAAAAAAAAATTATCCTTTTCAAAAAGAGGAGTGAAAAGAGATCAAAGGGAGACTTATTTATTGAATTAATAGTCAATAGTAATAATTTTTTGTATTTCTAAAGCAAAGGAGTAATGCTTTGCAATGGTCGCGGATACTTATTGACTACAACTATTATTTATTATTATAAACAACTTTATTATGATGAAATTACAATCTGCCTTAATACTGAATAGGCAATAAATAATTGAGATAAATGTTTTCATTCATACCATATTTACAATTCATCATTCGCTCGCACATTCATACAATATTTACAAACATTTACAAACAGCCCACTTGGGGCCCCCCAAGTCCACACGGTTGTAGCCTCCCTCGCATGCGAAAGAGGAAGCGGAGTCTTGGGAAGTCCCCCACTAGTGGAGCACAGAGTGGAGCAGTGCAACTATTGATTGAAAGGATTGAATGCGCTTGATGTTCGACTTTTTTGCTGTCCCTCATAGCTCTATTCCGTATGTCCAGATTGGCTTAAGTATAACTTTGTAAACAAGTCGTTTATTTTCTATTGAGAGATGGGATGTCCTCCAAAGTAGTCTGTACAGTAGTCCAAAGCGTCTGTTTAGTTCTTGTCTTTTTAGCCCCGTGTGTGGGTTCCATGTCAGTCTTTTGTCGAGATGGAAGCCTAAATACCTTACTGTCTCAGACACGGGGAGAGGAACCAAATTGAAAAAGACTAGCGGACAAGTTTTGCGACAAAGGGTGAAGGTAATGTGGGAGCATTTTGCTTCATTAACTTTGATCCGCCATTGAATGCACCAATACTAGATCTCGTCAAGGTGTTTTTGAAGGCTATGGGATGCTATATCGGGGTCTGGGTGGTATGACAAGACTGCAGTGTCATCTGCAAATGTGGCCAAGAAGGTATTGGGAGTAGAGGGGACATCAGTGGTGTATAGGTTATAGAGGATGGGGCCTAGGACACTGCCCTGTGGAACTCCTGCATTTATGGGATAGTAGTTAGAGTATTCTAAACCACAGTGGACTTAGAAGAAGCCGTTTGAAAGGTAGAACTGTAGGATTAGGAAAAGCGTCTATGGTAAATGTCTTTTGAGCTTGTAGAGCAAACCTGCGTGCCAAACCCTGTCAAAAGCTTGAGCTATATCAAGAAAGGCAGCAGTGCAATACTGTTTGGTTTCAAGGGCTGAGGAGATGTGATCAACAACGTGAAGGCCTTGTTGAGCAGTGGAATGTCGTTGGTGGAAACCAAACTGGCGTGTGGGAAAAAGGTTTTTGGATTCAACAATTGGAAGTAGACGTTTTAGTAGGAGTTTCTCAAATATTTTTTATAGCCTAGGAGTAGGCTAATTGGACGGTAAGATGAGGCGTCATTGGGTGGTTTACCGGGGTTGGTGAATAGGACAATAATGGAATGTTTCCAGAGGAGAGGAAAGTGCGTCGTTCGTGTAATGCAATTATATATATAGGTTAGGAAGATTATGGCTTTAGGAGGAAGTTCTTTGAGAATTTGAGGAGTTAGGAGATCATATCCAGGGGATTTTCTGTAAGGTAAGTTTTTCAGAAGATATTTGACCTCAGAGGGATTAACGGCTTTTGGTGGAAGAGAGAGAGGAATAGGTGAAGTGAGGAAATCTTCCATAGTTGTACTGTGAGTATGGCTTTGATGAGAAAGTTGAGGCGTGAAAGTAACTCTCAACCAGGAGTTGGTAAAGATCAATATAGTTTTTTAAATAACTTTACAAAATACTAAAATATATTACATACTTGAGGAAGCACTACGGCTCCAACATAATGTTTATATTTGATGGATATCAGGATGAGTCGTCTCAGAGGGGCTCACTAACACCTGTGAAAGGATTCGTCTTTTCAAGGTTCCATTACGACTGAAACAATATTTGATTGACAGACAAATGCTGTAGTCACTCAGAAAAGATTCCTAGGGAATGTGTACATCATGATCCGTTTAATTTTGATGGTGATACGAAAATCGGGAAAAGAAGGCATACAAGTAAAATAGGCACATGAAGATGCTTACGGCTTGATTAAGAGACAATAAAAGCAGGTTCACGTTAGTGAAACTAATTATTCAAGTAATACCCATGTATTTTTCATTAATGCATTTACTAGTTTGTATGAAGTTCAATCCTGCATAATTCAGAAGCCATCAAGCCTCTCCAGAATTCATAACTTAGGCTGGAAAATATGGTATCTTTGAATTGTATGGTGGTGAAATGTACAAAAATTAATCACTGGACGAATTGAGATACCTGATATTCACCAAATCAGTCTTAAAAAGTAGATGTTGCTAGTGAATTATTCCACCATAGTAGCCAAAAACAGGGAAAAGGCCAACTAAACTCTGTTTTTATCTTGCTCTGAATGGAATGACCATTTGTTCATTATATTAAGCATTCATTTCTCCATTTTAAAAACCGATTTTTTCATGAGTAGGATCATGAATGAACAGTGAGAAAAATATTTACTGCTCACTCCCACTCGGATGAGTCATCCCGTTTATCATGTTTTTGTTTTTCCTTTGAGCGTTAGAATAAGATTTTAGTACAAGTGTGGTTTTATTCAACGCAGCTAACAATAATAATAATAATATGAATATAATAAGACGTTGGTGAATACTTTAAAATAGGAAATGAAATTTTCAAAACCTGGTTCAAGTATATGCTTTAAAAAACGGTTGGTTTATTTTAATACATGTTCACCCATAAAAATATCATTATTTAAACATTTTTTTGGCCTGATGCCTGGTTCCACCAAGTCAATATAAACATAATTTTAATCCCAGTATCAAATACTACACCGTTACAGGGATAGTTACGGCTGCATAAATCTTTTAAAAAAATGTTTTTGTTTTTTTTAACAAGTACTTTATTATGATATAATTACAATCCGCCTCTTTGGGCAGTGAGTAATTGTGATAAATGATCTCATTCATACCATATTTACAACTTTCATTCCCTCGCACATTCATACATTATATACAAATAGCTCAGAGGCCTCCCAAATCCTCAGGTTATCACCTCCCTCGCGTACGAAGAAGGAAGCAGAGTCCTGGGAAGGCCCCATCGCTCCTCCGTCAGCCACGTCATTGGATAAGAGCCCGAGGAGACTGACCAAGAGCGCGAGAACCACAGACGCTTTGGACATGATTGGAGGAACTGACCATTTCCAGGACTCCAACTGTCACGTATTTGTAGCAGGTCACGAGGCCACTGCCGTTTTAGTCCCCGAGGAGGATTATAGGGATAAGTGGTGCAGTGTAATGACTGCTAGGGGATTAGGATGGTCAGATAGGTTACTAATGAGTTTTATGAAGTTGGAAGAGATGAGTTCAAGAATGTAGGGTATATTAAGATCATTATGAAGGGTTTTGTTGCTGACATAACAAGGGGCATTTACTATTGTTCTCAGGACTTTTGATTGAAAGGATTGCATATGCTTGTTCGAATTTTTTGCTGTCCCCCAAAGCTCTATTCCGTATGTCCAGATTGGCTTAAGTATAACTTTGCAGATTAGTAATTTATTTTCTATTAGGAGATGTGATGTCCTTCGAAGTAGTAAAATATTTTGTTGAAATAAGACCTACTGGGCAAAGAACAAATTTGAATTGAGTCTCATACATCAACGAATGATTTGTGGAAATAAGAATAATATAGTAGTCTAAGTGGTCTGCCCAATCATGGCTAAACTTGCCCGGAACGTTGGCTTTTATCGCTCAACCGGGAGTTATTTATTAGGTGGGGCAATGCCAAATGAAGGAACAATCCCTATTACAGGAATAAAGGAAAATTAATTAAAACTTTCTCTGTAATATTTCATTAATGATGAAATGATATTAAGACAGTTTCATTATAATGGTGAAAGATTTGGATAGTGCCAATGAAAATAAGAAACAAAATGCATAGAGCACCTTTGTTATAGCAGGAACAGTGTTTGCTTCCTGGACTACTTCTACGGAAGTGTTAATATGTATATATATATATATATATGTTATGGCTAGAGGCAAGACATTGTTAAGCCTAATACCACAGGGCCTAATGTAAACAAAGCCTTGGTATTGATAGAGGATGAGAACAGAATAAAGCCAGTTAACAATCGAACCTGTGTGCATTATTATCATCTATATTCTCTCCTTTTCTTTGATTGTCTACAGCTGGGAGACGATAACTGGTGCCGAAACCCGGGAGCTAACGAGTGTTAAGATAAAACAACACGTGAGGCAAATAATTTTTTTTTCGCTTTTGCTTTACTTTCTACTTCTTAATCTCTTTCCGTTTTTTTTTTTCTTAGTCATCCTTTTAATCAGGTAAAATGGTTACGGCCGGCAGCCTTCGAAGTGCCGCCTCCGTTACCGAGCGAAACGTTGCCGGAAGTTCATGCAAACTCCCTCGCCTGGATGAAGGTGCGAGCAGCGACGTCGCAGGACCTAAGAAGGACGATATTTGACCTGGAGGAATTCTCTGGAGAGCTGGGTGAGTTAAATCACTTCATTAAAGGTGGTGATAGAATTATGAAGAGAGTAGAAGCGAAGACAAATGAAGGCCTACTCAACCCAGGGGATGCGAAATCGATAAAAGCAGACCTAGTGTGTCGTATAAAAAGAAACGTATTGAACCTGATACAGGCGGATGAGGACACCCCATGGGCCGTGGTGAAGGAACGATTGAAGAAGGCTTACGGAGGAGGCCGTTGGACACCGGAAGAGAATATCTCAAATGTTTAGGGAAACGGGACATCCGGGTCAAACGAAAGGCCACTACGCCGGGGAACTGTTGGCACGGTTCAACAATATTACCCAAAAGATGAGGGAAACGATTGACTTGGCGGAAGTAGAAGCCAGGATGGCCTTCTTGGCGACCATTCTAAAATTACAGCTAGCCAGCGAGACGGGCAAGCGGGATAACTTACCAGGGGACCGATCGTTCGTGGAATGCGCCCAAGATATGATGGATGTTAGCTCCCGTGAAGAGGAAGGCCAACAGGGAGTGGAGGAGAGAGGTTGGTCCAAGGTGACATACCGTAGACGTAGAATGCCACAGCAGATTTGGAAAAGAAGGGAGCCATCGAACGTTGAAAGTTGGTACTTCTTGGTACTTTTTCTTGGTGCTTTTTCTCTTCCGTTCCACTTCAAGGCCAACAACAAATAACTTATAAAAAATTTTTACTATGATCACTAGTCATATACTTATATACTGGGCTGATCCCAAAACTAGAGTGAGTAATGCTGTGTACTCATCATAATAACAACTAATACTAGCCATTTTGTTTTTTCCTCTACTCTCAATTGTTTTTATTTTCGCCTTCTTGATACAAAGTTGGATTAAATCTTTATCTTTAAAATTCTTATACACAAACTCCAAAATATCTAATATCACAACAATATATATATATACTTAATTTTAATGTAAATGGGTAATTTTAACAATTAACGATTGGACTTCACGTTATGGTGGAGGATATGTATATGAGGACTACATTTTTTTTATGTTTGCGTATTGTAAAATACTGCAAGAATGAGAGAGAGAATGCCTTATTAAATGAATTAGATCATTTAGTACTATTATTTATTGCCTTGTAAAGCAGATCGTAGTTTTTTTTCTTACAAAGAAAGTTCGTAAGTTAAAAAAAAAAAATTGTTAAATAGCTTCGGCTAAAAAGACAAGAACTAAACAGACGCTTTGGACTACTGTACAGACTACTTCAAATGACATTCCATCTCTCCATAGAAAATAAATTACCAATCTACAAAGATATACTCATACGGAATAGAGCTAGGGGGGACAGCAGAAAAGTTGAACATCAAGCGTATTCAATCTTTTCAATCATAAGTCCTGAGAACAATAGTAAATGCCCCTTATTACGTTAGCAACAAAACCCTTCATAACGATCTTAATATACCTCACATTCTTGAACTCATCCCTTTCAAGTTAATGAAATTCCATAGGAACTTATCCAACTGCCCTAATTCCCTAGCACAGTCATTGCACTGCACCATTCATCCCTATAATCCTCCTCGGAGACTGAAACGGCAGTGGCCTCGTGACCTGCTGTAAATGCGTGACAGTGGGAGTCCGGGCAATGGCCAGTTTCTCTAATCATGTCCTGAGCGTATGTTGCTCTCGCGCTCTTCGTCAGCCTCCACTGGCTCGTATCCGGTGACGCGGTTGACGGAGGAGCGTGGGGGACTTTCCTAGACTCCACTTTCTTTTTTGCATTCGACGGAGGTGACAACCATGTCGATTTGGGAGGCCTCTGGGTTTTTTGTAAATATTGTAGGACTGAGCACGAGTGTATGATGAATTGTAAATATGGTATGAATGAGAACATTTATCTCAATTACTTATTGCTTAATAAGGCAGATTGTAGTTTTACCACAATAAAAAAGTTATATACACATATATATATATATATATATATATATATATATATATATATATATATATATATATATATTAAATAGCTTCGTATTTGAGAATCGTTAGGAGAAAGTCAGCCAGTTAATAAATATAACCATGTTTTTTCCATTTATTCTTTTAAATACATAATTATTGTGATTATATCATTCTGAAAACATATGCTGGGTGTTGTGGCCACCTCTCTATTACAAATAATTATAAGTCACTCTCTTCTCGATCAGATCATATCTATCATTTTTTTCATATGTTTAATAAATAAAGCTTATGACGCCCGTCGGAGAGTGGGGGGAGAAGTTGGTGGGGAGAACAGCCGCTGGTGGGGATGACAGCCCACCACGACTAGCCGGCTATATAAACCTCGTGCCCTACAGACACAGACAGAAACCAACCGGCACCTTGAACACTTCTCTCTCTCACTCTGCACTGGCGCTTGCTGCTCTACTCAAAACCATAGTCTTCTCATTTAACTACCTCTGCATCTCTCTCTCCTAACCTCGCTATGTTTAGTCCGGCGTTGTCAGACCCCACACCTTCCTAGTGGAAATCTCTGATTCGTCTTGCTAAAACTAGCACCTCCTTGGGAGAGACCTCTCCCTTGCGGACGACGGTTGCCGTGGCCCTGCAAATTTTCCTGGCAGTGTCTCCCATGGCAATCCAGTCTGCCTCTTTCTGGTTCACACTCGCCTATGGGATCCGGACGGTTTTCGCCTACCCTTAGATACCAAGTGTGAATTCGTGGTTATTCCAAGACCACATAAACTACCTATAAACCTACCCTGTACCTTTTCTCCTGAACATAGTGCTTTGTCGGGGCACACACACCTTCTAAAGATCTTATGGAGTCCAATCACATTGAATTAGGGTGCCCGCCGACTAGGCCGGCGGCCAGGGTGAAAGACCATAGGTCCACCCGCTCTGCTCTTTCTGTGCACTCGCCGGACGGCGGCTAAGAGGTTGTAGCGACCCTAGCCCGCGGTGGGCGTCTCTTTCCTACTTTGGGGATACTGAGTTATACTGAGCCCGACACAGGTTATAATAGACTATTGTTGAAGGAGGTTTAAGCCCCTGGCTGTATTACTAATGGATCCATTAATAGTTGAATCCCTATTTTTCCTATCTTCTACTGTAGGGAAATATTTTTTCGTAGTGCTTCAAATGAGGGTTGTCCTTTACTGATCATTACACTTACTATCCGTTCCTTCCTTATTTCATTTTCAATCTAGGATATAGGAACCTATTTCTATTACAGAATTCAAGGCGGGCTACTTTACCTTTTTGGAAGTTTTTTTCAATTCTATGGAACCCAACATAGAACATGACAATGCCATTTACATCAAACTCCTATGGAAATCATTTAGAGCGAAAATTTCGGCCTTTTTTGATTTTTGGAAAATAAATTATTCTGGTTAATCGTAGCGATAATTAGTTCTTTATCAATTTGAAAGAAAACAAAATTTTCACAACATATTCAAAATTCACAATAGCTTTATATTATATTACTACGTTTGCAAGCTCTATACGACTCATCTAGCACTTAATGACGTGGTATAGGTTATATATTGTAATATATACTACTATATAATGTATTTTATTTACACTAATATTAATTGTTTATAGTTGTTTATCGCATTCCTAGTCAATAGTAATAAATTTTGTAGTTGCAAAGCCGCGTTTAGACCTGTCTATTGGATACTTATTGACGACAATTTAAAAAAAATGGCAAACTTAAATGACAAAATAAAGACCATCGACATTACAATTATTACTTATATCAGTCACTCACTTATTATTACTATTATTATTGGTCAAGACTCTCCAAATAATTCTTTTAAATGAAAATATAAGGTTGTATCATTCGCATCTTCCACTCCTCTGAAAATGGGGAAAAGAAAATAACTGTTATTGACCTATTAACACTATTTAACAGAGAATGCGTTGCGAAGCATTCTGACGAAGACTTGCAAAGCTATTTCTCATCTTGCCCTCTTTCCCATAGCATTCAGAAGGTTAATTGCGGAAATATATTTTCCTCTAAAAAGGTTATTTAACTGTCGCCTGAACTTGGAACCTGGCAGTATACTCAGTAAATTCACGGCAGTCCACCATCTAGAGATCCCTCATTTGGCAACGGACAGTGAGATTACTCCAATAGCCTGAGAAGGCCGATGCCTCTGGGAAGATACCCTACAGGACAGGACTTCACAGATATTGGGTACTGGTCTATTTCAATAGATTTTCACCAGGGAACCACCTCAAGAAATTCGTTATATATCTGAGGAAATTGAAGTTGAAGAAAGAAAGCTGGGCTTC
This sequence comes from Acanthosoma haemorrhoidale, assembly GCA_930367205.1. NCBI lineage: Eukaryota > Metazoa > Arthropoda > Insecta > Hemiptera > Acanthosomatidae > Acanthosoma > Acanthosoma haemorrhoidale. The sequence goes on from OV884009.1 coordinate 15,576,421, forward strand.
ATTGAAGACATCATTCACTTGGTAAATACAATTATTATACACATTCTGACCTTATTAGATCAGTAGCTGGCAGACTTAACACTTTAAGATACATTTCAGAAACAAAAGACAGGAAAGAAACTAAAGAATCAGACAAGCGAGATCATGTAAAAAATATTACAATAATATAGGCGATTTACTACGTTAAAAAGAAATTTAGAGACCCTAAAAGTATTTGCGAAATTTACGAAACCAAACCTCATTATAATGAACAAGCTTTACATATATTGGCAGACTAATGATCCTACGAGAAGATTTAAGTGCTAGAATCAGAACTAACGATGATTTCACTTTAAAAAAAAACAATGCGAAAATGAACGAATAAAATTTACTAATAGCTACTCATTGTAAATGACACTTACACCCAGAATTAAACGCACCACTTATCCACATAAAATACGATACGCTGGAAGATATCGAACAATTCCTAAAACGAGAAGCGGATGAAATTATGTAAATAATGGGATAAACCCCAAAAACGTGGACCACAAACTAAGTGGTGTACAGAACCTGCCCGATCCAAATCTCTATTTAACTCCGTTATTTTAGTTGCTCATGATCATTAACATAAAAACAGCCACTTTTTTTTAAGTATTCAATTATTTCAGTAAGAATTATTAGCCAACAAAAAACTATAGTGAAAGAGCCATGGGTCATAATCTCCGTTCGGCTGCTCCAAACTGTGTGCCATCTTTATCCAGTTCAGGCTTAGCCAGTATCAAATCTTTTTAGTTACGCTTCAATTAAACGGATAGTAAATTTCTTTATTAGCTGCCTATTAGCATAATTTATAGTGCATTCATTATTTATTCAAATAAACATTATTGAAGAACCATTTAATAGCGCAGTTTAATCCTTTTTTTTAAGATAAAATTATGATCTGCCTGATTGGGCTATAAGTAATTGTGATAGATGATCTCATTCATACCAATTTACAATTTTCATTCACTCGTTCATTCATACTATTCATACAAACAGCCCAGAGGCCTCCCAAGTCCACATGGTTGTCACCTCCCTCGCGTGCGAAGGAGGAAGCGGAGTCTTGGGAAGTCCCTCACGCTCCTACGTCGGCCGCGTCACAGGATAAGAGCCAGCCAGCATGTGGCTTAAATGCTCACCCAATTTAGTCGTTTATTCGACATATTCTTGTTAAACACAATAAAATAATCATACATATCCAAAACGGATTGGTTAGTGTTCTCCCAGTGAAAATTGTTGATTTGGAATTGATTTGAAAGTGTGAGATTTGCCCGTGAATGTCTGGTCCACTCTATACATGAATGAATGAATTATTATTGTAGCTATAAAGTTGGCTAGTGGCTCACCGTTCCCGTCGAGTTGGTTGGAAATTATTGAGAATTGACAGGACGTACCCTTCTGCTGATTGGCCGTTGAAAGTTTATTGTATTCCAAGTCTGCAACTGAAACAATCTCCTCGCCTGAGCTGCTCAAACTTCGTCAGCTACCTTTCGAGAGGTTGGGGTACTCAATGGGTGATGGAGCAAGTTTCCCACTACCAACCTGTGCACTTTGCCCCGTCCGGCCTTAAATGTTTAACCAATTAGATTGTTCAAGCTATATGACAAGTTTAATAACTAAGGTCATTATTACCTACTTTCGCACACAAATTCCCTTTCAATTTTGTTTAAAAAACGCACAAATCCATGTTCGTAAGCCAACCCTAAATGTTTTTATATTAGGGTTTTCATTAATTTATAAAACAAAAACTCTTATATAAATTACAATGAACAGGCCCTCCCACCTCTTACAATACTGCGATAATAGCTTACCACGCTTAGCTAACTTTCATATACATTTTATTTAGCATTTTAATCTATAAAACATACATTTTATAATTGTGGAAATTTATTGTATAATAGCAGTATCATAGGATGCTTTTTTATTGCTTTCATTGTATTTATGACGTTTTGATTAAATTAAGCCTATTTATTATATTTGACCATTTTATTTTATTGGTGGTAGTATATTTTAACTATTTATTGATACATTTTTTAACAATGTTAAGGATATTTAGTACTGATGATGATGTGCAATACAGTTGCTAAGCTTGTGTGTGGGTGAGTCGTCGAAAAAAAAACTCAATATTTTTTCGAGGATGAAAAATATCATTTGACTATTTATAAAATACGCCTGTTTCAACCAGGTCATAATTGGTAAGAATCCGTCATGTTGGCAATACATGTCCAATTTAACTATCTCTATAAAACATGACTGCGATTGATTTATTACTAGGCAATAAAAAAAAAATATTTTCTAGAGTTTTAAGTGGGGTTTCAAATGTCAATGATTCCCGGATTCTGATAGTTAACATTTTTTATTTACTTTGATTTTTGCAATGTTTGGCAACTAAACCAGTGCTTTTTAGCAGCCCCAGATTAATAATATGCAATATGTATTGGGACTTTAGTGAGCTATATTAAAAAAAGTCATAATGATGTTAAAATTGTTTACGAAACCCTTAATTGTGTGATGCATTACACTTGACTTGATTTTATTCTTAATTATTGTGTAAATATTACGGCTATAATCTTACGATACTTAGTAGCTTTATCAAATCTATAAAACAATTGAATCCCCTACTCAGATCAAAGAATGGATGTCCTGATGAAGGCATCATATAAGTATAGTTACAAATCGTTTTCACAGCCGCAACTATATGTTTCAGTTGACTTATAATTTTAAAAGGCCATAAATCGTAAAAGATCTTGATATAAAAAATGTGGAAAAGAGGAACTTGCTTCATTTAATCTCAAAATCAGTTTAAGGACTGAGGGAAGGCACTAGACTCGTCCCAAAATCATTCTGTAATAGCATTAATACATTGACCTTTTCTTTGTTTTATATTCACCCTGCTAAACTGTCAGCATTACTATCGCCCACTCCTTCAAGAACCAAGCAAAAATTGGGATAGATGAACATTGAGTGATGGATAAAGGCTAAAATGTGACAAAAATTATTTTTAGAGATTTATCCATTTTTAATGTTCTGCTCATTGATTTAGGATTGAGGGACTGACAAGGTGTCAAGAGATACTCTTCGGTGTAAGGCCCCCTCACTTCCTTCGATCTCTCAATCTTCAATCTCGACCCGGAATGATTTCATCACATCTTCACTTGGCTCCCACTCCTAGTTTGATAACAGCTATAATTACTATTAAAGGGTATAATGACGTAGAAAATGGAAGGGAGTATGTTAATGAAAATATATGCAAGATCGTAATCATATTTATCAGTTGCCAAGGTTTCTACATAATACATACTTGTATATCAAGTTCTCAAGGAGGTAATACATGTTATTAGGGTTGATGATGGCGGTCTTCATCAACCTAAGCCGTTATCCAATTTAACACCCACCCTCACTAAATACCGCGGTTAGCTATCAATTCGCAATAGTATGGTTGTACTTTGTAAATACACCATTTTCATTTTTTTTACGCTCATTCGTTTAAAACCACTAAATCTAACAATCATTGGCCCGAACAAGTTAAGATTCATAGTGGCCAAAACCATTTATATGACTTTTTATTACATTTTATTTTTATTAATTTTATTACGTTAAAGCCCCAATACATATTATTAATCAGGAATTAGATGTTATACTTAAAATAATTGGAAAATAGTTTCTGTTTTTTTCAATTACAAGTAATCGCTGGGACATAAGGTAAAAATTATAAAAGGTCATCCCTCTGTGAGGTTTCATGTAGCCAACAGACAGCCACTGCTTATCACAAAAGAATTTCGGGAGTTGAACCCAGGAATTGTTGTTAGTTTCGGTCTATATTCTAAACAAACTGAGCTATATCTCAAATCCAGGTAGCCAATTTATTCGTTTCAGTATGAAAATCGTTTACGTGTCAAGTATTAAAAATTGTAAAACGTGATTATAGAGAACATGTATATGAAATATTAAATGAAGACTCATGAAGTGTCTGCTTAAAATTGTCTCCATTATAAATTTGACTAAACTTTCCTAAATAAAAGTCGGTAACTCTAGATTGGATAGGAACGCAAGTAGATCAGATTATAGTGAACCAATAACAAAAGTGACGAGGCACGGACACAATAAAATAGAAGCAAGGTAAAATACTATGCCACCAGATTATGTTAAAGTAAGTTACAACTTTTAGAAGTAATATATTCAATTATAAATATACTGTTAAATTACACATATTTCAATGCAATTAATAAAAAAGACGAATATACTGTGAAATTTCGGGTTGAGTGAGGGGTAAATGTGGGGAGCGCTGTACATTTGGGGTGCCGAAAACTTAGATAGGGTGATTTCAACTTTCAAAAGTATCTTTATGAAAAAGTCCAGAAGGAGTTGACAGAAGTTGGAACAAGAAACAAAAAATATAAAAAGAATTGTAGAATAAATACTTCATCAAAGAAAAGGTCGGGTTGTTTAAAACAAATGTTTTCTGTGTCCTGCTATCGTTTTATTTATAAACCTGAACCATCATTACCTAGATAATATACATGTGTAAGTACTGACGTGCAAGCTATAATCAAATAAAAATTCCCTATTTAGTTGATGATGTAGTCTTGAATGACATCTTCTTTATCAGAAACATAAGGTGTGTGGTTAAGAGGAGCTCGAGAGAAATAGTCAACGTTTAAATGTTTTTCTGCAGGTCTGTGTAAAAGTTTGTAGCCACTTATTTAGGTAGTAAGTATATCTAAGTAATTGTGCTAATGTTACGGAAGGTTATTTTGCATGTGGATTATAGATGTGCATAACAGGTTTGTCGTTTGTGATAAAGGTAAATCTGCGTCCATACAAGTACATAAACATTTTTGAAAACTCTAAAATATTTATGAAGTTTCACGGTCTAGTTGGCTGTAATGTTGGTCAGTAGGTGTCAATGAACGAGATATAAAGCTTATAGGCTGATCTGTGCCGTGTATAAGATGTAAAATTCCTATCGGTCCGGCGTCACATAGCAGCACAATGCGACTATTCATGTCCCTAGCAATGAATGAAGAAACTTTTTGTTATTTGTTAGAAGGTCTCTCCATGCACCAGTATTTGTTGATAGGTTGGTGACGAGGATAAGTTGGTAACAATATGGATCCAACTCAAAACATTTCTGGACGCCTTCACTCAGGCTAAACACAATTTTGTTGACCAAGTCATTTAAAAATTGGACAAGTCATCAATAGATCCGGTCAAAGCTTAACCTTCAACGCTTCTAAGCGTACCTGGCAACAAGAAATGTTGCTGACGAAACAAAAAAACACAGATAAAAGTTATAAAATCTATTGGGCTTGTTCATCTCAACAATTTATCACCCTTTTTAAGACCTGAAAACCCAATCAACCAGTTAACATACGATGACCTAAAAAGGCACTTCACTCCTATGTTGGCTCCTCCACTTTCTTTAATACATATCAAAAAGAAACCGATCGATAGCGGAATACGTAGTATAACTTAAAAGGGATCTTTCTGACAGTAAATTTTCCGTTACACGAACATGTGACAAAAAGTTTCAGTTAATGATTTATTGTTACGTGCCCATTCTCTCGGGGTTCAAGAGACGCCTGGATTAGCAAGCATCTATTACAGTCAGATGAAAACCACCCAAACGAAACGTCTAGAGCTGCCCGATTTGAATCGGCAGTGTTGGAATGGAATACACCTGGTGTGAATAAACAAGAATATAAACTCTCCACACCTATACACTACAATAGTTCAAGATAATTTGACAATAATTATTCTTGTTCAGGATCTAGACACCGTTATCTAACTAGATCTGAATTACAGCCCCGTACACCTTCGAAACAAAGATATAACCTCAATTACAGACATTTAGATATCCATAAACTATGCATTCGCTGTTCAAGTAGCTCTCATAAAGATAGTTACGTAAGTAAGGCATTCATTACCCACTCTCATGCAACAGAAACGTAACAAAACAGTCCACCACCGCAGTGATTAAAAATCTAAAATATACGAGTACTCAACAAATTTTTATTGCTTAAGATAGTTTTTGTATCAACTCCGTTGTCGAGATCTACTCAGCTAGAACTCCTCAACGTTCTAAAGACTATTTCTAAAATATTTTGTTACATTAAAAATCAAAGCTGATTCAGGTGCCCTCTTACCCTCTTACCTGAACAATGTTATCAACAGTTGAATTTTCATAAGTCCCCTAAATATACTAAACGGAATTGAGTTAATCTAGATCAATTGTTTGCCTTCCCGGAATTGCTCAAGTGTACCAAGGTAAGCATTTTTCTGAACTTATTTTATTGTTGGTAATGAATGCGAGAGGCGTGCATTGGGATTATACAACTCAATATTGTTTTACAAGAAATTGACAGCCATGATGCCAATATTAAATCTAAACATATGCTTGATTCTTCTGGTGATAAAATACTATTAGAAAATATTTTTGAACCCAAGATAGGTTGTATTCCTAATATTTTGCAAACGAATGTGTAGCGACCGCTAACTACCTAAGATAAATCACCCTATACTCTATTGTATATAAGTTAATGATCGTCAACGAAAAACGTGAAGAAAAAGGAAAGCGGCTGAATGTAGTTACAGAACGAGAGTTGTCACAAGACAATAAAGAGTTGTTTTTATTTGAGCCGGCTTTGAAATCTCTAAATACATTCGGGATGTTTACATCCCGATGACTTGAGGATTAGGCTGGCTGCCTATGATGTCCGAACCTCAACTCCCCCCTGCCAGTTTACGCATATCTCTTCGTAAAATCCAAGGTCCGGCGTACGCAGCACCCAGCCTGTAATCCCTTACATCACGCTTACGGTTTATTATATTCATAGTCCGCACCAAACAACAGAACTTAAAGAAAAGAGATAATACAGAAATAAAACAAAAATAATACTAATAATAAAATATAATACATTCGCCCGTGACCCGGCGGCTGCCAGGTGAAAAAAAAAACCATGGAACTTATCCACAATATAAATAATGAAAACCAAAACTCTCTCTGAGCTTCCATGTGAAGCATATGATTCCGAATCAGTTGCTCCATATCGGATCGAGGGCACACCATCTTACGCACATTCAACACCCCCCCCCCCCCTGTGGCGGGAGTTTCAACTGTTCAATGTGAACGGTTCGCCTCTTGATGATGACCTTAAAGGGCCCCTCATACCGAACAAGTTCCTAACTACGATTTGACACGACTTTTCTGTGCACAGGGGTCCCAATCGATATTGCCCCTATGCGATCCCGAACCTTCAAATTTGCCCGCGCCACGCGCTTGGATTTCTCGCGCATAATCTTATCGCGTACCTTGTGCCACATCTTACCAAGCTGTATGTGGGTGTTATGGAGCTGTGCCACCATCCCCTCATCCGCCACCGTCTCTGGCTAGTTCCTTGGTCTCACTCGTAATCCAAACAAAATTTCAAAGGGTGCTAACCCCGTCGTGGCGTGTATCGAGTGGTTGTACGCCGCCACCGCCATGGGCATCGCTCGTTTGCCGACAGGCCTTTATCCACCTGATACACGCGTAAGTGGTCGCTGAGGGTGCTGTTTAACCTTTCGATGGTTCCCCTGCTCTTGGGATGCCCGGGGGGTATTAAAATGTCATGCCACATCCCGTTTTTGCATTTCGGTTCTCACGGTTGCATTGTCAAACTCCCATCCCCCGTCCGACGAGATCCTCTCCGGTATGCCGTAGAATTGAAACCATTTGTTGAGGGCTTGTAATATGGAATCTGATGACTTGTCCCCCACCGCATAGGCCATAGCCAGTTTGCTAAATAGGTCGATGATAGTGATCCACTTAAAACCTCGCCACGTGAAGGTGTTCACTTGAATCTCCATCAATGGTGCTTCTGATGTGGGTGATTCCTCCTGGCGTCCCTGCGGGGGATGTCTATCATACTTTGCCTTCCTGCAAACGTCGCATGCTCCGATCACCTCCTGAATGGTCCGCTGCATTCCCCGCCTTTGTAGTGCTTGCGCCGTCTCCTGCCCACCGTGGTGGTTGGTTTTCCCTTGGTGATACGCCTCGCGTTGCTGCTCCTCGTCACGCAGGGTCTGGACCGTGGAAAGGCGCCGAATGAACGAGCAATCCACCCCCAACAGCTCTTCCTGCCACAGCTTTTTAATTTTGTCCCACACAGTCGTGTTGCCCACGAATAAATGGTGTGTTTTGCCAGGTTTTGACACGTCCTTGAGAGCCTGACCAATTTTATCTCCACGAACTCCTGGTGGTGACCAAATTGTCGCGATTTGACTCCTGCCGTACGTACTATGGAGTTTTTTCAGAGTACCCGATGTTTGAGTTTTCCAAATGATCTGCCTCCGCTTATCATTGATGATTTCATCCATCGTCTCCATATCAGCCAACCTCTACCAGAGGACAAAGAAACCTCACGTCATTGGTTACACCAATCTTAATGATGATTGGCTAAGGGGAAGGCTGGCTGGGTACTTAAACCGAGGGTCTAGCCCCTGTAAATCTATCTCTCCTGGCAACTACTGGCAACTACGTGGCTAACCCGCTTTAGCTCTGAAAACTGACCGCTTCTTTATGAAAAACCTCTGGATCTCGTCTCTCCTAACCACGCTATGTTTTAGTCCGGCGTCGTTAGACCCCACACCTTCCTAGTGGGAACCTCTCCCTTCGTCTCGCTAAAACTAGCACCTCCTTGGGAGAGACCTCTCCCTAGTGGACAACGGTGGTCGCGGCCCTGCAAACTTACCCAGCAGTATCCCCCGTGACAATTCAGTCTACCTCTCTCCAGTTCACACTTGCCTTTGGGATCCGGACGGATTTCGTCTACCCTCGGATACTGAGTGTGAATTCGTGGTCATTCCAAGACCACGCAAACTACCTACCTACCTACCCTATACCTCTTCTCCTGAACATAGTGCATTGTCGGGGCACACACCTATCAAAAAATGGAGTCAGATAGTAAAACCGTCACGAAACGCTTGTCCAGGTTATAAATTCAAACAACCAGGCACTAGGGCTAGGGTAACCAGGCACCCCCCTCGTGACGACCCGACAGATTGTTTACCATGTTATGCTATCAAGTTATTTATAAAGCCGAACGATCATTAACCAGATAATATATACATTTCTAAGTATTGGCGTGCTAGCCATAATTAAATTTAAATAATTACTGGAAATTTGTGATGACGCAGTAGCTACTTACTAAAGGGTGTCCCAGAATTAACGCAAGATTTGATTTAAATAGAAAATACAGTTTTTAGTACTTTTGTTGTAATTTTTTTTTTATTGAATTATAAAGTGAATAGAATAGGGTTATTTATGGAATAACACATCGGGAAAATGGGCTCCAAGACTTTGCTTACACATACGCACTCTTTTGTCGAAATTTTCCATGAACATTTGGCATAAATGTGGTTGAATTTCGTTGATGCAGTGTTGAATTTCCTCTTTTAATGCACGGGTGAATGTGGGCTTGTTGATATACACCTTTGAATTCAAATAATACCATCAAAAGAAATCTAAAGGTGTTAAATCACACGATCTAGGGGGCCAATTCTGATCACCGAAACGAGAGAGTACACGACCTGGAAATGTCTCATGCAGTATTTGAATTGTTTCGTGGGCTGTATGGCATGTGGCACCATTTTGTTAAAACCACATCTTGGCCACATCAATACCATCCAATTTTGGCTCAAAGAACTGTGTTTACGACGCCGAATTGATGTGCCTGGATTTTCAACAACACTCTCACGCACTGCTTCGGTATTGACATTTGAACGGCTGGTTTTTGGACGACCAGTGTGTTTAGTGTCTCTAACTGATCCCGTCTCCCTAAATTTTTCAATTAATCTTTTCACAGTTGATGAAGTCAAAACACTATTCCGACCATATTTTGTATTAAATTTTCAAACTGCGGCTACCAAATTTTCATTATTTATGAGATAATGTTCAACAATAAAGACACGTTGTTCTATCCTGTAACGTTCCAGTTTTACTAACCTTAAACTGTCAGCTGTGAATTTTTTTTTTTTTAAAGTTCTCAGCACTTTACTGCAATAATGGCGGCAAATTCAAATCTTGGGTCAATTCTGGGACACTCTTTACATCGCTACATTGCTCTCTCTTTTTTTGTCTATAACAGTTAAAACAAAATTGACTACTATTTCTTGATACTCAGTTGAAATGGATCAAAATTTATTAAAATCTTCTAATTTCAAAATGCAAAAACATTTCTTGTATTACCGAATTATTTATGAAATCATTTTGGTAATTGAAATTCGTCTTTTCTACGAATAAAAAATTTAATTAAATTGCTAAAATATTAACCGAAAAACCTATAAAAACTACGCGAGATCATCAAATTTATTTCTGAGAAACGGGAAAAACATTCTTCTTCATTCATTTTTGTTTCATGCTTTCCGTTAATTTATTTTAACCAATACTAATAAGCATACTTCCAGGATTTGTGGGATATACCTTTAATATACACGCATATGTTGGACATTTCCTATGTACCTGGTCGACAGTTGGGCCTCAACGTTTGGTTCCCACCAAATGAGAATCTACACTTTAAAAATTTGAATTAAAAATATTGTTGTAATATTCAGATATTAAAGTGTCTACTAACATTGGACACGCAGGTTCGATTCTAGGTTTAACAGCCTTAGCTGATGAAAAAAATAAATAAAAATAAACCTTCAATAATAAAGTGAACTATTTTTTAAGCAATAACACCAAAAAAAACTAACTGTGATCCCGCGTTGCATCGTAAATAAACAAAATATTTAAACATAAGAAATATATAATAGATACTTGTCTTGTCTATAATAAATAATAAAAACTATTAAAAAGGATGTAGGAACTGATAATTCCGGAAGCACTAGGCAGCCTATGACTTTCGTATATCTCACTTGGCGATTGATTACACATCCATCAACGCCAGTTACAAACGCAGCTATCGACACCTAAGAATATTATAATGCTAATATTATATATAATGCTGAAAGTAGAAGGGGCTTGAGCAGAACTAGTAAGTATAGTAAATTATACCTGCCTCGTGACTTCATGGAAGTCGCTGATGATTTCTGTTATTTTTTAAGTTATCGACCGCATCCCTCTAAAACCTCTCTACTTCCCAGAATCTTATCCTTTCTTATACATATATGTCTCGGCTTTAGCCCCAGACCTCACCGTCCCTAGATCTTCCACCCTGTGTGTAGTAACGTAACTCTTAATATTTGTATACACCAGTGTTTTGCTTGTATTTCATATTAAAGCTTTTCTTTCTTTTCTTTCAAAGACTCTCCTCTACAAACTCTCTTTTCTGAGGTTTACGACAGCGTAGATGAGATTATTTGATACTGGTCTTGTTCCTGATAGCTTGAGAGCTCTTATTTCTTAGCCGAAGAAATATTTACAACTGCTCAAAATATCAAGTAGTGAGATCTTGCTCAATTAGTTCTTAATAATATTTGTACTTCACTTGATACTATAAGTGAAGTATCTTGTCCATAGTCAAGTGAATATATATGTCTCAGCTTTAGCCCCATACTCTTCACTTGTCCATAGTCAAGTGAATATATATGTCTCAGCTTTAGCCCCAGACACTTCACTTGTTCATAGTCAAGTGAATATATATGTCTCAGCTTTAGCCCCAGACACTTCACTTGTCCATAATCATTCAAACTTACTAGTTTCTCTGATATATTAATCTTTGTATATGCTAGTGTTTTGCTTGTTATTCATACTAAAGCTTTTTAAAAAGAATTTCCTCCACAAAGATTATCTAACTATCGACTTAGAATACCATAAAGAAATGAAGAAACTTGCTCACGCATATTCTTGTGTTATGGAACTAGCGAATTTAGGCTGAGGTCTTAGTAACTTCATTGGTCCTTTTGCAGCGGTAAATTCACACTTGTTGAGAAGAGTGCAGTCCCTCAACTGCTAATATACGGGTTAATATTACACCAGGCTTTATTTAAATTATTGACCCTCAAAATTGAGTTAACAGAAAAAGTTGTACAAATGGTGAGGAATAAACCACTAGTTTGAAAGCATTTGAATTTAGGTTCTATTATTCTCAGCAGACTTACGTTATGTTGTTTTTCCAATTAGTTACATTTTCTTATTAAAAAAAAATATATCCGTATTTTATTTTAGGACAAATGACTGAAAGTATCAGCTTTTAGAGCGTTTTGTCATTTATGAGGTTATGGCGTTAAAAAGTACCCTTCTGCACAACCTAGAAAAATAACCAGAAGGGTACAATGAAGGCATTGCTTCTAACGGATCCAGAGGCGTGATTCAAGTTGTTCATATAATGCAAATAGATATAGATACTTGATGCCGCTGAATAGTGGTCAGACATTTCTTTGCTACGTTGCTACGCAGTGAGAAGAGTGTCGCTTTCGTCAAGACGGCAGATCTTGCAAGCAGTATTAATCTTGGCTGTCTCCAACAGCTTCCCAAACTTTTTATGATCGGCGTGAGTGCTCAAAGTCGTTCGTACCACTTTGCCATCTTTCAGATTCCCATCAAGATTCGGATTTGCACAGTGAGAGAATTTACAACCACCGTAATATGGCGGTATCTGGTCTTGTACCACTTATTCTCCCAATTATTGCTCAAAAAAACAAGTTTGAGAATGTGGTGTTGTGATGGCTGCAGAGTGAGAGGCTTTAGGCCGTCTTAGAGTCGTCAACGATCACTTTAGTAATGATGATTCACTCATTCTTTGGTGTGGAACGCAGAATCTACAATGCAGATTATGGTTAATTTGCAACAGTTACAACCCCTAGTCGGCACAGCCGTGGTTGTTCATAGTGGCACGAGGTAATTCGTGTACGATTGCGTATACTTAGCTGTGGTTCAATGTAAGAAAGTCCAGGGTGAGGCAACTCGTGATGTGAGCTGGCTTCCTGTTTGAATGTCAAAGTGAAGAAGATCGAACGTCGACAATGGGTTTCCTCTGTGATGACCGTCAATGACATTTTCACCAAGAGTCTTTCAGCCTTTTTGCTTGATGTGTTATGCCAAAGTGTATGTCATGCATTAAGGTTTCCTACTACCTAGTGGCTGGTTATTTGGGCGCATGTGCTCCTGGAGACACGCGCATGTTAAATAGATTTCCCCAAATTTACCTTAATCGTCAATGGCGGAGTCACTTCCTTTCAAGTGATATCATGTTGCATAGACACCAGAATTCCACCATAGCTCTCTCGATGGAGGCAGAGTAGCCATTTAGGAGGACAAATCCGGGTGGACACCCTCGTCTTTGTGATAACCACAGTGGCCGGAACACTTCTAGATTTTCTATAAGAACGTCAGCATTAAAATTTATAAGATTAATAATTCCCATTTTAAGGGCCACTAGATGGAGAACAATTGGTTACACAGAGCCATGAGGGTAGTGGCCAATTTCAGACCCTGTCAGGTCACTGTTCCGGAGTGAAGTAGAGAATCCTCGGGTTGGCTTTGGGGTCGGGATATCGGGATAAGTTCGGGATATCGTTGCTGGTGCATGGTCGCTTTGTCCAGGCATTTCTTGTTGGTGCTAGAGCTGTTTGCTTAGGTGGGCTCCTCTTCTTCTCATGTGTCTTCTGCCGTTTAATTTTAATTACCAAGCTATATTTCAATAGAACAACGTGCGATTAATTTCCAAATAAACACTATGAAGTTAAACAATTATTAAAATTCCTTCTATAGCAAATTGGCACTATTGACAAAACAAGTGATTCATGTACATACATGCATCAATTGATTACGAATGGATGTTTAATTGTTATGTGCTTGTTATGTTTAGTGGAGGGAATACCAAGATCATGAATAATATCAATAAGCTATACATGTCTTATAGTAAATACTTTATTAGCCTATAGTTTCAACAACAATCTTTCTTTATTCAAATAAAACTACAATCCACCTATTATTGGAAAATGCGTAATTGTGATAAATGTTGTCATTCATACCATAACTACAGCTCTTCATTCGCTCGCTCATTTTAAAGTATTTATAATCAGCCCAGAGATCTCCGAAATCCACATGTTTGTCACTTCCCTCACATGCAAACGAGAGAGCAGATAGCTCCTTACGCTCCTCCATCCACTGCGTCTCAGGATACAAGCCAGTGGATGCTGACCAACAGCGTGAGAGTGACAGACGCTCAGGACATGATGAGAAGACGTGCCAGGACTTTGCTCAGGGCAGTAGGCCGAAGGGCATGTAGCTCTTGCTGGCTATTGAATCCCCCTAAGAGCCTGGAAGAGCTTCTAGAGAGTTCTGCTCTTTGAGTCTCTGGTAGTATATCACGAACAAGTTACTCATTAACAATGGCTAAAAGTATCCCTCCAACAACTGCGGCGCTTGTCAGATCTTTTGTTTCTCAATGTCAATGCCTTGCCCTGTAGACCTCTCTCTGAGCCTCCGTTAGGGGAGGCGTCCAGTATAGGAAAACAAGCACTCAGGGGTTTTCTTCGCTGTAGGGTGACTTCCACAGCGTCTTTCATCGCTGCCGTTATGAACACCACCTAATTATTGATACTCTCCGCATCCTGGAAATGGTTGAAGACCAAAAATCCATGTTTATATAGAAAATAGTATAGCTTGACACAGCCTCTTTTTCTACGTAGTCTAGTACCCACTCTCACACGCATACACCTTATAGAATTCCGAACACCCACCGATGTGGGAAAGATATTTACCATATGGTAGACAGCCGAATATTTGGCACACTGTTAACTAATACAGAGGTGATTAGAAATTTTAAGTTCTATCCGGGACTAAGAGGATAGTTTTTTGTTTTTTTTAAAGAAACCAATCAGACGAGGCGAGTAATTACTAGTGTCTGTTTTCAACATAAAATTAAAGTAAAGTGAGTTGCTGCAGACAATACATCTACAAAAACGATTTTAATGAAGTGTTGTTGTAATAGTAACACATTTTATTGATCAGTAGGTTAGGATCATCAATACGATACCTAATCTACATGATTTTTTTTTTTATTACCAATCATGAATTAAAAATTTCTCCAACCAATTAAAAGATGAAATAATTTACGGCATTAATTAATATCATAATTAATCTTCCATTCAATAATGATAGAAGTAATTGGAAAGCCACAGTGTAAAATCAACTAATAAAAGTTGTGAAATTAACGTATTAAACCTTTATTAGATTATTACCGCTAAATAATGGTAACTATACCGACGGTAATTGCCGGAAAATAATTCTACTCAGTATTATTATTAGTACAGTGAATCACGGAAGCTAATTAGATTGCTTTATTACCCCCAGGGAATGTTTTTCTTCATTAATACTAAGAAAGGATCTTTAAGAAAGATAGCTATACTTTACTAAGGCTAAAGAAGCGTAATAAATTCAACTTAATGAAAAAAACAACAACATTAAAGCTATTAAACGTGCAAATAAAACTAGTTCATCAAAGAATCAGTGGCCTCGCTACATCTCTGTTCACGCCAATGTGAACATTTTGTTTATTTGAAATCGTGGCGATATTGTTACAATTGAGTAAGTCTGTTGGGATTCCAATGACATGCATTATCCCCTCCTCACTCTAGATGCAACTCTAAACTTCTTGTCAACGCACTTTTATGTCTTATTTAAGTTCTAATTCTCCGTATTTTTTGCGAAGTGCATTGTTTTGCCGCTAATCGCCAATTTTACAGCTCATTGTTCTTATTAATTTTCTGTTAATTAGCGTTTTATATTCACCGCTAAAGAAGATTTTCGACTTGTTTTTCAATTTGAACCATGTGCAAATCCAAACTCCTTTAAGAAGAAAAATCAGGTATCTTACGCATAAACTTTGAATCATGATTTGGCCATGATGTTATTAAGGAATGTCGATACCCTTCGGTGTAAGGACATCAATGAAATTGTCAAAAGGTTTTCATATTATAATTTTAAATTATTTATTTTACTTTCTTTTAATTTATGCGTTTAAAAATCTTTTATTTTATGATTTATTTTTGCAATTACAATCCATTAAAAAATCATTGGAATCCTCCTTATACACTCCTTATATTTAAGATTTAATTTTCTAATTAAAAGTTTTAATGCCTTAAGTTTTTTTTTTTTACGCCAATTATCAACTAAATTGTACTTTATTTATATACATATATTGTATTCTTTAGTAATCTTTTCTTTAATAACTTTATAATAACCGATCACTATGAACGGGTGCACCACTTTCACTAAAGCTAGGCCTAAACTAAGCTTTCCTTCCTAAACGCCACCTGTCTCACTCATATATATAAAGATGTTCTGGCTTTTTGATTTTCCATAATCTACCACCTGATATTGTTGATTTTGATTAAATTAAATTACTGAACATTTGACCTCTCCTTAGGCCAATGAGAGTATTCCAGGTGGCGTTGAGGAGGGAAAAGTTAGTTTTACACCTAGCCTTCAGTGAGGGTAGTAGCAACGACTTTAAAAAATATTTGGACATACCGATGACCAGAAAAAAGAAAATAGGAAACGAGGTATGTTACAGTATGGGGGTCGCTCCGGGATTAATTAATAGAGTTAGGGACTAGTTAATTAGAAAACTAGCTCTTCCTTATAAATGAAAAGTAATTAATTATTAAAATCATTAAGATATTATTTAGTCAAAAGTTCACTAAAACCAAAACATTTAAGGAATTTTCTGCATGTTAAATTAGGAATTAACGTATCGATAATTTTATTTTCTGGAACGTACACAATTTACACACTACTCAAATATTTATTTTGTACACATCTTGAAGTAAAATTTCAATATGTCATTGGATTCAGGTAGATCCAACCCCAGTGAGAAATCCGTACAAAAAGACACAAAAAATATGCGTTAAGATCTGGGAATCAAGACAAAGTGCACCCGCCAACCCCAAGCCTACCTCCGTCAAAAGACAATTCATCCTCTGTGATGGCAATATTGAAGCAAATGAAACAAAAAAATGTTACAAATAAATAATAATGCGACAGAACAAATTACAAGAATGAATAACAACATGACAGAATGAAGAGAGGACTTGACAGATCAAATTGAAGGTCAATTCCAAACAATTTTACAAATTAAATCTGACATAAATTCGACGTATGCTATGAAGAAAGGAATAGAAAATTAGCTTGCCAATAACGAATTTGCGACGAGAAAATTGATGAATCGGAAACCATCAGTTGTGAATAGATAATTAGAAAAAAAATATCAAGACTTCGACGAACGCGTTTGTCAAAGAAGTCGAGCAACTTACTCGATAATATAATACAATTATTTTCGTAATGACATCATTGAACAGATAACCACACAAGTTGAAATGGACTTAATAATCAATAACATCACATTTGACCCCAACCCAATAGGTGAAGAAATTTAAAACAAACATATTCTCAGGAGAATCAACTGCAAGCATTTACCATAAAATCAAAAGAAAACGCGCTTTCGTACCCAAAATTTAAATTCTATAACGAATTTATAAGGATATACGTCCCATCAATTGGCCTTCTCGGTCAGTCGCTCAGGGTAAACGGATCGTGGGATCTTTATATTTCATAAATTAATAAAAAACTTTAAATTTTTGAATGGTTCCCTATAAAACAGTTCTACTCTTGGATAAGTGGTGTTTACATTGCTGCAATGCATAGGTATTAATATACACATACATTTTAACAATATAGGATTGAGCATAATGTAGCCTACATACTTACTTATTCAGACGATTTTATTATTATTATTTTAATTAAATTAAAATTAAGAACAAGATTTTATATTATTTTAGTAACACTAAAAACGAAAATAAACAAGTACACAATCACGACGTTGTGGAAAAATATTGATACGCGACAGCCTCTATAGCTTCATAAAGGCGTTTCCGGTTTTTTTTTTTATGGACAATCTATATGCAAACATGGCTAAACGTTACTCAATTTCGAAGTAATAAAACCGAAGATTGAATGAGCAAGCAGATGCATTCTTCGCTTAAAAACAGATTCCTAAAAAAGTAGTATAGCGAAGAAATACAGTTCAATAAACCATCAACTTTAGATGTTGTTTATTTTTTAAGATTCGGAATATTTTCTGTCAATTTTTGTCTAATTGTCAATGCTTATATTTTCAGGTAACTAATTTTCTATTGACAAAAGTGAGCAACATTAACTTTGTTTATAATTTTTTAAATCCATTCCGAAAGAGACAAACCTTATATAAATCCATACTTCACGAGGCTGTTACGTCAAGTCTGAATCGAGGAAATTCTATAGTGAAATTCGTATTACTATAGTTATAAGATGTGCGAACACCTCTGCCATGAAGGTTGTTTTCATTCCATCTAACATTTTAAACATTTATTACTTATTTGTTTCCATTGTATATTATATATTCTACTCCAAGTATGCAACAGCTTGAATAGATTTTAACGTTATTTAAGAATAATTTAATTATTTAGGCATTACTGGTTTTAATTTCAGCGAAGAATAAAGCTCCAAACATATATTACTTGTTTTTACTGTGGAAGTGACATATATATATATATAGCATATCTCTGGACCAACTTGGCCCCCGTCGAAGGGTTTCCACTATTTTTAATTCAAAAAAATATGAAAACGTGCTGTTATGTGATTGCCCAACAACCACGTGAAGCGACTGTAGAATTAGTGAGGCTCGGAGGATCGTAAAAAAAGATAGCCCCCTTTTATATGACGAAGATGTATGCGTCGTAAAAATAGAAGTAGGGTACAAAAAATTGGAATAGGAAACATTTATTAAACCAAAAAGTAATAGATTACTTAATTTATAAGAATATAAACACGTTTAGAAAATAGAAAACGAAAATCTGAAATTTGTTCGGAATTTCGAGGAATGTAATAAATATTAACTAATATGTTTAAAACTGTAAAACTCAAATTAATGACAAACAGTAACTGACATCATCGCTCTTGGTTATAAATACAATATTCTTCAAATTTCACTCTAGATCTAAACTAAATGACTATAGACGTGACCCTCATTACAAAAACTAATTGACCACTAATAGTCATTTCCGAGTTGCAAACTACCTAATTCACAGGGCAGACCGCCAAGATGGAACAGCTCATTCTATGATCTCGCCCAATGATCGGCCCCTATGATCTCCCAACCCATTTTACTTCGTGTTACCGTTATCAATGTACAGTAATGCTTCGACTAACAGCTTTGCAAAACCTTACATAAGTAGTGGTGCCTTCCCCACTTAACAAATCCATCTCCGATCTCTTTTTCCTTTTCCTCTTCATCTTTTAAAAGTACCTTCAGTCGGGTAAGAGAAAACTAACTTCAGAGGCCGTTCCTTACTCACTTATATTCCCTTTCACCAGTTTCTCCTACATATTGGCTTCTCAGAAATGTTTGCTTCCTTAAACACACGTCTTGATCACCTTTTTCAAACCAACACTACTTTGCCTCTCTCTTACCCCTATCTGAAACATACCACCTCCTACTTTTATCAAAGGACCCACTAATTGGGAAAATTACCAAAAGACCCTGTCTAACTCCATTGACCTCAGAGGATCGTTCAAAAGAACAAAATACATGGTCCTCGAGCAGCTGTTCAGTGCCTCATTCGCCTGGAAGATAAATGGTTGCAGACTTTTAGAACCTCCCTCCTGTATTTTCCGTTTCAGCTTGACCAAGGAGCCTAAGTGGAATAATGTAAACTAACGGGCATTCAGGATTGGACATAGGCCTATAGGTTGTGCGGAAGAAGTGATACCAATTGAAGATACACAGTAGTTTTTTCAGAACCAAAATTAAAGACAAATATATTATAAGCCTCTCAACAGAATAGAAAAATGTTTTTCCTTAACGTTACTTTGATTGTTTGATACCTGTTTTCTAAGTTTCAATTCATTTAAACTCACATTCGTTTTTAATCATATTGCCTAATGTTTACTTTTTATAAATATTTTAACTACATTCGGGAGCTGTAGTTACTGCCTTACTACGTTAGGAACAACAAAATTATTGTCAGTATAACAATGTTTCTTACATCACTGTTCAAGCGGGAGCATTCACAAACTTTGTGGTTTACACTTAACCTGAATCAAATTCATATTGTACGTTATCTAGTGCTGTTTCTGACTAATATATTATCTGTTATTCACATAACATTTGCAATATTGGGAGTCAACTTTCACCGTTTCATTTCTACTTCGTTACCTCTGAACGGAAGTTCTAGTTTAATAGATTCCAGTCTCGTCCCGACTTTACTATCTATCCAGCCTTCACCAGACTTCAAACGGCTTCTAATTTACCAGGCTTACCAGATTCTCTTCAGAAGTAAAGGGTTGCTCTAACAGAAGAATTCTGAAATATCCTTCAGAAATTTATTAAAAACCTTATTAGGTCAATACCTCATTTAACGCAAGAGGTGGAAACAGATCTTATTAATTAAAAACTTTGTTACTTTCAAATAACTTAATAAAAGTTATTTTTTTAAATACTACTGTTTTTTATTTAATATATACTTTGAATATTTCTAATTTGTTTCATATGGCCTGTTATTTATTCGGAAAGTACGTAGAGACGTAAATAACAAATCGATTGGAAATCAGTACAAATACTACAGGGTGGCCACTTTTTTTGTCTATCAGTTTCTATAAGTACAATATATTATACGTTAATTAAACATTTTATGAGTTGTTAGTTATATACACTAGTTCTTTTACTGTTGTCAGATTGAGATGTTTGGAAGTATGCTAGTCGGAGTGTGGCTAATTATTCATCACCAATACGGCGCTCTAGGGGAAGAAGAGGCACGCCTGAGAAACCCCCTGTTGATCGACACACTCACCCGCCGAAGCAGTTTCCAGAAGAACTTCATGAGGTTCGGTCGTTCTTCTGGAGTCGACGGCAGAGCTCAACCAGGCCCCCTAGATCTAGCTGAGGTAGTATAACTGATCTGATCCCCTTTAAAATCACCTTTTCCCAAATACATTCACCTATTTTCGAAACAAAATGTCTTTGAAAAAGAACCTGCATGACAAATAAATCAATCAAGATATTAATTCACAAACTACCTCCTCCTTCATTTATTAGGGGCCCAGTCGATTGGGACCACTTCCGCGAGCTTTTTACAGGCTCCATTGACCTCAAAGTGTCCCTGAAAACATCCCAAGACCTAGACGATGCAGTGCATTCTTTCACTACTCTGGTCCAGGGGTCGGCTTGGGAGGCATCGTCACCCCACCGTCACCTAAAAATCCACAATCATAATCGTTTACCAGAACAGTATGGCAAAGATCCCGACATCCTGCTGATCGCCGCTCATACAATCAGTTCTGCAGATTGGTAAAGCGGCAATTGGCGTCCTTCCGTTCCGATTCCTTCAATTCCCACCTCTCCTCTCTGTAGAATGTAACTAAAAAAATCCTGAAGTATCATCCTGTTTCACACCCACTCCGACGTGATGATGGGTCCTGGGCGGCTTCGGATGGGGATAGGTCGGAGGAATTTGCTCTGCATCTTACCCATACTTTCACACCTCACCTTTCTCATCAAAACCATGCTCATAGCACAGCTGTAGAAGATTACCTCACTTCACCTATACCTCTCTCACTTCCACCAAAAGCCGTTAACCCCTCTGAGGTCTAATACCTTTTGAAAAACTTACCTTACCGAAAATCCCCTGGATATGATCTTCTCACTCCTCAAATTCTCAAACAGCTTCCTCATAAAGCTATAATCTTCCTAACCTACATCTATAATTGCATTATCCGAACGACACACTTTCCTCTCCTCTGGAAACACTCCATTATTGTCCTATTCGCCAAACCTGGAAAACCACCCAACGACGCCTCATCTTACCGTCCAATTAGCCTACTCCCTATCCTCTCAAAAATATTTGAGAAACTCTTCTTAAAACGTCTACTTCCAATTGTCGAATCCAAAAACCTTTTTCCTATACATCAGTTTGGCTTCCGTCAACAACATTCCACTACTCAACAAGGCCTTCGCGTTGTTGATCACATTTCCTCAGCCCTTGAATCCAAACAGTATTGCACTACTGCATTTCTGGACATAGCTCAAGCTTTTGACAGGGTTTGGCACGCAGGTTTGCTTTACAAGCTCAAAACATATTTACCACAGACCCTTTTCCTAATTCTAAACTCCTACCTTTCAAACCTTCAAACCACTTCTTCCAAGTCCGCTGTGGTTTAGAATATTCTAACTGCTATCCCATAAAAGCAGAAGTCCCACAGGGCAGTGCCTGGGTCCCATCCTCTATAACCTATACACCGCTGATGTCCCCTCTACCCCCAATACCTTCTTGGCAACATTTGCAGATGACACTGCAGTCTTGTCATCCCACTCAGACTCTGATATAGCATCCCAAAACCTTCAAAAACACCTTGACGAGATCGAGTATTGGTGCAACCAATGGCGCGAATCAAGGTAAATGAAGCAAAATGTTCCCACATAACCTTTACCCTCTGCCGCAAGTCCTGTCCGCTAGTCTTTTTCAATTCGATTCCTCTCCCCGTATCGGAGACAGTAAGGTATTTAGGCTTCCATCTCGACAAAAGACTGACATGGAACCCACACACGGGGCTAAAAAGACAAGAACTAAACAGACGCTTTGGACTACTGTACAGACTACTTTGGAGGACATCCCATCTCTCAATAGAAAATAAACGACTTGTTTACAAAGTTATACTTAAGCCAATCTGGACATACGGAATAGAGCTATGGGGGACAGCAAAAAAGTCGAACATCAAGCGCATCCAATCCTTTCAATCAAAAGTCCTGAGAACAATAGTAAATGCTCCCTATTACGTCACCAACAAAACCCTTCATAATGATCTTAATATACCCTACATTCTCGAACTCATCCCTTCCAAATTCATGAAATTCCATAGTAACCTATCCAACCACCCTAATCCCGTAGCGCAGTCATTGCACTGCTCCACTCATCCCGATAATCCTCCTCGAAGACTGAAACGGCAGTGGCCTCGTGACCTACTATAAATGCGCAACAGTGGGTGTCCTGGGAATGGCCAGTTTCTCCAATCATGTCCTCAGCGTATGTGGCTCTCGCGCTCTTCGTCAGCCTCCACTAGCTTGTGTCTGGTGACGTGGCTGGTGGGGGAGCGTGGGGGACTTCCCAAGACTCCGCTTCCTCTTTCGCTTGTGAGGGAGGCAACAACCGTGTGGACTTGGGGGGCCCCTGGGCTGTTTGTAAATATTGTATGAATGTGGGAGCGAATGATGAATAGTAAATATGGTATGAATGAAAACACTTATCTCAATTATTTATTGCCTATTAAGTAAAGGCAGATTGTAATTTCATCATAATAAAGTTGTTGTCGTACCACTACTAATTTCGACCGAAACATTATTCTTTCACAAAAAGTTTAGTCAAGGAAAAGAATAAACCAAATAGTAATCAAATTTATGTGTTGTTATTATTAATCAGCTTTACTATGATAAAATTGCCTTATTGGGCAATAAATAATATTGATAAATAATCTCATTCATACCATATTGACAATTTTTCATTCACTCGCTCATTCATACTCTATTTACAAACAGCCCAGACACCTCCCAAATCCACAAGTAGTCATCTCCCTCGCATGCGAGAGAGAAAGCGGAGTCTTGGGAAGTCCCCAGCGCTCCTCCATCTGCCGCGTCAAAGGATACGAGCCCAGTGGAGGCTGACCAAGAGCGCGAGAGCCACATATGCTCAGGACATGATTCGAAAAACCATTGCCAGGACTCCCACTGTTACGGATTTATATTAGGTCACGAGGCCACTGCCGTTCTAGTCTCTGAGGAGGGTTATAGGGATGAGTGGTGTAGTGCAATGACTGTGCTAGGGTATTAGGGTGGTTGGATAGGTGTTATGGAATTTTTATGAACTTGGAAGGAATGAGTTCGAGGATGTAAGGTACATTTTGTACACCTTTATATATTATATATTTTGTTGCTGACGTAATAAGTGACATTTACTATTGTTCTCAGGCTTTTGATTGAAAGGATTGGATACGAAATTTATGTATACATAATTTTTTGGCTTGAGTCATGGTAGCCATAGATAGAAGGAGACTAAAGATAATTGAAGAGGATCAATGTACCTCTTCGTAAACTCTTTTCTACATTAAGGTATTAGGTAAATTTCCAAGTTTGAATGGATTTGGATATCCCTGATAAACCAGTGTATTCTCAGAGTGCAGGAGCTTACAGGACAGAAGTGAGTATTGGTAATATGAGTGAAAGTTTGATGTGCGGTGTTTATATTTTGCTACGCGTGGTCGTCTCACGAATCCATGGATATGTCTTTGTTTATCTTACTTGACCACTTTACGCTAAAGTTCGAATAAATTTATTCTGATTTAACATCACGTTAATAGAATGAAATAATGTCAAAATAATGGGATAGCAATATTCAGATCGTATTACAACTGCTTCAGCTTGACTATTTTGTAATACTCCTCATAAAGTATTTCTTGAGATAAAAAATAAATACATAAATAGATCTCCTCTTAAAAAGGTTTTACTATTTTAACAATGGGAGGTTAGCTAGATATATAACAGAAAAATTAATCATAAACTGAAAATGTGATATAATGTCGTATTTTCTTATGTTAAACCTAAGTTAATGGTAGATAAAGATATGAAGACGATTCACAGAAACTCTACCAACTATAATAAGACTGCAGTATTTCAATAAAACGTCGATGAGTCTATAATGTTATTTTACCTAGCAATACTGTGAATGGTGGTATGGTATCTTTGGTTTTCTGGAGTTGAAGCTGCAGGTAAGTAACCATAAGTTCCATCTAGGGGCAGTGTACAGTTTTAAGCCAATATCTTCCCCAACGTCAAGTCTAGACCACGTCCAGAAAATGAGTAGTTCCGAATCATGGGGTAATATAAACCCCTCCAGCTATCCCACCTGCCAGAGGGTTTCCCTTTAAGATTTGGCTCGCCGTCTTTCATATACTGGGGTCAGTACTGAAATGAGGGTTTTTTTGATATCTTAGTCCATTAGGGTTCGAAAAAATCAGCAACGGCTTTTTATTTCTATTAGCTTCGTAATTCGTAACATTACCATTGTTCAAAAGAACAGTCCAGATTCTAACTGCATTACTCATGCACGTATGCAAAACATCCTCAGTTCAGGTAGACAATTGGTAAGGTATTTTTGTATATTACAACTAGGTTTGCTTCTATAATAATGAAAACAATAGAATTGGAAGCCATTTTATAGAAATATTATAATAAAAAAGAAAACATTAATTTTAAACAATGATAAAACAAATTATATATTCTTAAGAGCTCATATATTGACAGAATAGCTATGAAATTGAAACATATTTAACATTTTAATTTAAATTATTGAAACAAATTTAGTAGATTACTTTATGTGACTAAAATGAGACCTCTCGCATATCAAAACGTGAAATCTGATGCTAAAGTTACGTTGTGAAAACGAAAATCTGCTTCAATACTAATTCTATATTTCAGGGGTGAATCTTCCTTTTATGAATTTAATCTTTTTTTTTCTTTTTTTTAAACAACAACTTCATTATGATAAAATTACAACATGCCTCATTGGGCAATAAGTAATAGTAATAAATGAACTCATTCATATTTACAATGTTCATTCATTCGCTCATTCATACAGTATTTACAAACAGCCCAGAGACCTCCCAAGTCCACATGGTTGTCCCGTTCCTCGAGTGCGAAAGAGGAAGCGGAGTCTTGGGAAAACCCCCACGCTCCTCCGTCAGCCGTGTCACTGGATAAGAGCCTGCGGAGGCTGACCAAGAGTGCAAGAGCCTCAGACGCTCAGGAAACGATTGGAGAAACTGATCATTGCTTGGACTCCCACCCTCACGTATTGATAGCTGGCCATGAGGCCACTGCCACTTTAGTCTCCAAGGAGGATTGTAGGGATGAGTGGTGCAGTGTAATGACTGTGCTAGGGGATAGGGTGGTTGGATAGGTTACTATGGAATTTTATGAACTTGGAAGGGAAGGGTTAAAGAATGTAGGGTATATTAAGATCATTATGAATGGTTTTTTTGCGGACGTAATAAGGGATATTTACTGATTTTCTCAGGACTTTGGATTGGATGCGCTTGATGTTCAACTTTTTTGTTGTTCCCCATAGCAATAGGCAGTAGTTTTATGCATCAATTAGCTTGTTGTATATTATACGTTGTTTTTAATCTCAAGGTTAGATGTGTGTCTAAATATATGGCAAGGTAATGAACACTTATTGTTTCCATTGATTGGTATACCATCGATTTCTTTTCTTCTTAAGCTGTAGTAATGATACTCCCACAATGTGATCCATATTCCAGACAGGTGAATACTTGGTTGACGGAAACCTAAAGGTCAGTGATTTTCAAGTTCAGAAATTTCAATGGTTTCTTTGGGCCACAGAAATATGCATAAATAAACAATTTATTTGTCATGAGTTATTAAACAATATAATTTAGTGGGGCTGCTCGACTAACTCATTCCTTCCAAGTTCATGAAATTCCATAATAACCTATCCAACCACCCTAATCCCTTAGCACAGTCATTACACTGCGCCACTCATCCATACAATCCTCCTCGAAGACTAAAACAGCTCGTGACCTACTATAAATACATGGTATTTGCCATATATGGTGGCTCTCGGGACCTTCTTCAGCCTCCACTGGCTCGTATACGGAGGAGCGTGGGGGACTTCCCAAGACTGCACTTCCTCTTTTGCAAGCGAGGGAGATGACAACTATGTGGATTTGGAAGGTCTCTGAGCTGTTTGGAAATACTGAATGAATGAGTGAGTGAGTGAAAATTGTACATATGGTATGAATGAGAACTTTTATGACAGTTTTTTTACCATATGTCTTTGGGTATCCTAAGGATGCTGACGTTTGTTAATTCTATGCAGAAATAAAGTGACTATACTTTTTATAGGTACTAGGATTTCCTCGTACTATTCCTCCAAACATTATCTCCAAAAACACCCTGGATGTCAAAAAACATTGTGCATTGCTTTGAATTTCGACTCGCTTTGATGAGCTTTTTTGTTTCATTCTCGGCGATGACGGAGTTTTCGAGTGCTGCCTTGAGGAACTTAGCGGTAGATCAAGTTCTCGTCAAGTACAAGAGGTTTGGATTTGCGTGAAACTACTTCAGAATGTCAACACTGTATAATTTTGCTCTGAGAACTGGTGAACAACTATCTTTCCACATCATAGTTGTTTGTAATGCTCAGACATGTTCAAGGTATAAAGTTTTGACCGGTACTGACTGCATTGTTTACTAGGTGGTTTCAAGTTAGTGGTAGTGGTACCGATATTTTATGGACGTAAGCCGTAATACCTGACTCCTATTCACCAGTCCATTCCAGCATACCGCACTGTATAATTTTACAAATCTTTTCTTAATAATTCATCATCTCTTTTGAACTCCACTCAGTCCAAAATGCAACATGCACATACTCTTCTCTATATTCAAATCACAGCTTTTAATTGTTTCCATTTTTTCCCCGCTTGTAATTATTTTAAAGAGACTAGTAGGCCTAGAATAAATAACAACTAACTATTATTATTATGTGTGTTGTCATTATTTACACTTAGATTTTTAATGATTTTTCTCTGTTTTTAAGAGCGATCATCTTTTATCTGAAAAGAGATCAACGAACCCGCTATCCTTCTCAACGAAATCCAACTTCATCAGGCTCGGCCGGGCCAAAAACAGTTTCATTCGCTTCGGACGAGGAAACGAAAACTTTATGCGGTTTGGCAAGTCTAAAAACAACTTTATGAGGTTTGGTCGGAGCAAGGAAAACTTCATGAGGTTTGGCAGGTCGGATCGGCCAGAGCTTCGCTCGGGCAGGGCTCGAAGCCGTGATATCGACGATGGTTTTATTCGGTTTGGACGTGCTCTACCCCAGCCTGGATTCATCTTCAGACCGGAACTCACCCTCCTTCCTCCCCTAGTTCTTAAGCACAGAAACGTTGACAACATGATCCATCTCGGTTGAATCCTCAGCATATCTTATGATCTAGTCCTATAATGAAAATAAAACATATGCAAATATATTTCAAAACATTTTTTCCAAAACCTTTGATTTTTGTTTTTGTCTTAAAATAATGAAGTAGATAGTCATTCTCTATATATAATATGTATTTCATGTTTTTATTGTTAAACGGCTTTCGATTATATAGATGTATTTTAATGACTAAATGATGAAATAAAAATAATATAACAAGTGTTTATTCTTCCAACTCATGTTTTAGTAACTTTTATACTACCTCTTAGTTATTAAGGGCTCTTACCTAAATGCCAAAATAATATGTATATATATATATGATTTATTAAGTATTGAATACTAATGGCTGCCGAAGAACGTTAGATAGATTTTATGGCTAAGGCTATCACGCAAACATGACAGCAGAGAGGAAAAGGTAAGTGCTGTAAAATAATTTAACATTCAAACCGTAAGCAATAGTAAGTTGAAGACTTTTTCAGCTACACGGTTACGCAAGATCCGCACAATGTGTAAATAAATGCTTATACTAAGTTACTAGGACAAATACAAATAGCAATTTCTGTTATCACTGTTAGAGCAGAGGGGACTTAATAACAGTATCGTTACTAGCCCAGAAGGGGATGGTTGGTGTTCCGAAGATATGTTAAAACAATTAAATTAAATAAAATTTATAAAAAAAAGAGAAAAAAAGAGGGTGCTTCAGCAGGAATGAATGAACACAATTAAAAGGAAATACAAGCAAATTTATTCAATTACTCATCCATCCAGAGAAAATTTATACAGCAAAATTATCAAATTAAAATAAAACATTTTACATTACTCTTCATAAGAGATTAAATATGAAGAAAGAACAAAAATGTTTAACACAACAACTGAACTGTAGCGTAACAGTACTGAACAGTAATAAAAAAAAACAGTAACGGAACAGTAAAGAACAATAAAATACTGTTAACTGTCGATTAATTGTTTCTAAGAAAAAAAAAGACAACTGTTAACTCAAACGCATTAGTTTGACATGAAATGACTTATAATCTTTTCGTATCTGGAGAACGTGTTTTTATCGTAAAACAAAAGAAACGACTAATATTTTACTGTTGTCTATTTTAGAGTCAAGAAAGTCACTTGCGGGAACGTCTGTTGGGTTGAAAAAATTTATACACCTTGTTGGGTCAAAAATTGTCGTTGAATATCCCCAAAGTGGGGAGGAGACGCCCACAGCGGACTAGGATCGCTACAAACTCTAGCCACCGTTCGGCGAGCGAAAAGAAAAAGATAACACGGGTTGGACCTGATGTCTTTCCCCCTAGCTGCCGGCCTAGTCAGCGGGCAGCTTAATTCGCTTTGATCGGACTCCATAAGATCTTAGGAGGTGTGCCTCGACAAAGCACTATGTTCAGCAGAAGAGGTACAGGATATGTTTATAGGTAGTTTATGTGGTCTTGGAATGACTACGAATTCACACTCGGTATCTAAAGGTAGGCAAAACCGTCCGGATCCCAAAGGTGAGAGGAACCGGAGACAGGCAGGATTGCCGTGGGAGACGCTACTAGGTAAAGTTTGTAGGGCCACCGCAAGCGTCGTCCGTGAGGGAGAGGTCTCTCCCAAGGAGGTGCTTGTTCTAGGTGCCGGTTTGGTAAGTTCTGCTGTCCATTTTTTTTTTTTTTTATTTTATAACCTCTTTATTAATAAGTATTACAATGAAAAAAAAATTTGGATTTACATTTTTCTCCTCTTTCTGCGATGCACTAATGCATTCGAAGGAGGGCATAAATATGATACATCTCAATTTGATATTAAAAAGTCAAAACACATACACAACACTCGGTGATGAGGCTCACCTTCAGCTTACAACCGGGAAACAAACTAAAAACTAAACCTATATCTAGAACCAAAGACTAAAGCGTTCCTGCCGCAACAGCGTCCTGCCATCGATAGGGGAACGGAGCGGGGGTTATCGTGTTAAACACCGGGTTTGTCAAGTACTGTAGGGAGTCAAAACTTTTGAAATGTCTACGTTGTATGAATTCATTTACAGTAGGCAAATCAAAGATTTCGTGAAGTTCACTATTTCTCCACTGCTCGAATCAAGTATTTCTGACCACTTTCATCAGTATACCCTTTTGAAATTGTTGGAGTCGCCAAGCTGTCGTATACGTCAGATGACGAAAAAGTGGTGCACCATACAGCAGTGTGGGCCTGAGCATACTCTTGTAGATCAGTTGCTTCAGACGCAGTGATAGATTGGGGGGAGTCAATAAATACGTAAGCCGGTAAGACTTCATGCGTGTTTGCTTTCACTTCTTCGCGAAATGGTTACTAAAATAGAGGTCTAACCATTTTAATCCCCAGATATACTAGGTTGTTGGCTGGTGAGTTTTGATGTGTTTCTACTGTGTAAGTAGTAGGCAGTGGACTTTTTCCCTTTTGTAAAGACAAAATTACGCAGTCAGTCTTACCCGCATTTACAGAGATATTGAGTCTCCCCAATCTCGCACTGATCTGGTTACAGGCTACTTCAGCCTGTCTAAGAGCTACCTTGGCGCTCATGCTGATACTGTACACCGCTATGCCATGAGCGCAAGCAATAACTCTTGTGTTTTTATATCGGGCTCCTACAATTTCAGACGTATGTACGTTAAATAGTACAGGGGATAGAACGGCTCCTTGGGGCACTCCACAGGTCAGTGGCACAGTTTCAGAGAAGCTATCACCCAACCGCACCCACGGCGATCTGTTTTTCAGGAAGCTAGCCAGAATTGAATAGAGTTGCTCCGGGCATTCCCGGTCGCAGAGCATTTGACATAGTGTCCCGTGAGGCACTGAGTCGAATGCTTGGGTGCAATCTAGGGATATCATAGCCGTGGCTATGTTTCTATTCAAGTTATGGCTAGCTTCTGACTGTACCTTCAGAAGGGGATGCTCTGCGCTCTACTGGATTGAAATCCAGCCTGTTCTAGCGGAATGATGTGGTCTTCCGAGCAGTAATTTTTGAGATAATTTAATAGAATTTTCTCAAAAATGTTTCCCATCTGTGGTAGCAAACTGATCGGCCGGTAGTGGGCTGGTTGGTCTCCAGTCTTTGCTGGCTTGAGTAATGGAAACAAGATGGTTTGTTTCTATGTGTCAGGAAAGTACCGCAATCTTATACAAGAGTTGTACTATCCCTCTCCTCGGCATTCGCTTGAGCAGCACTGTTTGTATCCCGTCGTGCCCTGGTGCTTGGTTACCCTGACACTGGCGAAAAATCGCCTGATCTACCGGAGGAGGCATGTGGTAGTAGCCAGTCCTAGCCGTAATATCCCTAGCGTAGTGGTCGGCCAGTTTTGTTGCCTGTTGCTTAGCAGTAAGAATATTGCCACCTTCATGAAGGTGGACAGTGGCTGACTTTGTAGTCTTCAACAGCTTCTAAAACTTTCTGTGATCGCCATGAGTGCTACGAAGTCGCTCATGCCACTTCGCTGTTTTCCAGAGTTTTATCAAGCCTTGGATTTGCGTTGTTAGAGAATTCACAACTACCTTAGCTTGCTGATCTCTTGTTGTTTGCACTAGGGCTCTTAAAAATTAAGAAGTCCCCAAACGCCAGAAAATTGCGCTGGTTACGTCTTGAGAAGCTAGAGGTTTGATTGTGTCGGCTAGCTCACAAACTTGCCAACAATAAGGCATATACAATAAACAAAGTCAAAAATATTAAAGAAATAACAATTCATTTTATTAAAAAACAAAACAAAAAAAATGACTGATCAGCAACTTAACCAGGCCTGAATATTAGTATAAATAATTGTTAGTATAATTAACGTATAAAAATTACGAAAATGTTTATAGTCACGATACGCTGGATGTTCGGATAGCAGCCGCAGGACGGTGATCTTCGGATAGTCAACCGCAGGTCGGCGATGTGCATGGAGAGATAAAGGCAGATAGGCCGAGAAGTTCAGTTGTAGAAACAGCGACTTCGTATTCATAGGGGAACCGTCCGGTATGGAGTTATCTTCATCACTGACTAAAAACAGGCTCAGACCTAAAGCCTTGTCCTCTAATACGCAAAGACGTGTTTATTTACTTCTTCGAGCTGTATAATCCTTCGAACTATTTCCTCTGTCTGTTTAATTATACAATATTTACATACTAATTGTCTCCAGCCGAAACAATCAGAAAAGGAAAGAAAATAAATTTATTATTTAAAAATAATTACGATCATAAAAAAAAAATCCTCTCAAACAAAAAAAATTAAGTTTAATAAAAACTTATTTACTGCCTAAGGGCCCGAACACTTGTCCTGTACCATTTATTCTTCCAATAATTGCACAAGGCCATAATTTTAAGAATATGGTCTGGAGGTGGTCGCAGG
Organism: Acanthosoma haemorrhoidale; assembly: GCA_930367205.1. Taxonomy (NCBI): domain Eukaryota; kingdom Metazoa; phylum Arthropoda; class Insecta; order Hemiptera; family Acanthosomatidae; genus Acanthosoma; species Acanthosoma haemorrhoidale. The sequence continues at coordinate 15,608,801 of OV884009.1, forward strand.
AAAGGTGGCATGGGGGTGAACTTCGGTATCGCAGTGTCTGTGGCGTCTATGATCACATCAGTTATGAAAGTTAGTTGAAGATCTACTTCTTCTTTTATGCGCAGGATTGGTACTGTATGCAGGTTATGGTAAATTTGTGACCGATATAGCTCCCAGTCGGCACGACACTAGTCGTATCTCGTGGGGCGAGGAGTCGCCACTTTACCATCCACTGCGTACAGTACTGGCCTGTGGTCAGACGTGATAAAGTCAAGATCATGGCAACTAGTGATACGGTGTGGTTGTCTTGTCAGTAGTAAGTCAATTGTCTACGTAGCCTGTGGGTTACCTCTGTATCGAAAAGTGAAAGTCTGGGGGTGAACGACCGTAAACGGCGTTCTCACCAGGAGTCTCCCAGCCATGTTTGTTGCGGTATTGTACCACATCGTGTGTCTCGCATTGAGATCTTCCACCACCAGTGGTTAGACCTCTGCGCACACGCGTGTAGCAGGGCTGAGTACTCCCGGAGAGACGCGTACGGCCTTCTGTATAGAGCGGTAAGCTAAATGGGTTTCCCCAAATGTATCTTAACTGTCAGGTGGTGAAGCCTGGGATCACTTGTAGGCAGTGGTGAAACCACTATCTTCCAATTGATACCAAGACGTACAGCAATGAGAACACCGCCATAACCGGTGACCCTTTTAATGGCAGTAGAATAACCTTTGATGTGGATCGATTGTGTAGATACCCTCGTGTGTGTTAAAACTACAATATCTGGCCGGTAGAGTGCTATCAACACTTCTACCTCATCTATTTTGGTCAGGAGACCATAATAGTTAAAATTTAATATATGGTGATCTACCATTCTTGTTGATTGCCAGATATTATAGCCATAACCATTTGGCTGCATATATCTACGAGGGCAGTTACCCATTTTGGTCCACATTCAAGGTCTTGACGCTGGTCGTTTGTCAAGAACGCTAGTCTAGGATCTAGATTTACATTAGAGCAGGTCTCAAGATTAGCTCGTTCTGGCGTCGCTTCTTCTGCTGGGGCTGGTTTCATCCTGGCGAGGATCTACTTTCGCTTCGCGCAGCCTCTGTAAGAGGCGGGATGCGCCCCGCCGCAGTTACAGCACTTTTGTCTCGTTTCTTGGGCACTGCGCCACCTCGTGGGCTCCCGCACATCTAACACACTTCAATTTTCGGCCACAGTGCTTTTCGGGTGTGGCCGAACTCCTGGCAGCGGTGACATTGGGGGGCCCTTTTTTGCTCCTTGAAGGTCACGATTTGGACTATCACGTGGTTTATAGCGCGAATCCTCTTCATAGAATTTAAAGTGACGCTAGCATCAGCTGTAACTAACACTGGCGCAATATCCTGTTTTCTGCCTGTTGGGTCACTTCTTCTTAGTCGACTTCCAGTATAGCCTCAATTATTGTATTATTAATCTCATCAATGTCATCTGAGCCAAGAATTAAAAATTGGTTTGTTGTTTTTGTACCACCTCTCGGGGCTAAGGTATGGTACTCCTTAACACCAGCTTCAATTTTAGTTCTTTCTTCCTCTTGTCCCGAGTATATTGTGACTCCCTCCTTCGTCTTTCTGAAGCGAATTTTGTTATATTTGCTCTTGTGAGCAGCTGAGTTAAATTAGTCGTTGTTTCTCCTGCGACAATGACTGGTGGTGGCTTCTTAGTCACTGGAGCCACGGGGTTTGGACTTTCCGGCGTCTCGCTCGCGAGAGCCTGAAATTCATTCCCGATCTTCGTAGGGTTTTCCCTACGTCTTCATCACTGTCCGTGTTTGGTGTCGGGGAAGATGATCGCTTCCTAGAATTCTCTACTTTCATCTCCATCTCCCGAAAGTTCAATACTTCGAACACAATACGGTAAAAATTATTTAATGGCGTACCGTCCCCATGTAACTAACTACCACTGACACTTAAAATAAACTAAAAGTTACCTTAGGTATCACCTCTCACAAGTACAATGGTGGACGAAACAACTGGTAGCAGCCGACGTTGTACACCTCGGCTGCTAACACTGAACTCTAGTTCTGCCGTCCGTCTTAGGACGCGCGGTTTATATAGGCTGGCCAGGCGTGGTGGGAATGGTTCCCCACTAGCTTATCCTCTCCCTTTGCCTGACGTCTTAACGTTTTATTAGTACAAATATGGAAACATAGATATTTTCTGGGCCGAGAAGAGGGGAACTCCTAATTATTCGTAATTAAGAGGTGGCCACAACACACCTCTCTTATTGATTAGATTAGGAAAATAATGATTCACTGAGCTGCCCAATATTAGGTTTTTCTCCATTTGATAATTAGTAAGCCGATAATTTGGCCCTTTCTACTCGTCAGCTTCTATGTTTGCTTCACATTCATCATCATTTGAAACTGCAGTTTCTTATTATTTATCTAAATCCTATTAACGTGCCTTTTATCTATTCTATTTCTGTATTTATATTGTATAGTTACAGGAATTAAAACGTCTTTATTTTTCCTCTGTGAGTATGAATTTAAATAAATTTGCTCTTCATCTATAAAAGGTGGATCCTTACGACGTATATTTAACCAATTATGGAATGCAAACGTCAGCCGGCAGCCTGGGTCGGATAACACTAAACCAGCTGAGGCGAGACCTATTTAGTACTGACCAAGGGATTGTTTTGCAAACAATAAACTGCCTTCCCACTGACTGCTTGGCACCGATGACGACCGCCCGTGTGAGGCAATCTTCACTTATTTCCCCTCGCTAGCTCAAAAGGCATGATCCATTTCTCCTTTATATATACCTTCCCAAAATTCTACTCTCACTCACTCAGTCAACTCACCTCATATAGTAACGCCCTCTCTTCCCGACTAGACGTAAGACAGTAGTTAGTAAAACCGTTACCTCGTTGTACTTGAAGACAGGTGAGTACTTTTAATTATTATAAGCAAGCCAAGTGCGTGAGATGCAGCGAGCCTCACGACATAAAAGACGGGCTAACGCCCTCGGCCGTTACATCACAAAGACACAATTTACAGTCATCCACCCAGGATTGCCGACCTTCCGTCATTTCGTGAACCCCGACAGGACCTCCACGCCCGATTTACTCCTTACTCAACAGCCACACCGAGTCACCGGATTGGACTTTACCACCTCCGACCATCGGCCTGTGCTCTACGAACTAGAAGGCGACATGCCAGAGCCGCCTGCTTCTAGATTCAGGTACGATGAGGCCAAGTGGGACCTCTACAAGCATCTCATCAAGACCGAGTTGCCCACAATTACGCCCCTGAGACACACCTGGGATATCGATTACGCTGTCAATCAGCTTTAAGACGTCATCGACCGAGCCACCGATGGATCGATCCCAAAACTTTCCAAATCGCCCTTCTCTAAAGGAAACTGCCCTAATAATCCTTTCAAGTTTTTATTTATTCATCTTGTTATGAATGATATCACTGGTATTTTCATCATTTTATTTTTAAACGTACTCTTCAGTGATGTACTCATATTTAGTTGGTTCTGGTGCAAAATTGATCTCGGTGTTAATATTAGATACATGTTTAAATTATCATTTTAAGTCAGTACAGCGAGTCTTTGGTACCACCATGTTGTTTCCTCCTCAAGATTTCAATAAATGTACTGTGCTGTATGTTAAGAAGTCCTAGACAATTGGCATTTCCAGTCAAAGTGCAGTGTGCCTCTGTATTGTTTGTTTCTAGGAAATTTCTCATTAACGCATTATTCATTTCTTTCGCATTGCCTATACAAATAGTTTTTGGTTGGGGATAGTGTTTAAAATATTCTTTTATCATATTTTATACGCTAACAGAATTTTCTGATGGTATCCTTGCAAATGAACGTTTTTAAAATGTATCAATTGCAGTAAAAAATATTTTATGTTCATAATGAAGAGTGTGTATCATTATGTCTTCAAACGGTTTTGTAGGTGTTGGGGTTTGTTGAAATTTCACTTTTATAGGTTTCGTATCATATTTAACCTTTTTACAAATATGACAATTGTTGATAAATTCCGAAATGTGATCATTTATATTTGTAAAGTGTACCTTCTTTTTAGATGTTCGTTAAGATTTAATAATCCCAAGATGTAGGGATAATTTTATATAAGTTCCATTTGTTGATCCTTTTCTAATATATCCTTTTAGTTTTCGTTTGGTAACGTTTAATTCGTACCGATGGATACGAAGTTTGTATAAACTTTGAAATTTCCCTGAAATAGAGTGGTTTAAGTATCTTAGTAAGTGCTTCACGATAAAATCCATATGCTTTATCAAATTCAATTATTTCTTCTAGTCGTTTTTCAATTTTTCTGATGTCGTTTACATATATTTTATGCCTTAATTTACTGTATAGTTTAGTCAATTTCATATTTCATATTATAATTTGACTCTTTTCAACATCAAGACATTTCTCTTTTTCTAGATCTGTTCATTAGGCGATATTTGTGAATGAATGGTAACGAATCATGAACTAAGTAGTCGTTCTTCCTATAGACGACATTCTATTGAAATGTCGTTCAGACTTGCTAGTATTTGATCATATGAATAATGTTCTGGCGTATATTGTGATTGAGAAGTTGATACAATTTTATATATTTCAATGCCAGTGTCTAGGTGATGTAATTCCGCATGGTGTAATAACGCGTCAGCTACACAGTTAGTTTTTCCTTGAACGTGTTTTATATCAAACTCGAATTCGCTCAATCTCCATATACATTTTATAATACGAGCATTTCTATTTTTCATACTAAATATCCACCATTTTTTATAACTTTTGATAATAAAGTTTGTATATAGAGATATGATTTATAATGTAGTGTTGACAATACTTTAAGCAAGAGTTTTTTTTGGATGGAAGAGTAGTTTGATTCTGCAGGTTGTAAAACTCTAGATGCAAAGGCGATCGAAAGTTTTATTCTATCATTATCCTTTTGAGATAAGACAACCTATTGCATTATCGCTATCATCCTTTGTGAGAATATATATTTAATCAAATCTTTATTGTGATAAAATTACTTATAAATTAAATTAATCTGCCTTATTGGGAAATAAGTTATATTCCCGTCAGGATATTTTAATCTTGGTGCGTTTGTCATTTAATTCATTACATGCGTTTATGATCTCTTGTGTTTTATAAATTTTTGTTTTAACGAGTTTAATACGCTCTCTGTTATTTTCGCGTAGTAGACTATAAATGTTCTATAATATCCGGCCATACCTAGAGTCGTGTTGCCTTTTCATAATGAGGTATGGGGGATTTTTCAATTTTAGTTAATTTTGAAGGATCGGTTATTAAAATATATCCCAAGAATTTAAGTTCATCCTTACAGAATTTCGGTTTGTCTAATTGTATTGACAAATTATGTATCTTGGGATGTTGGAAGACGGTTTCTAAATGTTTGAAGTGTTCTTCCTTACTTGCTGAATAAATTGTATATGAACAAATAAAACAATACGAACAATAAAAATGAATAAAAAACGTTGGAAAGTGGTTGGTGAATTGCTTAGTCTAAATGAGAATGGCCAAAATTCATAATGACCTCTGTCAGTACCTTTTTGTTTTGTAAAAAACAACTTTATTATGACAAAATGAGAATCTCCCTCATAGGACAATAAGTAATTGTGATAAATGTTCTCATTCATACAATATTTACACTCGCTCATTCACACAGTATTTACAAACAGCCCAGAGACCTCCCAAGTCCACAAGGGTGTCACCTCCCTCGAGTGCGGAAGAGGAAGCGGAGTCTTGGGAAAACCCCCTCCGTCAGCCACGTCACTGGATAAGAGCCTGCGGAGGCTGTCCAAGAGTGCAAGAACCTCAGACGCTCAGGACACGATTGGAGAAACTGACCATTGGCCTGGACTCCAACCCTCACGTATTTATGGCAGGTCACGAGGCCACTGCCACATTAGTCTCCAAGGAGGGAGGATTGTAGGGATGAGTGGTGGAGTGCAATGACTGTGCTAAGGGATAGGGTGGGTTAAATAGGTTACTGTAGAATTTCATGAACTTAGAAAGGATGAGTTCAAGAATGTAGGGTATATTAAGATCATTATGAAGGGTTTTCTTGCTGACGTAATAAGGGTCATTTACTATTGTTCTCAGGACTTTTTAATTGATAGGAATGGATACGCTTGATGTTCGAATTTTTTTCGTTCCCCTATTCCGTATGTCTAGATTGGCTTAAGTATAACTTTGTAGATTAGTAATCTATTTTCTATTGAGAGATGGAATGTCCTTTGGAAGTAGTCTGTACATTTGTCCAAAGCGCCTGTTTAGTTCTTGCCTGTTTAGCCTCGTGTGTGGATTCAATGTCAGTCTTTTGTCGAGATGGAAACCTAAATACCGTACTGTCTTGGGTACAGGAAGAGGAATGGTCTGTCAGTACTAAATGCTGGTTTTGGTATAGGTCCTGATGCTAATTTACAAGTTAAGAAAAATTTTGAACCTCTGATTTTCTTGAGTAAATCCCCACTATTCAGTAATGTGAGTTCATATTTTACTAACGTATTTAGTTAGTGATAGTCAATTACCATTCTTATTTTATTCTGTCCCGAAGCGTCAATTTTCTTTGATATTATCCATAACGATGAATTATATGGAGAGTTGCTCGGTCTAATGATATTGTTTTTCAGTAATTTCTTTACTTTGTCTTCAATTTGTGATTTAAATTGTGGGTTGCCATAGTTTCGAGTATATACAGGATTGTCGTTTGTTGTTTAAATTTTGTGTTTTAGTTACCCGGTTGATTTTAATTGTTCTTCATTTGTTTTGATTATATCGCCATTATTACCAATGTTACCATTATTACCAATTAGTTCCACAAGCTCGTCCGTAGTCTTGTTATCAATGTGGTCGTGTCTAATAAGTTTCTTTATTTCAATTTTACCATCAATGTAATACATTTCGTTTTCTGATTTATGTTTCGTTTTATCTATAAAGGTTTCATACGTTTCGCAATTCATTTTTATTTTCAGTCCCGATTTGATGGTTTCATCAGGGGAAGAAGGTTGAATATTGCACTTCTGTTTCCTTCAACTCATTCTGGGGTTTTCACAATAAATTCTTCACTCAGTAACGTACTGTCTTTACGTAAAACGTTGAGATGAATATAATTTTAGATGCACTAGTATCGATTAGCCATTTGATAAATTATCAGTCATTAGCGGAATAGTCTTTATAATTCATGGCATGTTCATTCCAGCTGGTGGCGCCTCTTTGTTGTTAGGACCTAATTCCGAAAAAAATGCTCGAATTTGTCTTGCATTTGAGCGGTTCAATCTTTTAATTCAAGTATCTCCCATCTCTTCTAATTTCCGTTTATTGAACACAATTGCTTTCGGTTCTCATAGACACAAGTTGGTTATCTCTTTCTTGGGACTATCATTCTATCGGTGATGACAATTTTGTCTATATTTCCCCGAAGAAGGTTTATTAAAGTATCTTTGTTGGTCTTGCTGCGGCCATTGTTAATTACGAGTATGTTGGTAATTATTCCTATGATAGTTCTTCCGTATACTTTACGTTTCTTGTCGATTGTCGTTTCTCTGTTGTTGATCGTTCGGTCGTTATAATTCCGATTTTTTGATGAGTTATGTTGGTTTATTTTATTGTTTCCGTACAATCTTTAGACAATATGTGCTGGACGATTGGCTTATGTACTGTCAAGATTATGTAGTGTTTCCAATTTTGCCGTTTCCGGATCACCGTGTTATGCCGAAATTATATAAAAGTCAGAGTCTTTTGCTTTTTCACTCATATTAAGTTATTTTCAACTATTTGTCAGTTTTTTAAAAAATATTTTCAAATGTATCAGTCTTTAAGTTTCTTATTTTTTTTGTCTGTCAATAAGATATAAATTTATAACATAAGTATGTAGAGTTACAATAAAAGTATATTTACCAAAATTTTGTAGTTGCCTCAGTGAATGAACCTTCTTACTTCAGTCCAAACTTCTGATGTATTGCTTGATATAATATTTGCTGAGCCTCTGTGGCTCTCGTGCTCCTGGCCAGCCTCCACTGGCTCTTATCCAGTGACGCGGATGAATTCTGCTTGAATAAGCAAGTGAATGAAAATTGTAAATATGGTATGAATGAGATCACTTATCACAATTACTTATTGCCCAATGAGGCAGATTGTAATTTTATCATAATAAAGTTGATTTTTTTTTTAATATTTGTTAAGATAAACCATGGTGTAGTGACCGCTAAGTACATAAGATAAATCACTGTAATATATAAAATAAAAAGACTGATACATTTGAAAATATTTTTAAAAAAATATACCCTTTATATGCTCTATTGTATATATATTGTAAATTGGTTATAATATGTTGTAAATTAATTTAAACAAATGTAAATAACATTACCAAACCATAAGTCATACCAGAGTTAATATGGTATACAATAAAAGAAGCAGCTGCAAAAAACTAGTCAGAGACTGGAAGGGAAAATCAGGTAGCAAGCGACCCACACCGAGGCCTGGGTCACTGCCTAGAACATAGCGTCGCCGCAACTCTGCGGTATGGTTGGTAAAAATCACGCCTCAGATAATTGGCTACTGACAGCCACCACTGAGTATAAGTACGGCCGGGTTTTGGCCTGTATATCATTCTAAACAACGGCTCTTTGACTAGTGGACCTGCAGCTGCACTGATGTTTCAAGACTTCTCATTTATGAAAACCTCTGGATCTCTCTTCCTAACCTCTATGTTTTAGTCCGGACTTGTCAGGACCCACACTCTCTTATTGGGATTCTCTGCCTTCGTCTCGCTAAAACTAGCACCTCATTGGTAGAGACCTCACCCTCTTGGACAACGGTTTCCGTGGCCCTACCAACTTTACCTAGTAGTGTCTCCCATGGCAATTCAGTCTGCCTCTCTCCGGTTCACACTCGCCTTTGGAATCCGGGCGGTTTTCGCCTACCCTCAGATACCGAGTGTGAATTCGTGGTCGTTTCAAGACCACATAACTACCTACAATACTTACCCTATGCCTCTTTTCCCGATCATAGTGCCTTGTCGGGGCACATACCTATCAAATATGGAGATAGTACAGTAGTAAGACCCGTCGGAATTACCCTTCTCTTATACACATATGTCTCAGCTTTAGCCCCAGTCCCCACTTATTTCCCCGACACTCGTCCCTAAACATCCCAATCAGTATGTAATAACATAACTCTTAATATTTGTATATACCAGTGTTTTGCTTGTACTTCATAATAAAGCTTTTCTTTCTTTTCTTTTAAAAGACTCTCCTCTAAAAAGATTATTTAACTGTCGATGAGAGGTAACCGTAGAGTACTTCGCTATAGTAGCAAGTATTGTTTAATGGGCATGGGGCATTCACAGGTGTTTATCTGTTGTGTTTTACAATCAAGCCGGCTCGGGTGGGTTCTCACAGGTCCATACCTATAGTTGCTGTTTCTAATAATATAAAAAACTCAAAAACACGTTGACAAATTAATTTCTTGGGATTGTAAAATAATAATAAAAGTCAAATCATTTAAAACATCACTGCTGTACATCAAAACAACGTACATGATCGTGTATTTTTGGATATCATTGGCCACCATCTTCTATGACAAACAAACATTTTCACAGGCCTCGAAATATCTTGATTAGTTTGGGCTGAATACAATGAAAGGAGTTGTGGAAATAAAATGAAATGTGGAAGAGGTTTGGTCTATTTCACAAACTTTTTAGAATTTTCAATTCTCAAATTACATGTTACTTTAAATTTGAAGTTTCATTATTTCTCTACGGTAAAGGATTCATTAATAAGTACGTCATTCTAATTGGAAATATTCAAAGCCAGTACTGTTTCAATTTACAATTTTTCTTATTTGCTAAAGAAGAAAGGTCTTGTGTTTAGAGAAGTTTAACACATTAAATTAAGTCTATCAAGTAAAAAAAAAAACCGAAAAACTCGCCCGTCACCGCTATTAAATAAGTTGTCTTTTTTTAATTTCTACGTCGTTCATTTCATTTATATATATTTAAAAAATGCACCCTAAGTTGTATTCGATGTAAAAAGATTTTATTTGAATAAATAAATAAATGGTTGTAACCCTGAAAACGGCAAAGCTATTGATCGTTAGATCAATTAGTTGCTTAATTAGCCGATGTTATCTTCCCAAAAATATAAATAAATAAAATAAAAACGTTGCTCAAGTCGACGGCTCACTTTCCAGACAACGTCTACGAGATTGACCAACAATAGAGCATTTCTCTTTCGGTAGCAGGAGTTAAAAGATTATCGTTCTCTTCTGTCGTTGACAGGTACCACGTTGACAATGGAGCGGCTAAAGGCTAGCAGGAGGGTCACTTAAGGGTTTCCTTCTCGCATTGTATCAACCCAAACGCCCAATGGGAGATCAGCCTGTTTGGCCTGAGATCCTCACCCAATTTTCTTTACATTACAGTGCCAACACTAAATACATTTCAAGGGATCTTGTTAATTTAAATTTAATATTAGTTACTATATGGAACAGTAATCGATAAATAACATCATAATATAGATATGATCCCAGAAAATTTGTTAAAAAAATTAGGCTAAAACACTGTAAAGCTAACAAGTAATAATAACCACATAGGTTATTTAAATTATACAAGTACAAAATCTTTACATTTTATTTAGAATTTATTATTATTTATAGGGAACTATTTGTCGTCTTGATGATCAAAATTATATGAAATTGTATTATAAGAAATATATAATTGATTAGCGCATCGACTATTGTATCAGATATTCCTAACATTAATTGGGGATTTTGAAAAAAAAAATAGCAAAGAGCAGGTATGGTAGACAGAGCAAAAATAGTAAAAACATGATTATCAGTACTATAGACTATGAGTGCAGTATCACAAAATAGTTACGATAGTCAACAACTTTGTCCAAGCTGAAAGATCCTTTGATTGGTGCCAGCATCTTAAAAGTATGATACCCGACTTTTTGGGACTGTGGCATTTTTTCACGCAAAATCATACCATTTATACCTTCTAGATATGTTAGAGTCATGTAATGTTTGTGACAATCGGCTTTTTCACAATCAGAAAATCTAATAAAAACTACGAGTGAATGATGAACTGTAAATATGGTATGAATGAGAGCATTTATCTTAATTACTTAGTGCCTTATAAAAGGCAGATTGTAATTTTAGCACAATAAAGGAATTTTAACTACAAAAAATAAAAACTAGTCAGTGCTGTGGACCACTGAACAAAGCTTCTTGATGAGAACAATAAAAAGCCCAGGAGGTTTAACTCACGGAAGAGGAATAACGGACAGCACATAGGCTAAATAAGTTGTTACTATGCCTACAGGTCTGGAGGTATACTAGGAGGTGGAGAAGTTTTGTGGCGTTACATTCAGCAGTACTGAACAAAATGTCGGCTCAAGGTTGTCCAGAATAACTATAGATAACAGTGACTGTAAGAAGTTCGTAGATCAATTCCTTTGCCACAACCCCATTCAAGTTGGGGAGTACGTGATGTCACTGGCTACCGTAGTTCAAGGAGATGAAAATATAATTGCCCTATATCAGCCCAAATCGGAAATTCCAGTCTCGAAAGGATTTTCGGAAGCAATTTTGGTCAAGTGAAGTTCTCGAGAAAGAAACCAGTGTTACCAATGCAAGCTTCAACAGCAATGCAAAGGAGCATGACGAAGTAGTGCCAATACTCATATACTATATTCAGAAGAATTACATTTCATAAAAAACAGAATCCGAACTCAAAACTTACTCCACACATGAACTGTCATCTTGATCACCATATTTATTTAATTCAAACCACTTCTTACAAATATACAATATTCTAACTACTAGCTCATAAAGGCAGTAGTTCCACAGGGTAGTGTCCTAGGCCCCATCCTCTATAACTTATACACTACTTATGTCCCATCTACCCCCAATAACTTCTTTTCAACATTTGCAGATGGCACTGCAGTCCTATCATCCCACCCAGACCCCAATATAGCATCGTTATAACCTTCAAAAACACCTTGATTAGATCGATCAATCAAGTTTGATGCACCAACTTAATGAAGCAAACGAGGACCGGAATGCCAGGTGGACCAATAACACGAGGGAGAATAACCTAAGGAAGTACTTTCCCTCAGCCAAGGACAAGCTGAGACTAAAGTGGGCCTCTCCTGACTACTTAAGTACCCATGTGCTACCAGGGCATGGTGGATTTCAATCCAAGCACTACGAGCAAAAAAGAGCTGCCAATAACAAAGGCCTACATTGTAGGGATAGAGATACCACAGAGCATATCATTCGACAACTGTTCGCCTGTAACCACTTCGAAGGATAACCCACCTCTTAATTGAAAATAAGTTACTAATCTACAAAGTTATACTGAAGCCAATCTTGACATGCGGAATAGAGCTATGGGGGACAGCAAAAAAGTCAATCATCAAGCGTACAATAGTTAATTCCTCTTATTACATCAGCAACAAAACCCTTCATAACGATCTTAATATACCCTACATTCTTGAACTCATTCCTTTCAAGTTCATAAAAAGCTATAGTTATTGAATAGGTTACAACACCACCCTTATCCACTAGCACAGTCATTACACTGCGCAACCCATCCCTATGGAAACTAAAGTGGCAGTGATCTCGTGCCCTGCTATAAATGCGTGGCAGAGGGAGTCCTAGCAATGGCCAGTTTCTCCAATCATGTCCTGAGCGTCTGTGGCTCTCGCGCTCTTGGTCAGCCTCCACTGGCTCGTATCCAGTGACGTGGCTGATGGAGGAGCGTGGTGTTTGTAAGTACTGTATGAATGAGCGAGTGAATGAAAATTGTTAATATGGTATGAATGAGAACATTTATCAGTCCTCAACAAATACGTACAGTATGTCAAATACTCTTGGAGCGATTAGTCACAGCATTTAATGGCTATCCAGAATACCCAACAGAGAAGAGCACAAACTATGCATAATGCCTGAGAAGGAACAATTTTATTGCAGCGAACGTTTTAATTTGACCAATCAATGCTACTGACAATGTCATAAGATATATTGATCTGATAGGCAGGGAACAAAAACGACTAATCTCAATGCTAATTCAGAAATGTGCAAATGGAAAAGTTATAAGATAAAATTGATTAATATTTATTTGATATGATTATGCCCCTTTTAATTATTTTCCAAAGGGAAATTTCTTGTTGATCGTTAGTAGATATTTAGACAATGAAATTCAATAAAGGTACAGCATAATTGAATTTAATGAACAATACATGGTGTATTTACATGACTGAAAATTACATGAAATTGAATGGAATGAAATAACGAATGGTTGCATTGAACTTTCATTTTATAAATACATTAGGTCTAGAAATAATTATGAAGTGTATTTCCAAAAATTATAAAACGTATTTATGTAAGTATTTATAAAATGTACCAAAGTGACAATAAATAGACAAAAGTACAAATTTAGTTTAAATAGATTTATTGAATAAATTCTTTATTTATCAACAACGTTGTTATGATAAAATTACAATCTGCCTCACTAGGCAATAAGTAATAGTGGTAAATGATCTCATTCATACTATATATATAATCTTCATTCACTCGCTCATTCATACAGTATTTACAAACAGCCCAGAGACCTCCCAAGTCCACATCGTTGTCCCCTCCCTCGCATGCAAGGCTGACCAAGAGCGTGAGAGCCACAGACGCTTAGGACATGATTGGAGAAACTGACCATTGCCAAAATAAATTCTATTGTTATTTTAAAAAAATATTAGCACAAGGAGATTTGATGAGAAAAAAGAAAATTACGGCTGTGAGATCATTAATTGTAACAATTCCTAGCTTTCCAACATAAAGAATTTTGTGGATTGTTCTGCGCTGAATTGTTAAAACAACTTCATGAATGATGTGGACAAAAAAAATATAGTAGATCTAGTGAAACTTTTTATATAAGTCCGAAGACCTATTTGAGGGTTTTTTTTCACTTAAAGAGTATTCGATGGCAGCAGGGGGTAGAGTGGTTATGCAATGAGAAAATTGGATTATCTCGGCTGGGAGGGGGATTCGTGCATGGGCCGTCAGTCAGCTGTGTCTTGCTGGGTCATCGGTCACCGTCTTCTTCAGCCTACTTCATAGTAGGAGAGCCATCTTCCAGGTGAGCGGTTTCTTTGTAAGTTTATCTTGAGTGCGTAGAGAGTCCGCTAACAGACCAACTTAGTCCTAGGGGCGAAAGAATGCCGAAATTTCCTAGGATATGTGAGAATAAGTCACCCCTTATGTAACGTGAACAGATTTAACCAACTAACACTATTAAACATTTGAAGGGGATCGCTGCTAACACTTTTTTGACAAGACAGACAACTTTGTAGCATAAAATATTATAATGTTAGGATATTTAATAACGGATTCAGCACTAAATTATTATCTAAGATAACCGCATAACGAACCAGCATCCGTCCAGTATTTCCACAACTGTTTTATACCTGTTATAATTAAAGTTATACATTTATCTTTATTTGATGGTAAATATATTTGAAAATATGGTCATAAAAGTTAAATCCGCGTGCAACTCCCGGCCCCTCTCGATTCTTCACTTTTCTTTATTAAATATTTTCAAAACTGGAAAGTTTAATTATTTTTTTAGCACAAACATATAAGTAGTTGGAATAATCCAGAACTTAATTAAGCTCCTTTATTATTTAATTCATCTTATTATTTTAATTAATTTATTATTAAAGTACTAACTAATGTTACAGTTTTTTATTTTAAAAAATAAACCTAAATTTCTGTTTTATATTATTTTGTTTTCTATTATGCACATGTATATTTACATAGATTATATTAATTGTATTATTTGCAGATACTGATATGTACATATTTTTGTGCAAATAACTGTGTATATTTATATGTGTACATATTCTAGTTTTATTTTTCAAGCAAGTTATTGCAGTATTTTACAATTATTTCATTTTCTATTTGTAATTATCTGTATGTATATTTTTATTTATTCATTCCTCAATTATTTAATTTCATTTCCTGACATTCTATTCACGTTTATTGTAAACTTAATGGGGTCTGATACCGTTAAAGATTTAATAATTAATAAAAGAAGTTATCTTTACTAACCTTAATAAACGTTTAATTATCCTCAGAAGAACGGGATATGGATTCCTTTGCGTAACACATTTTTAGTTGATATATGTGATGAAACGACAATATTTATTTACTGTAAATGTTTATTAACAATTATTCGTAAGGCATACTAAAACCTATCCTGACATATTAAACTAGAGTTATAGAGCACAGTGAAACTGTCAAAGAACATGCCTATCAAATCCTTTCAATCTAAAGTCCTGAAACAAAACAGTTACACGATGGTAATCGAACCAAGACAGTAAACTAAAAAGGGCATGGGCACCAAATCCCATTGGAATCGAGGGAAGGAACTGACTTAAAAGGTCAGCTTAATTCTCAAGCTATTGGTTCCTTGATAAAGCACAGAATGATGGTGACTGAAGCTGTCTATAAATGTAGTATCATTAATAAAATAGTAGAGAAACGTATGGTCATTTACAATTAATTAAATTATTCACACAAATGATTTATTACAAAGGAATATGTAGTAGTGGAGGTAAGACGGACTAACTTATTGTTTACAAATCCACGACCTGAATTTGTTCTGTTCTACCAGGTAGGTCATTACCCAACTACATAAAACTATTTCCAATCGTAACTTAAACATAAATAAACTAAAACTGAACGAACTAACAATGCTGAAAGAACCAATCCGCATCAAAACTAAATATTGGAATATGGTTTAAAACGGAATAATACCTACCCATCAAATGCACAAAGCATGGAAGTTATAGTTAACGCTCTCTTTTTTTATAAGCTATACCCTTAACTCTATAACTAATATTCACAAGACTTCTTAATAACGTCTTAAAACGTCTCTCCTTGTCGCTGGGTTACAAAACAAAGACGAATAGTTCTCTCCCCTTGCCGTGAGATAGCAGGGTGGATTACATTTTTTTTCAACCTCCTTGGCACAAAGGTCCCTTCTAAGTTCATGAAACCAAAACTTCTCTAATCGTTCTTATCTCTTAGCCAAGTAATTTTACAGCTTCACGCATCATTATAACTTTCTCAAAGATCAAAGCGGTAATGGCGTTCTGAACTGATATAAATTCATGACAGTAGTTGTTTGGGATTAATACTTTTAAACGTGAGGAACAATTTACAATTCTGTTAAACTAATGGAAATATAAAGTTATTATTTGAGTTCTACTTGGTGAGGGTACTTGTTCTTATTGGATTGTCTTTATGTTAGTAATGAAGTGAGATGATGTTTTTGTTCCCCTTTACTCGGTGTGTCTGACCTGCTCTTTCTGAATCACTTCTTTATGGCATTGTATATCCAGTTCCCGTTTCATTTTGAACTGGTTACAATATAAAGTATGTCTATAACTTTGGAATAGGCGACAAATTAAAGATTTCGACTTCCTATGAACTAAGGTGTCATTCGACTTTTTTTTATAAAACTATAATTATAAAAATTATTTATTATAAACATTTATAAAAGACCATGTAAGCTCCGCCTTCAACGTGGCCTGAGGCTTACAGGTATCGTGAATACTTGACCAAAGAAGATTTAAATGTAAAGAACTTAGTTGGTACCCCCCCCCCCTGACTAGACGGTATTGGGAAAGTCTTGGGCTCGAGTCCCAGTCCAGCCAGTACATTGTTTCATCGGTTAATAATTACTAATAATAATTGGAACAACAAAAAAAACATCATTATATCGTGAATAATTGCGACCTTTACTTTTCCGTGCCAAAAACCTTTTCAACTCAGTTACGATCAGTATTCGTCAACAGCCAACTCTCTCATATACTAAATCCACACTTGACTAATTCCTTATCTCCCTGCAATCTAACAATCCATAATTCCTTATTATCATTTATTTTATTCATTTGCTAATGTTATACATCCCAGCAACCTTTCGTGATTATTTTACCTCGTGATTAATTACTATATTTATCTTTGGTTCTTAGTTATAATTGTTAGTGGATGCCATTCATGACTACTCATTGATATTTTTTTAAAAGTTATTTGTTCATCGAAGTCCTGTGTAAATAGTCCTTTTATTATTTATAAGCGCATTAGTAAAATTCACGGTATTTGTTTTTCTTTTATTTTTCATCTAGACATACTTAGTTGTTATTGATATTGGATAATGCCCCAGAATAAATTGTTTTTGTCCAATCGTTCAATAACATGATGTTCAGGCTTTAGTGGCCGACAAAAAAACCACAGTTGTGTGATGCAACACTCAATACTCTAATACAACTTGAATCCCTATTTGAAGCCTCTATATAGACCTATTAACTATTAACGAGTCTGCAATATAAAACTGTATAACTACTTGGGCCTTGCGCTGTTTAGATTTCACTAAAAGTTAAGTGTTGACACGTGTTTCCAAGTTCAATCTTAAACCTAGCTTGTTATATTTATTCCACTCTCAAAGGCCTACACCTGTAATAATATAAAAAAAAGGGGCATATAAGGCATATAAGGCATAAGACACCCATGAGGGACTGCGATTAGTGTAAAAAATTTATGCAATTTTGTCCTGCTAACAAAACACTAATTGAGTTGAATTAAATTAAATTGAAAAGCCATATACAAAATACAAGTGATCTTTCATTTGACACTCTACAAAAAGTTGTAGAATTATATTTGTATTAAACCAAGTAATTAATTAATAATTTACACTTAATCATGTTTTATGGAGATTTTTTTTATATCTTCCCAACTTCAAATCTAACTTGTGCAAGAGATTTTGTTCGATTTGGCTTGTAATGTAATAGATCTATCGCTGGCACGGAGATTTTCGTAGGCCAGTGAAAATCGGACCTGAGATATGAGAGACAGCAAAAATCGCACGCCAGGCGTTGATGACAACCCATGCTCGTTGCCCTGCTACTGGGTAGCCGCATTGTAGCTAAGGTAAAGCGAGCTCTGGAACCAAAGATGATGATAATGCTGGCCTTGCCTGCTCCAATTATTTTTTAAGTTTATCATTTACATAAGTTATAACTTTGCTGAGAAGCAGTAGTAAAATGATTCATGCTACATTTTTTCACAAAAAACTCATTTTTTCCAACTTGTAAAGCAATAACTGGTGGATTTAACATTAGGAACAACGTCAAAAACAAACATAATAAAAAAAATAATAACAAATAAGTAAACAAAATCAATTAAGTAGACAGAAATTTAATTGGATTAACGTTATTCTAACAATATATATTTTGTGCGTTTTTGGATGTTTTGTATGAATACTAGGCTTCCTGTAATATGAAGCACAAGTGAACTGTAAACCGGTGCAACATATGTCATTGTGGGGTGGATTACTGTTTTATGTAGTATTAATTTATTTTTGGGAGTCAATTTACATGTGGGGACAAAAGACAATGGACAATGGACAAAAGATGTGGGGGAGTAGGGTGACATTTTGAGGTTTTTGGTTTTGTTTCATTTATTGTTTATACACCTCGTGAAAGTGAGGAAACGCCCTAAAATTGCTCTGAGGTATTGTATGGAATGAGACCAGGGTGGTTAAACACAGCTCTATCCCTTATAAATTAAATTTATTTTGTTCTTTAGATTGTTTGATAAGAAGTAATTAATTCATATCTAACCCAACTAAGGATACTTTTATTTTCTTGGATCTCTGGGTTGTTAGCTAAAACTTGCTTGGGAAATACCACCAATCTATAAGAAAAAGGAATGCAAAGACCGATATTGACAGGTTAAACAATTACACGTACATTTTTCATACGACTTTACAAGTAAAGCCTCACCCCTTTCACAAAATGGCTCATTGATGCCATCACATAGTAAGTGTGATATAGAAAATTGATGCCACCACATAGTAAGTGTGACATAGACAATTGATGTAATGACTTCACAGCCGCGATACTCGCTGCCACAAGGGATAGAATACTAAATCCTATTAGAGTAATTCAATTATCAAGCTTTTCATAAACTTTTTTTCCTATCACACATACATCCCCTTTTGATGTTATTCTATTCCTGTAATACATTATTTTACAATTGTTTTTTGTACTTTACGAACGGTGCATAGAGTGTTATGTATGGAACCCCTAACATATTCATAATTCTTAAATGATTAATTATATATACGAGGTATACCAACCCTTTAATATAGAATATACGTTCTTGCCAATACTCTCTTGCTTAAAACCATTAAGCGTGATTTTTGAATCACGGTAATTGAGAGATTTAATTTTACGCTAGTAATAATATTACAAAGAAGTGCTCTAAAAACACACAGGAAAAACGTAAATTAGTGATTATTTAATAATATCGTACATAGTATTTAAATAATTATATTATATTTTATAATAATAAATGTTGGGGTTTAGGATAGTTAGTTTTATTTTAAAAAAACGCATCTTTATATTGTCTTTCAATAACATTTGTTGACTCTGCACCCCCGATAAGTCTATCTCTTAAGGCCTAGTATAAAAATTGCCCAAAATTACACTGAGATGCCAAGTGACGAAGATTATTTATGTATTGAGAAAATGTTTCACTCCACCTTTGTTGTCTTAAATAGAACTTATACCTGTTAGCAATTTGAACAACTTTCTGGTGCGTGATATTCTTTAAACAAGTTTCACATTCAAAAAAGTGATCTTTTTTATCGTTTTTAGAGATATTCCATTTTTTTTTTTTAAAGGCTTCTGGCAGTAATACTACACATAATAAACTTAATTGTTGATTGACATCCAGCCTAGCTAATGTAAAAAATATGTTTAGTCTTTGCAACTATATCTTCTACATTTGAATCGAAGGATGGTCAATGTAGGTTTCAATTTTGAACCGACGACCTCGTAGTTGGTTGACTTGTATTTGAACTCTCAGTAACACTTTAAGAATTACAACTGCATTGTTCTCATATGCACTAACCTTCCAGCGGCACCTCGTTGAACTATACAAGGCGTGGTTAATTTTCAACAACATCCACCGAAATCCGACTTTTTAAGTGTATTTTTCACTATTAGTAATAACTTTTACTACCCGACACAGTACGAAACAAACAAAACGACTCTGACTTCTTTTAACCTCGTCGCCAACGTTATATAA
Organism: Acanthosoma haemorrhoidale; assembly: GCA_930367205.1. Lineage (NCBI taxonomy): Eukaryota > Metazoa > Arthropoda > Insecta > Hemiptera > Acanthosomatidae > Acanthosoma > Acanthosoma haemorrhoidale. Next base: position 15,628,951 of record OV884009.1, read on the forward strand.
ATTAAACGTATTGGGAAGAGAGGTGGTAAAGATAGTAAATGCGTTCAACAAGATTGTCACACTGTAACTAACTAGATATTTACAGATATGCATACTAAACATGGGAGAGACTTGATAAGGAAACCCATGTCCTCAGCAGTCCATAACCAGCTGGACCAACGGACTCCAACCCCAGAACAAGGGCACGTGCCGCCACCCTCGGAGATCCACTGCCTTTACGATAGGATTTCTATGTACGCAACACTTCTTAGACAAACAAAGTCTCGCAAGAGTCCTTCCAACTTCAGATGCCTCCAAATTGCACGCCCTCTGGACCTACCACACTGTACAACAAACGGGAACGAAAAAACACTCTGGATTGAGGGGTGGATACGTCCTCAGCAAGGGCTCACAAATAAAATGTTCAGTGAAGAAGTAGCCCTTTTGCCCTCACTGCCCTACACATCTTTTGGATTCAAAGGATACAGCAAAGGGGCCTGCACCTGTAAGAAGGCAGGCCTCGTATGTTATTTTCTCTGCAGAAACTGTCATGGTAAGTCTTGTACAAACGTTCTAATCCACTTATTGAACGATGAACTTAATTCAAATAAGGATGAAGAGGAACTCTTATTGCGAGCAGATGCAGATAGTGATGGAGAGGGTAAATGAAGAAGGGTGACCGTTTCAAGTGGAAACTGGCATGCCGCAGAATTATCATTTAACATTTTATTTACCAATATTCAAAATATAATACACTTTTATTTATAGTTTGTCAATGAATTATCGTAAATATTATGAGGGTGAGAAGATATTTAATTTTATTCTCTACTTAACATTATAGAATTTTAGTGAAACTTTAATTTTTTAATTACAAGTAATTGATTTACCCTTCTTTATTTTTCAAATATTTTTTTATTGTTAGTATGTCTGCGACATCAATTACAAATTTTATGTAAATTATTTTTACTCTATGAAAAAATGGATTGCCAAGCAATTGCGACACTTTTTCATGACTTTATGTATTGAGCTGTTATTAATTGTATTATCATCTGGGAATCAAATGGAACAATCTTGAAAAATACCTTGCGTGACACAATTATTGCATATTATATATGTTAACAATAACGAAATTTTAAATAGACACTAGGTATCTAGTTGCTAGTATAAATAGTCTAAATAACAGTTTAATCTTTATTCATACTTTACATTCGAATAATGGCATTTTCAAGTGATAAAGCAATGTCCGTTGGTTAAGCTGCAGTGTAACAAGCTCATCACAGACGACACAATAAATTATGCATACCCATGAGGAAACTCCAACAATGGAAAAATACTTTTTAAAATACGCTCTCTGTGAACGATAAGGAGGCTTTTTATATTTTGCTATTAAACACTCCTTTCGCCTTAACAGTTATTCATATTTTCTTATAATACTCCCTCCCACAATAAAAGTAAATACAATCTAGCCACTTTAAGGTATAGTAGGTTGCTTATTGGAGATATGTTGTGGATCTTAGATGAAATAAATGCCTACGCCAAAAACAGCAGACTGAAGAGGGAAAGAAATGAAGCGGGGACAACCCGACAAAAGAGGTAGAAAATGAGCCTCCCAAACAACCATTTTCAGGAAGGAAGGAGAGGAACACGAGTCAAAAGAGATATGTCAATATGGAGAAGTAAGACAGAAGTTTCGTTTTTTTAGTTGAACAGTTAGAGATGGCCGAGAATGAAATTGAGAGCTACTTCAGCATCGCAAACCCTCATAGGGGTAGCAAGAGTAGCTTGAATTACGGAAACAAAAGGTAGGCTTGTTAAAGAATTGTTAGAGGAATTGAGCAACATTGAGCGATGAAGATAAAGGTTGGCACTGTCAGGAGTGCTAATCGTTTTATGTGAGTGGTTGTGACAAACGTTTGAGAGGTACTTGCTTCCTGGTTAGAAGAGACAAAGGGATTGCTACCTCATCATTCAGGTCTGAGGTGCAATACTTGACAAAAATTCTTTCTTGTGAAACATAATTAAATTAAATGAAACAAAAGTAATTGAGCGCTGTTTAAATCTGTTTTAATTAGATTTGGTTGTTAAATTTTAAACTTGTCAATTATTATATGAATTATTGTTAGTCTTTTATTGTACAAATAAAGGTTATTATTATTAAATACAACCTTACCTGATTCTGCTAAAAATCGAAATAAATGTTTCATGAACAAAATCCCTAACATGTCAAATTGTACATAGTTGTATTTATTCCAATAATATAGAGTTATATCAAGCGTATACCATCTGAGAACAGCTTGATGAATCATTATATTTTTTTTAATAAATTAAACGAAATATAGAGTCGCATAATTTATTCCAGGAGTCGTTCTATATTTCAGGCTTATTCGTCCGATGATATTTTTAATAGTCTTAACAATTTCCTAGTAAAAGCTTTGTGAAAAAAAATCAATGAAAAGAATTATCATAAGGAAGCTGGAAATATCACTGATGATAAAATATGTCCAGTGAATCAAAGTTTTTTATGAATGAGTGAATAGGAATTAAACCTATGCCTGTAAAAGGCATAGAAAGTCCCTAATGAGTACAACCTCCTTAGGTGAATGAAGTAGGGTCAGGAAAATTCCCGGCTGCTCTATTTAAATTTTTAGAAAAAAAAATTAGCTTATAAACGAAATTAATGTCTTAAACGGTGACTATGATCCAAAGGTAAAAATTATTATTATGTCGAGCTGAAATTGAATTTCATCCGGACAACTTAATCATATTTTCTATAACAGAATAAATTAAAATATCAGGGCACCGAGGAAGCTGTTATATATTCAAAATTGAAGCAAGGAAGTTAAAGGAAGAAGCGGAAAATATAAAAATACAGTTCTGGCATTTAATTGACCTAAAAAATGAATGTAAATAATGATGAAATAATAATAAAAAATATGAATCAATTGAAGTATACTCTTTGTATAGGAAAGTTAATTTAACGACCCAATTATGAGTTGGTTTATGTATAGTAAGTTATAAAACAAACCAGATATTGTAAGTGGCCAGATTCACTTAAATATCTAAATACAATCCCTTTTTCTTTACTGTCACATGGCTACAGTAGGTAAAGTGGGTGTCACCCGGTGATATCATTGGTTACTTTGCGTGAGTCTTATCACTAATCTCAAATTCATTATATTATATTTATTTTCTAGCTATTAGGGGAGTTTTAGTTACAAAGGTCAATAGATGTTCATTAATTGAGTACATTTCATTGATATTAAAGTCATAATAATCACACAAACAATTTAAGTAGAATTTATTCCCACAAACAGTTTTTAGGGATTTGTTGATTTTTTCAAAAATTGGAAACTTCTAATTTTGCCACCCGCATGTGTTTTGGTTTTAATTTGATGGGACTCGCAAGCTAGAGACCAGAAAGTCTACATAGATGTCCTATTTGATATTGGAATACATGAAACATATCTTCTTAACAAAACATAAATAAGTTTTATTAATTAATTAAAAAAATTGTTTCTCTATCTTTATTTATTGATAAGAAATTGGTTTGTTTTCAAACCTAAAATTACAAAATTTCATTGAATGTGTCGTAAACATCTTGATCGAAACTTTAGCTCAACCGGTATTTATTTTTAGAGGCATGATATTTTTCTTAAAAGCTCCATTTGAAGTATCAAACGACCCTAAAAATAAAACCAGCTCCATGAATAATTATCATGGGTTATTTATCAATTAATCAGAAATTAAGAAATAAAACACTTCATATTGTAATATGAAGTGCATCAAATTACAGATCTTGACTACCTGATTAATGATATGTTTAAGGACTTAAGTAGGACCGTTATTAAAAAAAGTCATTAAGTTAATAATATCATTTCCCTTCTACGTACTATATATATATATATAAGTTACGTCTAGCGGTACGGCAATGTTAAGCCTAATACCTTGTAGCCTAGGGTAAACAAACCCGTAACGTGTGTATAGAGGATCAGGAGGAAAATAAAGCCAGTTATAAAACAAACCTTCTTACTATATCATCTACCTCCTTCTTCATTCCTTTTTCTCGATCGTCTACAGCTGGGAGACGATTACTGGTGCCGAAACCCGGGAACTACGAGTATTCTGGTAAACAACTGTGAGTAAAATTTTAATTTTTTTTTCCTGTTGTTTTATTGGGAAAAAGTGACCTAGTTACATGGTAGAATTACGGCCTGCGGCTTTCGAAGTGCCCGAATTACCTAGGGAAACGATGGCCGAAGCTCATGCAAACTCCCTGGCTTGGATGAAGGTGCGAGCGGCGATGTCACAGGACCTGAGGAGAACAATATCGGACCTAGAGAAATTCTCAGGAGAGTTAGGCGAATTGAACCATTTCATCAAAGGTGGGGATAGGATTATGGAAAGAGTAGAGGCGAAGGCAAGTGAGGGTTTACTCGACTCTGGTGACGCAAAATCAATCAAAGCGGGCCTAGTGTGTAGAATAAAACGGAGCGTACTAAACCTAATACAGGCCGACGAAGACACCCCATGGATCGTGGTAAAAGAACGACTAAAGAAGGCATACGGGGGAGGCAGATGGACACCAGAAGAGGACATCTTCCAGATGTTCAGGGAGACCAGACGGCCCAATCAAACGAAAGGGCAGTACGCCGGAGAACTCTTGGCAAAGTTTAACAAAATAACGGAAAAAATGAGAGAAACGGTGAACCTAGCGGAAGTGGAAGGCCGGATGGCATTCCTATCGACCATTCTGAAGGTACAGTTGGCCAGGGATACCGGCAAGAAAGATAGTCTACCGGGAGACCGATCGTTCATTGAGTGCGCCCAAGATTTAATGGACACTAGTGCCCGTGAGGAAGAAGAAAAATTAGAGGCAGACGAGGCAGGGTGGTCCAAAGTGATGTACAGGAGTCCGAGAATGCCGCAACAGGCATGAAAGAGGAAAGATCAACGGTATGCGGAGAAAAAAGGGGCGGCGGTTGAAGGAAGGAGACTTAGCCAAAGGAGACCGAGACCCAGCGGGAGGAAGGAGGACACAAAATGTCACGGATGTGGAAGAATTGGACATTTAGTGGCGCAGTGCCCGCGAATAAAATGTTTTGAATGCGGAATTGAGGGACACATCGCGAGGCAGTGTCCATACATTTTCCAGCGAACAGAGAGGTATAGGCCGGAACCGATGGAGGTAAACGCACAGAGGGTATGGAGAAGAACCAGAACCCCCTCCGAATCGTCAAAAACTACGGGAGCGTCGGAGACAGAAGAAGAAGAAGATGAACCCAGGAGCAGAAGAGGAGAGACTGCAGAGGACGACAGGGACTACGTAAGAAGCAGACGATATGGCACGGAAGGAGGAAGGAAACGGCAAGCGGTGGCCTGAGGAGCGGGCTGGCAGAGGGGTGGCCGCACGTTAATAAACTATAGCGTCAGAGGGAATTACGGCGGTATACCCATTATTGGAGTGGCGAGAGGAGTGAGATGCTTGATAGACACGGGGAGTTCCTGTACTATTCTCAGCAGGAAAGCGGCGGACAGATTGTGTGTGGGCGAGGGGTCGTCGCGGATTCAGGCATGCGAGTGCAAGCTTATCACCCTGGGAGGGTCGTGTAAAATCGAAGGCGAATTGACGATGGGATTGGATAGGTGGGCGAAAAAGGGGGAATATTTGAAAATACACGTGGTTAGGAAGATGCCGCGCGAGTACGATGGTATCATAGGGTGCGATCTCTTGGGAAGGGTAGGAGCAAGAGTGAAGTGCTGTAACGGAATATGGGATATTAGACTGGGAAGAATGTTATGCCGGTGTACAGGAACCGTGGGGGACGGGAAGGAGCGAATCGGAGCGATCGATCGGGAGGACAACTGGGAACGCGCTATTCGGCGAGAGTATGCCGATATATTTTTCAACGAAGGGGACAAACTGGGAGTGACGGGGGAAACGTTCCATGAGATCCCACTGAAGCAGGAGAGAGTGATATATATCAAAGAGAGACGATACCCGCAGGCGCTGCGACAGCATATAAGGGACGAAATCGAGGAATTGAAAGGACAGGGCATCATAGTAGATAGTACGTCTCCATACAACAGTCCCCTGTGGGCAGTGAAAAAGAAAGGGTCGTCCGGTTACGAAAAATACCGCGTAGTAATAGACTACAGGCAATTAAACGACAATACTATAGACGAAAAATACCCCATTCCTCGCTTTGAAGACATCCTGGACCGCCTAAGTGGAGCAAAGGTATTCAGTACACTGGACCTGAAGGCGGGTTACCATCAAATTCGGATGCGTCGTGGAGACCAACACAAAACGGCATTCACGTTCGAGCGGGGACATTACGAATTCACCAGAATGCCGTTTGGGCTGAAAAACGCGCCAATAACGTTCCAGAGGCTGATGGACGAATTTTTAAGAGGGATTGGGGAGTCATTTTGCCAGATATATATGGACGACCTCCTGGTTTTCAGTCGAGATGAGGTAGAACACCAGGACCATCTGAGACAGGTTTTTGACAGAATTAAGCAATTCGGGCTGAAATTGTCTGCGGAGAAGTCGCTTTTGGGACAAGAGCAGGTGAAATTTTTAGGCCACATAATTTCCAGAGAGGGAGTGCAACCCGATCGTGGGAAGGTGGAGGCCATCCAGCGGATGACTATCCCGAAAGACGTAAAAGGAATCCGGCGCTTACTCGGATCCCTGAACTACTACCGCAGATTCGTTCCAGAAATGGCGGAGTACCTGGTCCCTATTAACAATCTCCTTAAAAAAGGACAAAAAGTCGTCATTACCCCGGTAATGGAGAACAATATAAGACGTTGCATGGAGCGGCTACAGGAAGAGCCTATACTAGCGTTTCCAGATTTTGCACTCCCCTTCATGATTACCACAGATGCGAGTGAATACGCGTTGGGGGCGGTACTCTCGCAGGATCGCGACGGGGGGGAGCGACCAATAGCATACGCTAGCAGACGCCTTACTGAATCCGAGAGTAGATATAGCGCGCTAGAACGCGAATTACTGAGTATCGTATGGGCGATAGAACACTTCCGGCCCTACGTATTCGGGAGGAAGTTTCGGGTTAAAACAGATCATCGACCCCTCCAATGGGTGGGAAAACTGAAAGAGTCATCAGCGCGGATTACCAGATGGAAGGAGTTCCTCAGTCAATACAACATCGACATTATTTACAAACCGGGGAAGGAGAACGTCGTGGCCGATTGGTTATCCCGCGCGTTGGTCGGGAATGCGATCGAAGAGGAGATTCCGGGACCATCACGTGACACCCACCAATTCGTCCAGGAATGGTCACCCGGCGAGGAAGGGGAGCAGGAGGGGGCTCCAGCCAATGATGTTCCGAGTGACGGGAGTTCAGTGGGGGATAGGCCCTCGGACATTGAGGACCTCGACGCCATAATAAATGACAAGAGGCGCCAGATCATTTGGCTCACCAAAACTTTTGGGCTCTTCAAGATGGAATCTGAGAAGTACGGCCACTGCAACATCGTCAAAATCTGGTCGATACCGGGGATAAACGACGATACGATTTGCCGCGCTCTGAAGGACGCATCTACTCCAGGGAAAACGCACCACATGTACGTGGGAAATGCGACCATCTGGGGACGCATCAAACGCCTATGGAGGTCGGAGAGGATCGGAGTCGATCGTACGTTCGTCCGATGTACCCTGAAGGTGGAGACAGTAAAAGAAGAAACGCGGCAGAGAGAAGTGACCCTTGCATTCCACCAAGGGAAGACAAACCACCGGGGAATCGACGCTACCCTGCAAGCATTGAAGAGGAGATATTTCTGGTTGGGTATGAAAGACACGATTGCGAGAGTTATTGGTACCTACGACACATGCCTCACCACGAAATATGATCGCCACCCCCCCAGAGTAATACAGGAGGAGACGCCAACGGCAGACCAACCGTTGGAGGATTTGCAGGTGGACACGTTCACATGGAGGGGATACAAATGGGTCACCATTGTCGATAGGTTCAGCAAAACAGCGATGGCCCATCTGATAGCAGAACGATCAGCGGAAGCAGTCCTAAGGGCACTACGCACATGGTGCCAATTTTATGGCGTACCAGACACGATAGCTTCCGACGCTGGTAGGGAGTTTGATAACGCCGAAATAAGGGCTGAGGCGGCGGCCTTAGAGATCCGTTGGCATCTCAACACCCCAGGACACCCGAAGTGTCGAGGAGACGTAGAGCGGCTCCACAGCACGCTTAGCGACCACCTACGAATTTACCATGGAGAGAAGGGCTTAGAACCAAACGTGGCGATGGAAAAGGCAGTCATCGCGTATAACCACTCAATCTATTCTGCTCCGGCTTTTCTCCGGTCGAGACGCTGTTTGGACTTCGAAGATGCCGGCGCGATAGCAGGAGTACGGCGATCGATGAAGAACTGGCCACCCGGGTAGTAAGTAATCAGATAGCGCTGAAGAAACAGTGGGTGGCCGTTCGGGGAAGGCTCCAGGATAAGAAACGGCGACGGGTGGCGCGCGACAACCTCAAAGTCCGCGATATTCTGGGCAATCTTAAACTCGGCGCGCTTGTGTACCGGAGAAAAGGGTCAAACAGGGGTAAGGAACTAGTGCGGTACGAGGGTCCTTTCCGAGTGATCGCTCTCCGCGAACACAACGTGGTCACGGTCGAAAGCATTACACCCCCGATTAAACGGCGGACGGTACATGTGGAACAGCTCAAGTTTCCCGCGGTGGAGCCTGGGAGCCCCGTCGTCGAAACATAACTCCGGTGTGTGTCACAGGTGACCAGTCCCGAGAGGCCTATATATATATTTTTTTTATTGGTTTATTATGTTTTTTTTGTGTTATATGGGTCTGTGCTGTGATTTTAGATGGACCTGGAAGACATTTTTCTTTTCAAATTTTTTTTTATTAACAGAGTATACTTTTTGTTTTGTGTTGCTATAATATATACATAGCTGATGTCGCATGTTAGGAGTTTACGGGGAATGTCCGTAAACTGGTAGGGGGGAGTTACGTCTAGCGGTACGGCAATGTTAAGCCTAATACCTTGTAGCCTAGGGTAAACAAACCCGTAACGTGTGTATAGAGGATCAGGAGGAAAATAAAGCCAGTTATAAAACAAACCTTCTTATTAAATCATCTACCTCCTTCTTCATTCCTTTTTCTCGATCGTCTACAGCTGGGAGACGATTACTTATATATATATATATATATATCATCAATCCAATCAATATATCCTTAACACATTTCTAAAAGAAGAAAAACTATCTTACCGTTTCAATCCCATAGATATCTATCTCCACTCATGCTTACAATCCTCCTCAAAGAATAAAGTGGGAAATGCCTCCAGATCTCTTAAATTAAATGTTATTGGGAGCTTCGTGCTCTTGTCTGTCATTAGTGCTGCAATAGTCTGTAGTGAAGTCTCTGCAGGACCAGCACGGGCAATCTTCCTGATCCATGCTTCCATCGCTGCTAGGGAGGTCTCGCGTTTTAATCTTGTGGGTCCCTAAAAATAATTTGTCCCGGGACAAAGTCCCCTATGAATAACAATAAGATTCAGATAGTACTGGCAAAGAAAAACTATTACATCATAAAAATATCATAAAAAACAAATTGACAATGTAAAATAAGGTGTATACCTCTGTGAAGAAAATTATTATCATAATAAAAGAAAATTTAATTACATTTAGGAAGGCAAGGTTGCATTTTAAAATCAGAGGCCGACCCGAAACAAGTGTAGAGGCGAGAAATATCTATATAAGAACCACTTGCTAGATCTAAGCTCTTGGAATAGCAGCTGAGGCTGCTTAGAGGGAGCATCTCCAGCAAAAAAGAAGAAGAAAAACCAGGAAGATTGAAATGAAAGTCGTCAAGTGCTCCCGCAAATGGTGGAATTGGCGTTCAACCAGGGTGATGGCTATCTGGTACCCCACCACACAGAATTTATTCAGGTTTGCCCACACTTATCCGATCTAACTCTCCCGGAATCCTTACTAACACAGCAAATAAATCGGTGGGAAGGCAGGATAAATATATTTTGGAGTGGTTAGTGTAATGATGATGGATAGGTTTAAGGAGATCATTTATGTAACAACTAAACAGAAGGGGATAAATGCTCAATCCCTTGGCTTCGCCCGAGGAGGAAAGGAGACAAGCGTCTTAAAAAGCGCTTATGAAACAGCGGACAGAGCAGTTCACTTTTAAGAATGGATATTTTAAATAGTGTATTAATGAGATAGTGAATACGATATAGTAAATTTGGTACGGATCAGATCATTTAGCACAGTTATTTATTGCTCTAGTAGCAGATTGTAATTTATACTGTAGTAAGCATTTCGAATATTTATAATACACATTTCTACACTTTAAACACCACTGTAGAATTTTTTTTAAAAAATGTAGTATTTTTGTGAAGTTTCGTTTTTATTGAAGAATTCGTGCTCATCAATTTTATAGTCATTTGAAACGAAATACTCAACGACAAACTACAAAAGCGATGCTAGATTTCATTTTCATAAAATATAATAAAAAATTATAATAATTAGATTCTAGTGAAAGTAAAGATCAAACGCGTTATTAAACAGGTGAGTAAACAAATACACAATACAAGATGAAGTTAAAAAATATAATACATTTCTGAATTATAATACATCTAAGATTTAATATGAATAAATATATATAAATTTCATGTAAATAAAAAGGTGATAATAACTTATGGATAAGCAGGCATTAATGCTAAATTAAACTTTGTGTGGAAATTACTTAAGTTTCGGACTTATGTAATTAGCTTTTGAATTGACAAAGTTCAGTTCGTTTGGCAATAAGACTCATCATGACAACGGGAAAGAAGATTATATATAAAGCAATAATTAGACTGAAGTAGACATAATTTCAAGGATTCTTTTAGACTGAGGTCTTATAGCAGTTCCGACTCTTTTATAAATTTAATGAGATCGTCAAAGAGGCGAAATGATTTTTCAAGTGTAAAACTAAGTTAGGGGGTCTCAGTGGTTTAGTGATCAGTGCCAGGCTGCTAACCACAGGTCCCTAACCATGTTTAGGGTTTGGATACATTTTGCAGTACCCCTTGTTTTCACCAATTTTTAGTCTTTATAGGTATCGATGAAGACGCCCATTTTTCTGCCATATTGAGTAGGGTATCAAATTAAATAGCTTAATATCATTCGATTTACCAAATTTAATTTGTGTTTTTTTTAAACTATTTAAAAATCTTTAAAGGTTTGTTATTTTATGTTGTACGGTTTAAATACACCCCTAGATTTTGTGGTGATATTTTACCTTGTAGTTGACGACCCAAAAATGCTAGAATTAAAAGTGACCCCATAAAAAATTGTAATAGGTCATCATGATGTTACTTGATTGAAGAAAACTAACCCTACAAGCATAATTAAGTGTCAACAATTAATTAACTAGTTGATGTAGCGGCCGATAACTAAGTAAGATAAATCACCCTATACTCTATTGCATATATATTGTAAATTGGTTATAATATGTTTTAAATTAATTTAATCAAATTTAAATAATAATAACAAACCATAAGTCATATCATATGTAAATATTGTAAACAATAAAAGACGCAGCTGCAAAAAACTAGCTCAAGAGGCCCCTGCAGAGGGAGTAAGGTAGCTCCGGGGGCTGGGTGGGTCCAGGTCTAGAACATTCAAGCCTGCAATGCGGTTGTTCAGAATAAAACCTCTCCCTATTGGCTGGACGCGATTGGCCAGAATAAAACCCCAGCCAATTGGCTTCTTGGGGATATATATATTGAAACCTACCTCATTTTTTACCATCTCTCTTTTTACTTTACTTGATCAATTTAACTTAACTAACTTGGCAAGTCCGTCATGAGATCTTTAATTCGAATTGTTTTATGTCTTTGACATAGGAATTTATTCCGATTGAATCGCCCGATCTCAAGGCTAATGTTGTGGTTATTAATAAATTGAGAAACTAGGAATTGTGAAATATATTCAAATAAAATGGTTATGACAAATAATTATAATTAACATAGAGTATTGACAAAATGTATAAAAAAAATATTCAAATCCTTTTAAATTATGATAGCTACTACTAATTACAAAACATGAATTTGAGCTCAATTTTTTGAATGGATCCATAATAATAAACAATATTCATAACACCAACCTACAACTTATCCGCCCATCTGTCTCAACACACCATGGTATTCAATAACGTTCAACTGCTTTTCTTCTCTTCTCTTCCTGTAATCCAACCAACGTTACTTTCTACTATTGGTTCTTCAATAGTATGGTAACCACCAATTTGGGAGCTTGCCACTGCGTTCTTCTCGAAGGCTTGGCTAAGACTGCCCGGTTTATCCCATCCCCACTCCTAGGAGTATAAGGGAAAATGACCCTTACCATATGTGAGGGTTCATGATCTTTATTCTCAAATATCATGAATGTTACAATATACATATATATATATTTACCCCCAAAATTAAGCCGATAATTCATTTTAACTACGGCTCTCTGGACTGGTACTTGCAGCTGCACTGACGTTTCTAGATTTGGCCTTCTCATTTATGAAAACCTCTGCATCTCTATTTTCTAAGCCCGCTATGTTTTAGTCCGGCCTTGTCAGACGCCACATCTTCCTAGTGGGATACTCTGCCTTCCTCTCGCTAAACCTTAGAAGAGATTTCTTCCTTGCGGACGACGGTCACCTGTGGCCCTACGAATTTTACCTAGTAGTGTCTCCCCCCAGTGATTCAGACTACCTCTCTCCGGTTCACACTCGCCTTTGGGATCCGCACAGTTTTCGCCTTACCTCAGATACCGAGTGTGAATTGGTGGTCATTCCAAGACCACATAAACTACCTACAATACCTACGCTATACCTCTTCTCCTGAACATAGTGCACTGTCGGGGCACATACCTATCAGATATGGTCCTAATCAACCCTCACTTCGTCACTAGGGCAAGGGTAACTAGGCACCCCCTCGTGACGACCCGACAGGTGATATTAAAAATATTTATAATTTTCGATAATTATAATAACACCAGTGCCTAGGGCACTAGTCTGTTCAGCCTGTATGTATGTTGGCTGTGGTGCTATAATTTATTTTAGGGAGCCTATATGCCAATGAAAAAAAAATTATACATTACGTTTGTCATATATTGCTTATATGTCTCAACTATTTATAAACTATCAGTTCTGTTTCATTTTTGTGATAAAAAAACTACATTATACGCTAAATATGTTATATTACCAAGTAAATGTCTTGGTTTAGCGTACTTTATGAAAAGTAGAAGAAGAAAACACGTGAATGACTTAATATGAAGAAATATTTGTTACCATAAAATGAAAATATGTCGGTGAAATGGGGGTAGTGTCTGGCGAGGAATCTAGCTTCTTCATGATATTTATTAGGGGATTCCTCGCAATTCTATATTTTCCCGTGGAAAATTCAAAGTTAATTTTCTTTTGAAATTAAAATTACAAATAGATATTAAAAGGTGTGAAACTCATTAATATTATTTATCAACGAAAAACGCTTTAACCCAGAGAAAAATGACTAAAATACTTTTTTAAAAAATCAAGTGATGTTTCGTGCATCCCACAATTAAGGGTTTTGTTATGGCTGCTAAAACGATTTTATTACTGGTTTTATTGCCTGTTTGTAATTAAAATCCTCTTAAGAAACATCATGTAAGGCATATTTATAAAATATTACAACCTACATGAAATATTAATTTCTTTTTTGGGCATCATTGAAGGATCAAATAGAACTATTATGGAAAATAAAAACGATATGAAAAAGTCTTTACAATCTAACGTCAACTATAAACCATTGAATTAATATAAAAGAAAACAAAAAAAAATTACATACAAACTGGCAGCCAACGTCATATAGTGAACAATGAAATAAAAATATGTATTGTTGGCAGGTCAAAATATATACATATGTATTGATAGATAGATATGCAGTGTCCAACGTAAATGAAGTACAAAATTTAAGGAGTAATAACAGCTCTTCAACGCTACTGAAAAATACATTTAGGCTATGGGCTGATTGCGAACAAGGAAGGGGTAAATTTACATGTGTTTTTTACGGTCGCATTTTTTGTTGAACAGGTAGTGATAACAGAATAACTATTAACGGTGGTTAGATCTGCAATTCGTTGACATAAGTCCAGGGAAAAATCACTAGTATTAATCAAATTAAATTACAAGTTGAAGGAGAAGGGAAGCTTACAAATTCTCTAACAAATTCTTAGTTACAAATTCATAAATATTCACATTTCCTAATCCCCCTTTAGAAATATTAAAAGAAGCATTTCACCATTTAACGTTAAATCCATACTCACCCAACCCATGGAGCTATTTCAACTGTATCAGGTTTTCTCGCCCTACTAACAAGCTTATGAAAGAGCCTGCATTTTCTCAGAGCGGTAATAAATATCAAACGAATGAGAGATACATTGCAGAGCCCTAATGTTGGAACTGTGCGGATTCACACAGTGTACTTGACCACTCCCGGCAAATATTTAAAACGAATCTGGAAATTAAGTGTATCCAGGTAACAGGTATGATCCCATTAACCGAGACCAAAAAATATATATATTCAAAAACATCCCAAATTTTTACAGAAAAAGTGAGAAAATTAAACGAAAATAAAAATGAAGTCGCTGTCAAACATATTTTATTTTTAGCTTTAATGCCAATGGGCTAAAGGTTGGAGGTAAAATAAACAGTAGCAAAGGGTCCGCTATACCATTTAACCATCCTCCTTCCACGTCTATACCCCTACCATCCTCCAATCCTTTACTTTCTTTACTCCTTCTCCTCTCACTCCTTAACCCCCACCAGCTCATTACTTTCTTCTCTTCAGCCAACAAGGTACCCTTGCACGCCACATAGATCATAGGCCCGTCCCCCAAATTCCCTCCCTACCAGACCTAGTTACCTATGATGCTACAATAAGTACGCAGAGAAAACATTTAGACTCGTGTGTGGGTCTCACGCAAGTCTTTTGCCATAATGGAAGCCCAAATACCGTACTGTCTTGGATACACTAAGAGGAATGGGCTTAATACATACAATAAGATAATGATTTCAAAGAAGAGGAAAATGCGTCGTTCGGATAATGCAATTATAAATGTAGGTTAGGTAAATTACGGCTTTAGGAGGAAGTTCTTGGAGAATTTGAGGAGTAATGAGATCATATCCGAATGATTTTCGGTATTTCAGAAGGTATTTGACTTTAGAAGGGTTCCGGCTTTTAGCGGAAGTGAGAGAGGAACAGGTGAATTGAGGAAACCTTCAACAGTTGTGCCATGAGTAAAACCACACTAGCGGAGTGGGTGTGAAACAGGTTGATATTTTAGGATCTTTTTCGTTACATTCCACAGGGAATTATCCACTGTAGACAGAGAGGAGAGGTTGGAATCAATGGAATCGGATCGGAAGGATGTTAAATGCCACTTTACCAATCTGCAGTAATGAGTGTACTAGCGACGATCAGAAGGATGTCAGGATCTTTGCCTAACCTCGAGTGGGGTTTGGATTGGCTTAGGCCTTTGAGATTCTGAGGTGAAGGATTTTTGTTGTGAATTTCCGGATGACGGTGAGCGACGATCCTAAGCCAACCTCTGGATCAAAGTAGTGAAAGAATGCACTGCATCGTCTAGGTCTTGGAATATTTTCACGGACACTTTGAGGTCTACGGAATATGTAAAAAGTTTGCGGAAGTGTTCCCAATCAACTGGGCCCATAATAAATGAAGGAGGAGGCAGTTTGTGAATTTGTCTCAGGGAAGTGGTTAGAATCAAACGTATATGATCGGAAGAGAGGTCATAGAGGTATGTGAATAGTTAAAGTCCAATAAAGTATTGTAAATGATGAAGTCTAGGAGATCAGGGTTTTGGTTGGGATCAGATAGCCAATAGGCGGCTGTGTCAGGAGAGATAGTGAAGTAATGCTTCCACGTGAGTGCAGACAGCAAAGCACGTCCTCGTGTATTTGTGGATCTTTAGTATAAAAGGAGATGAATTGGGAATCGGAAATAGATTTCTTATGAGGGTAGTACACCAATGCAAGGGTGAGAGGGAAAGTAAAGGTGCTGATTGACACTGCAGTGGAGTGAAGGAAATCATGTGCGAACAAAGGAACTATGAAATGGGGAATGGAGTTATGGGCAATGACAGGGGTACCTGCATGCGCTCTTCCATCTGGGTGATCAGTTCGATAAATACGGTACTTTCAATTCAAATGGTCGTTTACTCCTAAGTCACATTTCAGCAATGAGAGCTACGTCAATGTTCTTATCGTGGGGTAGTGCTGTCAGTTCGTTAGTGTGGGTACAAACCCTATTCGCATTCTGTTCCTATCTTATTTACGAGATAGGAGACAAGATTTGTAAGAAGGGAAATGAGAGGAGTAATTAAGGGCCTGGACTCTTTAAGGAATGACGTTAAAAGGCAAGTGAGATCTGGTGAACTTGAAAGTGGAGGAATGTGCGAAATTGTGGTTGAGGGTGGGATTGGGTTTGCTGGTTGCCGGAAAGAATGGAATTTCGGGGAAGAGGAACTTGCAGACGAAGAGTGAGCAGTTCCTGTGACTGCTCTCTGATACGAAATGCATCAGAAAAAGAGACAGAAGGCCTCAAATGTCTGGCTGTGACGCATCTTGAGTTGCCTGTGGATTGCTTCTCTTCTTCTGGACGACGATGCTGTTCGCTCTTGGAGTTCAGTATCGTATAAGTTTCGCAGCCCTTATAGTTTGCGGGATGGCTTTGTTGGCATAAGGCGAATTGGCATAGCGCATACTGCAGGTGATTTCAGGAGCTTCTTGGAAAATTAGCTCTTGTGTTGCCCTCCGCTCTTTACACACCTGGGAGGGTGGTGACAGTAGGCTTTGGTGAGCCCATATGCCTAAAAATTATGGCATTGGACGATGTCATTTTTGGGGTACGATTTTTCGACCTGTATTCTTGTTTAATACAGGTGGTTTAATTCATAGATTTTCTCAACTCCTGGTGTTCTAAATTCACAACGAACCAGGATTACGCCGTTTTAATAGTTTTGTCTTGTTGATTATCCTCACGCACCACGTTGGTTATTTGGTGTACCTTGTATTCTAGATCCAAGAGCTCATTCTCTGTTTTATCAGCTGGTGTAGGGGGATGCAGGTTTCTGATCACCAGCCCTAGCGGTCTGTCTTGCTTTAGCTGATACGTTTGAAAATCAGCCTTTGTATCTTCCAAATATCTTATTATGTCTCTATATGTATAGGGGTGTCAGGAGAAATTTAAGTGTCTCGAGACATATTGAGACATGTTTATTTAGCCGTACCCACAAATTTTGTCAACTGTCAAGGCAATTTAAAATTGCTAGTATTTCGGACAAATATTGCTGATTGTTTAGGCCGTTTTGATGTTTGGACAGCTTCCATGTCTTCTACTTCAGTATTTTTCAGCACCTCAAAACTATTAGGCCTGAATAATGTAGACTCATTTACTGTCTCTTATGTGCTGGCTTGCGGCGGCAAATCTTCCATCGAGCTAACTGCAGACGAATGTATGGGCTCATTCCTATTTGAATGGTGAGGCTTTCGTTTAATTGGCGATGGAGTAGGAGTTGGCCACAGAGACCTTAGCCGTTATTTTTATTTTTAGACATTGATTGTTGATATAAACACATTTTATTTGTTAGTGTTTTAAATAATTTAAAATAATAATAATAATATTTTTGTCGGGAGTCTTGAACGCATAAAAGTTTCTCCAGGGACTTCGGCGCAGCCACTTGGCCGCGGTCGGCGCTATCACACTGCCCTTATCGGTGGTTCGGGAGAGGAACATACACACAGCTACTCAATATGTCTATGTATAGATGGCTCCCTAGTGAACAGACAGTTGAGACAGTTCTAAGATTGACACACTTCCTATGAACTGTAGCAGTAACAGTTGATTTGTAGAGCAGCACGTATTCATTGTTATCTTAGTTTAGAGCAGGGGCAGAACTGCACTAATTATTAGTGATCTTTAGTTGTAGCTGTAGTCAATGAGCTTATTGGAGACATTAGTTGAAACAAAGTTCATACTGTTTTATATGTTCGTATATGGGGAGTGTAGTAGGCTGGCTGTCGGTATGCCATAAACTCCACTTTTTTTGTAGGCCGACCAAAGATATATACCCCATTTGTTGCAGATTTGTCAGATAAGAGCTAAAGGATGTTACAACTCTTCCTTTTTGTTTCTAGTCACGAAAGTAAGTGCTAGAAGGGATATGACGTAGCTACGTGGTCCTAGGTGATAAATTACCCATTCGTTAATTTGTTTTTTGTGAATAAAATATTTTGTCTTTAAAATTCTATTTTACCTTGAATTCCTTCTATTTTCGGCCACCACGTTGATTACTAAGGTAAATTACTTTAGGTTTAGATTCAATTGGGGTCAACATTAAGTGAATTAAATATTTAAGTAAGTAAGTAAGTTAAATGTATAATTTTGTACAACTTTATGCTAATGCAATGCTTAGGACTATTCAGGAACTAATTAAACCGAGAATAGACATTTTATGCACAGTTATTGGCGTTTAAAAATCCTGGCTAATGATAACTGTCTACTGTTCATGTAGGAATCTGCCCAACAAATGACCAGCTTGTGCCACTCCCACTGAATTTTGATGTCATTCAAAAGTCGACATAAAGATCTTTAGCTACTTCATCTGCAACATTCTTGAATGAATTGCCAGTGTTTGCATATTGAGTTACATGCAATCGCAGGAGACGAACTGAAGAGACGACTTTTGTGCAGCGTATTTTGTCATCATAATTGGACTTAGACCGCGAAGAGCGTTGTTCCCATCCCCTTTCAATTTTTTTTTTTTGGTGACCCAATCAATTTTTAATCTGGAAACATAGCTGCATCTTCTGTAGGTAAGTCTTGTAAGGTCAAGTTAACATTTTTAAGCAGATTTTGTGAACATTAGGTATCTCAATTCGTGCAGTGATTCATTTGTTTCTATTCACCACCAGGATAAGATAGTTTCCACTTTGAGTTGTGGATTTTTGAGAGGCTTGAGAGTTCCTGAATTTTGCGCCATCGTCATTCAAATGTGACTGCTTTTTTAAAAGAGAGCACAATTTTAATTTTGGCCAAAAAAAGGCCAATGTAGTGTCACAACCAGTAAATGTATGAATGAAAAGTACATGTGGCGATTGTTACTTGTAAATGATTTGGTTGAGTACCACGAACCTTTGTTATTTCCTTTCCCTGGTTTGTGGAGTATGTTAGCCCAGTGAGCAGAACAAGAACATCAATGTCCTCACTAACATTTACATCATTGTCATAAATTGATGCTTACGAAATAAGTGTTAACGATCAAGACATCAGGATCTTCATTGAGCATCAAAATTAAACGCATCTTGTTGTTCATTTCCTGTTCATTTGTTCATCTTGTTCTCATTTCCTAGGAATCTTCCTTGGGTAATTACAAGTGAGCCCCTTAGAACGATGAATCCTTTTACGCTTTTTATTCCTTCCCGCAAAGAACTTTCTGAAAACAAAAGCATAAATAAGGAGCAATTTTAAATGAGATTAGATCACAAAATTAGTACCGTTTTTTGAACATCACATTAGTTAGCATTGGATGAATAATATAATTTTCAATCTGTGGGGATAAAAAAATCAAGGATGTTCGGATTTCGATTGGGATCAGATGGCCAATAGGTCGGAATGTGAGAAGAAAGAGTTTGTAGATAAATGTTCAGATAGCATAGCACACTCTTGGGTAAGTAATCGTTAATAAATAATTATTTTAGGCTTACGTTTTAAAAAAAACTCATAGCTGTTTTTGTCCGTTGAAAGACAACTAGGGAGCATACTGGATTCCGAGGATGAAGGACGTGGAAGAAGGCATGGAGCGAGAGGTGCGGATGGAAGGTGGCGTGCAGGTGGTGGGCCTCACACCTGTCGAGAAGAAGTTCTTACTCCTGGCAGAGAGAGGAGACTGTGCTACAGTCAAAAGGTACAAATATATCCGATGATATTATCTACAATTAACTAACGCTTTAAAAAATTACGAAAATGGTCATCCGTCAACATTAATTGACTTGTATCTTTAATTTTAGCTTATTGGCAGAATACAGAGAACAGCCAGAGATTCTTGACATCAACTGCGTCGACCCTCTCAACAGGTCTGCACTCATCGCCGCAATAGAAAACGAGAACATGGAACTCATCAGGATCCTTTTGGACCACAACATTCAAGTTAAGGTAAATAAAAATATGATATTAAGTAATATAATATCGCAAATTGTTTATACGAAAGTGTGAAGACCGCAGATAACAAAACTGTCTCAATGAGTAAAAGAGTAAGCAAAGAGTAAGTGGCTTAGGTTAGGATTTCAATAAGTTTATTAATGAATAACATTTAGACATACGAGTAATACGCATATCTGTATATTGGCTAGCCTCGTGCTCGACAGACCTTTCAACACTTTGTTTTTGCAATGATAATTATAAAGGAAGTGGGATTACTTACCACAACTAATAGTTATTATTAGTAAGAAATAACAACGGGAAATATGAGGAGAGTAACGTGAAACCAAATCCAAGTATATTCCAAAAATAAATAAAGAATTGAGAATCATTGATAAAAAAAATGTTGAGTTTGGCGTGATTTCGTTATTTATTATTCCGTTTTTGTGTCAACTATCATTACGACTTATTTAAATATCTGGTTGTTTGTGAGTTATTTTAAGTTGAAAATATCCAATATTTTTTTGTTCAACATTTTTTTAGATTCAAAAGAACTTTATTAAAAGATTAATAATTTTCAGCAATTATGAAAGAACTATTTCAAGCAGAGCTTATAACTGAAGTTTATAAGAGATTTGTTTCTTTGGGGTGAAGACCACTTCACTCGACACATTATTACAATGAGCACACAAGATCAAAATGCTAGTTCATTTGGAGGAGGTCACAAGGCCACCTTCACCTTAGACATGCTCTGGGTTGATGGGGATGAATATAGTGTTAGTATACAGATTAGGATAGCCAAAGCGACAAGAATGGAGGTGGCATATAGAATATAGAATATATAAATAGAATATAGGAGTGACAAGAGGTCTTCGATGAATAGGGCATAGAAACCATCGTGACGGGTACGGTTGTTTACATGTAAAGAGGGTATGTCACTAGGGGGGTGCCTGGTTACCCTACCCCTGGTGACAAGTGAGGGCTGTCTGAGTTTATAACCTGGACTATCGTTTTTTTTTCTCGTTGCCCCTTGTAGGTAGGCGTTAAGTACCTTCTAGTGGTCAGCTGCGTTAAGTAAGCATCGGCGATAAAAGTTGACCATTCCGAGAAAACGTCTGAGGTCTCGTAACGTAGTAGGTCGGGGGTAATCTAAGATTACCTGTACTTTGGCTGGCGATGGAACGATGCCCTGGGGTGAGATATGGTACCCTAGGAATCCGACCTCGGGCTGTCCTAACACGCATTTCGTGATGTTAAGGGTTAGCCCATAAGCAGCCAGACGACCGAAAACTGTTTCCAGGTGACGCTGGTGTTCCTCTTCGTTGGCCGAAGCAATTAGTATGTCATTGAGGTATACGAACACAAATTTTAGATCTCTGAAAATGTTGTCCATATACCTCTGGAACGACTGTGTGTCGTTGCGAAGTCCGAACGCCATCCGGAGAAATTCAAAAAGACCAAAGGGGGTGATAATAGCCGTTTTGGGGAAGTCCTGAGGGTTTCCCGGAATGTGATGGTAAGCCCTTTTGATATCAAGTGTTGAAAATATGTTAGTGCCAAACAACTGGTTGTTAAAGTCTGAAATATTGGGCACACCATAACAGTCTGGGATGATTTTGTTGGTAGGACCATAACGGTCAGTTGTTGGTAGTCTCCATAGGGGCGCATTGTTCCGTCCTTCTTCGTAACAATGTGAAGAGGACTTGCACAACGGCTGTTGGAGAGCCGACAAATTCCTTCGTCCATCATACGCCGGAACTCTTCCTTGGTGGCTTGGATATTTTGCTGGCGCTAATTGACGAGCCTTGCTGCATACGGGTTGTCCACGAGTGTCTATGTAGTGCTCTACCTTTGTCGGCAGAATTGAGCTCATAGGTTGTTGTGGTCGTGTGAGCTAAGTTTTGCGCCGTAAGAGACCGGCTTATTTGTTGTCGGGTGGTATGCCTGATATCACGGAGACCGTAGCGACGTGTGTTCTTCCCGTGGTACGACGACCAGTAATGCCAGCGATCAGCTGGCGTGGTTAAAGATCTACCAGTAGGTGATAATGGACCAGGAAGTCGGCACCTAGGATTGTTTGCTGAACTTCTGCCATTATGAAGTTCCATTTAAAGATCCGCTGCATGCCTAGGTCGAGGTTCCTGTTGACTTCTCCATACGTTGGAATGGCGCTGCCATTAGCGGCGTAGAGTTGGTAGTCGGAGGATATAGCCTTTTTTATTTTGAGCGGGGAAAATACGGAGATAGCTGCTCCTGTATCTATCAGATAGTGCTGCCGAGTGCATTTTGTTTCCCACTGGTGTGGTAGCGTCGTCGACCCACCTACAGGGCATGTGACATCGATATGCATCCTTACCGAATCTGTCGTGGTAGAAGCATAAGCCCTTATTGTCAGATTCGGTAGTTGGTTTTGGCCGGTATCGCTGAGCGGACCTGCTTTCTTTTCGTTTGCTCATTGAATTAGCCAGCACGGTTACTTATTGGGTGAGCTGTGCGATGGCTGTCTGGCAGTCACAGCTGGCATGTGGTAGGATGGCTTTGGGAGTAAACGCGGACTGCACTGTATAGATTGCGGTAGCTGAAGTCAAGTCCATGATTTTGTCCGCTATTAATGTCAGTTATGACAATTTCTCCTCGTAGTGTAATGCCAGTATGTTGCTGACCCAGTCTGGCAAAGGGCGTAGTCAGAGTGTGCGAATGACGTCCTCAGAGGTCGTGGGTCCTGCCAGTGACTGCATTTGACGAAGGAGATGTGACGGTTTCTGGTCTCCAAGGTGTGTCTCTTCCAATAACCGGATCAGGCGTCTGTCGTGGCTCTGGCTGTATGTTTCGACAAAACGAGCCTTTAAATCTTCGTAGGGACTATCACTTAGAGAATACGCTAGGTCTGCGACCTGTGTGAGTACCCTGAACGGAAGCTGAACATAAATATGCTCCGATTTTGCTTTAGACAAAGAGATTCGGTTTGTTGAAAAAATATTTTTAGCCTGCAGGAACCATAGTCTTGTGTCTTCTCCGTGAAACTCAGGCATTTGCAGGTCCAAGAAATGGCGTGTACGGTTGCACAGCATGCTTCGTCGGACGGGGCTGGTGGGTCGGCCATCATAAGAAATGGTTTCTTCTATATTCTCGATCACGTCGGGGGTCACCAGTTGTCGGGTCGTCACGAGGGTGGTGCCTGGTTACCCTAGCTCTGGTGACAAGTGAGGGTTGTTTGAGTTTATAACCTGGACAATCGTTTCATGACGGCTTTACTATCTGACTCCGTTTTTTGATAGGTATGTGCCCCGGCAGTGTACTATGTTTAGGAGAAGAGGTACAGGGTAGGTTTATAGGTAGTCTATGTTGTCTTGGAATGACCACGAATTCACACTCGGTATCTGAGGGTAGGCGATAACCGTCCGGATCCCAAAGGCAAGTGTGAACCGGAGAGAGGCAGACTGGATTACCGCAGGAGGGCTGCTCGGAAAATTTGCAGGGTCACGGCAACCGTCGTCCGCGAGGGAGAGGTTTCTCCCAAGGAGGTGCTAGTTTTAGTGCGAGACGAAGGCAGAGATTACCACTAGGAAGATGTTGGGTCTGACGACGCCGGACTCAAACGTAGCGAGGCTAGGAGAGAAGAGATGCAGAGGTTTTTCATAAAGAAGCAGTCAGGTTTTCAGAGTTTCAAGCAGGGTAGCCACGAGCCAGTGAGTAGTTGCCAGGAGAGAATGATTCACAGGGGCTAAATCCTCAGCTTAAGTACCCCGCAAGCCTGACCCTTAGCCAATCCCCATTAAGATTGGTGTACCCAATGGCGTGTGGCTTCTTTGTCCTCTGGGAGAGGCTAGCAGGGTCTTGTGGCCTCATCTGCCCTTCTACTTGGGAATGACAGCTGTGACCCATCTCATGTAACTACTTGGCACCCCGCTTTTTTTATTGCTTAACACATTTACAATGATTTATATTTTGTTCATGTTATTTATATTTGTCTAAAATATATTTTGTTCATGTTATTTACATTTGTTTACAATATGTATACAATAGAGTATAGGGTGATTTATCTTATGTAGTTAGCGGTCGCTACAGGGGCATTGGCTATCTTGCCCGTATTCTGAATTGCAGGGATTCTTGCCAAGGATATTGGAGTACTCAGCACTCGTGCAGACTTCCATTCCATAGGACCAGCTAGGTTGGAGTACAGGTGTTAAAAGCATTCTTTTGTTTTCTATCGTTATTTTAGAACGTAGTTTGAATAGTAGCCCGAAGTGAGTCGCTTGTCTAGTATAATTCCTAGGTGGTTGGTCTGGGATTTGAAAGGAATGGTTTGGACGAACGAGTTACGGAGGGTGAAAGTGACGTAACTATGTCAACAACCGTACCCATGATGATGATTTCCACACCCTATTCACCGAAAACCTAGCAATGTCCATATCAGGGGTTCCATTCTCGCAGTTACCACTGTAAATGGTAACGGATCACTAGAATAACGGGCCAGTAGCTAACCTTAGATTCTAAGATTTTTTCAAATTTAAATTGTTAAAATTGCAATTAAATACCCTATAATTAACATAATTTTAAATATTTACAGGACTCCCTGCTGCATGCCATCAAAGAAGAGTATGTGGAAGCAGTTGAGGTTTTGCTCCAATGGGAAGAAAGTATACACGTCTCAGGAGAACCATACGTAAAGTTTAATATTTATTCAGCACTAATAGACTAGTCGATTCCACCACTAACCAATATATAATAAAAATCATTGCATTTATCTATATTAATGATCCTTTGAAATATTATACTTCTTATTATACAATATACTTTTATTCTAAAATTTTTGCTTGGGTTTATCACTTGTGGTTTCAAATTTTTACCTAGTAAGAACTTAAAATATTTTCAATTAATTGAAAAATAGGAAGTTAGCTTTAATTCAAATCATGAATAAAGAAGTTTGAATTCCTTGTTAAAATGTCCTACATTTTCTAATCACCAGATTGGATATATGTTGGAGGAAATAGATAATTAATTGGTATTATATTTTTTTTAAATTTAAGATATTATTACATTTTTGTATTACACCTTTTGCCATATGCATGTGGTATTAGGTTAATGCTGAAAAATATATAAATAACCCCTACCTCCGAAGGGGCAGGGTCACTTCCCTTGACACCCCTAATTCCAAATATCAGCCCACGGCATGATCTTCACCTTTTAGATACCACAAACAATGATTTTTGTTGGTATAACATAAAATGCTACCACAAAGGGAAAATTCAGTTCAAGGGGCGTGTGAAAACGTAGCCATTGTCCCTTCCACAAAGAGCTCTGCTGTAGAATTGGCAGTTTCTTTGGGAGAAGAGGGGGGGGGGTGTAAACCCTCGACTATGGAATCTAAGTGCTCCATTACACCTGGAAGTATAGTGGAAATGAACAGAGCCGTCATCATTTCAGTTAATTAATATCAACTGAAAACTGAGTAACAAATACACCTTATTGTAAACTAAGTTGGGATAATAATAATCGAATTGCCAATCGTAATCACAATTACCAATCTCACGTGTAACTCACAATTATTTCAAATGCCCACCCCTATTAAATTATAGTTCGTAATTGTGTAGCTTGCTTTATTTTTTGTTAAATTTAATAAATAAAATTAATTTAATAAATTAAGTAGGGTCGTCAGAAAATCATTAATTTAATACCCTATTATAATTAATGTTAATGGTACTGAAATACAAAAAAAAACTTTTTTATTAAACAAGATTTAATCATTCGAACAAAGCTCCATTTCAATCAATAGAGTTTTAGTGCAGTCGACTAGTTAAGGCTTTATGTACCCTCTGTAGAGATGCCCTTACAGTTTTCCAAAGCTTTATAGTTATCAAATGGATTGATGTAAATGTGTCTAAAAAATGCTTGGTGTATTGGCCCTGCCGATGAAATGAAATTATGCCACCTTTGTTTTTGTTATAAAATATATAGTGCATCGTGTGGCTATATATACAACCAGCACCCCCTGAGGAATGTAACTCAAACCTAAAATATTATCCTGTTTCACACCCACTTCATCGTAATGTTGGGTCCTGGGTGTCTTCATATGGGGAAAGATCGGAAGAATTCACTCTGCATCTTACCCATACTTTTACACCTCACCTTAGTCATCAAAACCATATTCATGGCACAACTGTTGAAGATTTCCTCACTTCACCTATTCTTCCCTCACTTCCACTGATAGCCATTAAACCCTCTGGGGTCAAATACCTTCCAAAATCTTACCTTACTGAAAATCTCCCGGATATGATCTCCTTACTCCTCAAATTATCCAACAACTTCCTCCTAAAGCCATAATCTGCCTAACCTACATTTATAATTACATTTATCTGCCTAATTGCATTATCCGAACGACCTTTGGAAACATTCTATTATCTGTTCACTAAACCCGGTAAACCACATATCTTACCGTCCTCTTAGCCTACTCCCAATCCTCTCAAAAATATTTTAAAAACTATTATTAAAACATCTACTTCCAATTGTTGAGTTCAAAAACCTTTTTCCTACTCACCAGTTTGGTTTCCGTTTTTGACATCCCACTGCTCAACAATGGCTTCACGTTGTTGATCACATACCCTCAGCCTAACAACCTACCATACCCTTGGAAACCAAACAGTATTGCACTGCTCCCTTTATGGACATAGTTCAAGCTTTTGCAAGGTTTTCCAGGAAGTTTAGCTTTACAAGCTCAAAATATATTTGCCACCTACCCTATTCCTAATCCTAGAGTCCTTTCAAACGCCTTTCCCAAGTCCGCTGTGGTTTTGAATATTCTAATTACTATCCCATAAAAGCCGGAGTTCAATAGAGCAGTGTCCTTGGCCCCATCTTCTGTAGCCTATACATTGTTTATGTCCCCTCTACCCCGAATACCTTTTTGGCAACTTTTGCAGATGACACAACAATCCTGTCACCCAGACCTTCTATATCAATTCTATATATATAGTAGATCAAAGGTTATTAAGCAAAATGTTCGCATAATTAGGCATTTAGGCTTCCATCACGACAAAAGACTGACATGGAACCCACACACAAGGCTAAAAAGCAAGATCTAAACATATGCATTGGACAGCTGTACAGACTACTTAGAAGGACATCCCATCTCTCAATAGAAAATAAATTACTAATCTACAATGTTATACTGAAGCCAATCTGGACAAATGGAGCAGAGCTATAGGGGGCAGCAAAAAAGTCGAACATCAAGCATATCCAATTCTTTCAATTAAAAGTCCTGACAACAATAGTTAATGCCCCTTGTTACGTCACCAACAAAACCATTCGTAACGATCCAAAGATTCCCTACATTGATAAACTTAGAAGGGATGACTAAGTTTATGAAATTCCATAATAACCTGTCAAACCACATTAATTAATCTCTTAGCACAGTCATTACACTGCGCCACTCAACCCTATAGTCCCCCCCCCCCCGGATACCAAAGGAGCAGTGGCCTCGTAACCTGCTATAAATACTTGACAGTGGAAGTCCTGGAAATGACCAGTTTCTCCAATAATGTCCTGAGCGTGTGCAGATTTTGCCCTCTTGGTCAGTCTCCACTGGCTCGTATCCGGTGACGCGGTTGAAGGAGGAGTGTGGGGGACTTCCCAAGACTCCTCTTTTATTTCCTTTTCCTCTTCCTCTTTCGCATCGGAGGGAGGTGACAAGCATGTGTATTTGGGAGGTCTCTGGGCTGTTTGTAAATACTGTATGAATAAGCGAGTAAATGAAAATTGTAAAAACCATATATGAGAACATTTATCACAATTACTTCAATAATGCAGGTTTTATTCATTAAGGTAGTTTCATCGATATAAAGAAGATTCAATTTTTTTTCTTTTTTGATGAAAATCTATTGGCTAAATTTTGCAATAGAAAAGAAAATATTTACACTTTTCGATATCCTGTAGCTCTTCTTATATCGTTGGTCGTCTTTTTTCAATGAGTGTCCCTCAGGGAAATATCCATTGTTGTGTTCAATCAACTATATCTATCCTAAGACAACAATATTGGATTTAGAGAGGAAGCCTTGCTATACGCTTTACTATTAAATCCTGCATCAATGTAAGAGGCATACTGCTGAGGGAACGGTTGCAGCCCCAGATCCATCGCTAATGGATTGAGTTCGTCGAGCAAGGATACTTGAATTTATTGGCGTAAATTTAATGAGTGCGATATACTTACATTGTTGGAAGGATATAAACAAGAAGATCTGAATCTGTTTGTGCACTTGTGCTGCATATATAGCTGTTCATGATCTCTTAACTATCAACTGTTTTTTTTTTAACTTGAGAATATTTATTAGCCGTAGAGGGTGACCCTTCATCATTTATAGAGACCAAGGGAGTAACTTCATTGGAGCGAACAATGCATTCAATAAATTATAGAGGAAATTTATTATGAGTTTTAATGCTGCTCGAAAAATATAGTGGTTTCTAAAGCATGTTTTTACAAGATATGGACGAAGTTTGATGCACCGACAAGGGATTGAACTGCAATGAAGATTTTGCTCAGAATATCTGGGGAAATCGGAGCTTAAAGGTAAAGAAAGCCATGGAACCAAGAAATGTCACTGTCAGGGAAATCGTTGTAGTGTGGAATGAACACCAGAGGAGATTGGCTAGGCTTCTTGCATAATAATGCTAATGGAAGTCATACCTGTGAAGTGCGGAAAAATGAGACTGTTTGCCTAAGAACAAGTAGTGGTGAAATAAAAAGGCCAGCTCAAAAAGTTAACCCACTAGAGGTGAGTTGTTCACTGAGGAACCAAAGGTTTCAGGCGATAGTTTACGGTAAGCTAGCCGTAGAATAGTTAACACGAAGCCCAAAAAGTTGAACCTTCAATAATTTTAATCATACATCTTTAATTTTAAATTATATAATTTTGTAAATTAACTTCTGCGTTTTCAGGTTATTTAGGTAGGAGTATGATGTGTCAAAATCAGCTGATATCAGACCCTTCTGTACATATTTATGTTCATAATAATACTTTAATTATTCGTATACTATTGAACACCTGTTTGTTAGTTCTAGTTTAGCAGTTGTGTACATCTTGCTTACGTATCGTTTTGTAGTCTTGCTTAAAAACATTAAATTATTCATAGATTATTATTTTGAGTATTTCTTTGTTTAATTTTCTATCACCTGTATTATTTTCCGGGCTGCTTAATAATTGGCATATTATGATTCAATTTTACAACTATGATTTCGATTAAATTTTATATGTTTTTGTATTAAACTTTTAGTTATCTTCTGTTAATATGTATTATAAATGTAAATGAATCGTATTGGACTGATGCACTAGAGCTGGGAAGCTGTGGATAGGTCAAGTTCAAACTTCACCCCGGACATTACTCCACTTATTTTGGCAGCTCATATGAACAACTATGAAATACTGAAAATCCTCCTGGACAGAGGTGCTTCACTTCCGATACCTCACGACATAAGGTAGCATACATAACTGAATATATTTCTTTTTTTCCTACTAATATGTATATACATTAGCCTATTTATAGGGACCAATTTTATATAATATAACATTAAATTAAACTATAAAATTAACTGTACCAGCCTAAAATATGCCTCCACCCTATATTAATGTCATAAATATATACGTAGAACCCAAATACTTAATAAAAGCACGACAAAATACATAATAAATAAATAGGGAATCATTGATGCAGTAAATAATACTAACAATCAATCATACACTAATAATACTTACAATCAGCCAAGGAAATCAAGCGATTGATCCATCGTTATTTTAGTAGCAGACTGTACCAAATTGGTACAGGAGTTTGTTAGTAAGTATAACCCACGGCTTCACTCTTAAAATGATATTGAACCCTTCTGGGGTGTATTTCAAAATGTTCTCAACATTTCTTTAGTTTTGGAAGTAGTGATACATTTCTGGTTACACTTCACGGCCCCGTTGGTTTTTTTTAATCGAAAACCCTTATGTTTGCCCCTGGTTCATGGTGTTCTGGCCGTTGCATCTTGGACATTGATGATGCTGCAAATAAACACAACTTCATAAACTTATTTTTGTTTACTTAAATAATTAAAGACTTAGTTATTAAAAATAATTAGTAACACATAGGTTAGAGTATGAGATGTAAATAAAAATGATGTAATTAAGATTGGACGTTGTCAACAATTTGTCATCAATGAATAGTTTTAACTACTGTTTACAATTTAATGAATGAATATGTTAGAGATTATGTAACTATGTATGAATATGTAAGAGATGATGTTTACTTTGATTCAAAATGTCCTCATAGATGAAATTTAATTATAATAATAATAGCACTTCATCAAATATTCGATATAAGCCAAGGGGATGAAGTTATTTTAGCAATTTCAATGAAATCAACGAAAAAAAAAAATTGGTACATCACACAGCCCAACTTTCAACTCTCTCGATGATAAACGCGACTCGTGTTTCTGAAAAATTCAAACACAACAAGGTCTAGTAAGAGTCAATTTTCCTAAATTTTAATAAGAAATAGGTTGTAATTTTTTCTTAAATGTCCGCTGGTGGATGGAACAATATGTACGTGTAAATAAAACGATATCAGTATAAATTTCAAAATTTAACGAAATAATATAAAATTTGGAGTTGGGTCACTTTCAAACTAAATCAGTGTTTATTCATTACTTCACTAAGGTCTCCAACCATTTTTTTTTTTTTTTTTCCCCCAGCCTGAGTGAATCTTTGACCTAAAAAGTTACCCTGACCAGTTACTCTCGTCCATTACTTAATTGAACAAAAATAATCAAATTAACTTATACATCTCCCTGATACAAGTTTATACACAAAGAAAAATGTGCTGTTTTTTCTTGTTTGTAAATCCAAACCTCTTTCTACCTAACGTAATACAATATTAACTTTGCAAGTAATTTATCATTGAATGAACCATTGATTGATAACGAAAACAGCTGTTATTGACGTTGTGTGTATATTATAAAAAAAAACTCTTTCTGTCTCTGCACAGCTGTGATTGATTTATTTCCAAACGCTTTTGACGAACTAGGCCATCACCCTCAAGGGTTCAAGTTGTAACATTCACGAGATTTTGCGATTATATAGCAGCGTTTAAATTTGAATGCCAAAATGGTGAATCATAGGTGGACCAAAGCGTGTCTACCTCAACTCAACGAACGTATAATCTCAAACAAAACACCTTTAAGGAAGTACAAGTGGTATTTACAAGTCAAAAACTTAATGAGATGTCATAGAAGGAGTCTCTACGTGGATCCTATGAGACTATTAATTATATCCTAAACTTGTACTGATCGCATTAATCCAGATAGAGAACTTGTATCACAATATTGATCCAACAACCACTATAATAAATAGCGTTCAGTTGAATGCCGACACACATGGTGACAGAACTTGTCCAAGTCAATTCTTATCACACCGGCTATTATTAGTATTTGGGTTGATTGTCGTCCTTGATTGCCTCAAGCAATTTCTTCTCACGCGTCCTCTAAAATTTTGCTATTGCGAATTTCATTTTAGTGATTTTGTTATTAGTATTTTATATTAGTTTAGGGTAAATTTTGTTTAGGGTTATATTCTTTTTAAGTAGGAAAAAATGTATTTATGATGGTGGGTTGGGGAACGGGGGAGGAGAGAGGCAAGAAGCGGGTAAAAAGAAAAAAGATCTGCAACAGTGTTCAGGGCTTTGGCGCGCAGGCGCGGATTGGGTAGTTTTGGTCGTGACAGAAACTAGAACCGAGGCAGAAGGTAGCTCTGGTGGATTGAAAACCACTCTGAGAGGAGGGGCTCGGTCGTTGGCTTTGGCGGTGCGGTGCGATTTTGTTTTTGGATCCGTCCCATAACAGAAGGGCTTAACGTGAGGGTCATTTCGCTTACTGACCCAGGGAAATGAAGATAGTTGGCCGAATCCACTAGGGGACCTTCGATCCAAAATTGTTACGATGAGCTGTCACCATTCAACAAACACACCAAGTATAACATTTTTGCCTTGAAAGAAACCTTTGTTTAGCAAACTGTGAACAACTGTCACTTATTATATTCCCTCACTTTCTCAACGATAATTTTTTTTATTCTTACGAAATTTGTCAAATTAACTTTAATGTAAGAACAATTACAGGCCCAATATGATAATATCAAATGTATAGTATTAGTTTTAATGTGATAGAAAGAAAACTGTAACATTTTATTATATGAGTAACATTTGTTTTTTGTTTATTTTATTTTTCATTAAAACAAAAATTCTTAAATATAAACTTTTTTTGTGTGTGAATCCCTTTCATATAAATACAGATCTATTTAATTTTTATTTTGGTATTTTACATGGAAGTACGTCTCTTTATTGAGGGAATAAATTGATTGAGTGGAAAAGAATGTAATGTGGAACTTTTTGTAATACAAAACTATTTCGAATAATTTGATAAGCAAATAAAAGCACCCTGATAATTATGATGAGAAATAAAGCCGTAATAAAGTAAAAAAATTAAGTTAATATATAAATTAATTATTGATTAAATTAATATGTTCCGGTAATATGTCACGTACCGCTGTCATTGTTCATAATTCCATTTCTCATCACATAGTTCCTTTGGTAGCACATGACTTCCTTCAGTCCACTACAGTGTCAATCAGCACCTTCCCTTTCCCCCTTACTCTAGCATCAGTGTACTGCCCTCCCAATAAATCCATTTCCGATTCCCAATTCATCTCCTTTCTAGACTCCATAGGACATTGTTTTATTGTAGGTGGGGACTTTAATGAAAAGCACCAACACTGGGGGTCAAGATCCACGAATACACGCGGACGTGTTTTGCTGTCTGCACTCACACGGAAACATTGCTCCACGATCTCTCCTCACACAGCCACCTATTGGCCATCAGATCCCAACCGAAATCCAGATCTCCTAGACTTCTTCTTTTACAATAGTTTAGGAACACTCACTAAACTATTCACTCAAGCGCCTCGATGACCTCTCCTCCAAACATAGCCCTTTATTATTAACCATTTCCCTAAAACCAATTCACAAACTACCTCCTCCTTCATTTATTAGGGGCCCAGTCGATTTGGACCACTTCCACCAGCTTCTTACAGACTCCATTGACCTCAAAGTGTCCCTGAAAACATCCCAAGACCTAGATGATGCAGTGCATTCTTTCACTACTCTGGTCCAGAGGTCGGCTTGGGAGGCATCGTCACCCCATCGTCACCTAAAAATCTACAATCATAATCGTTTACCTCAGCATCTCAAAGACCTAATCCAATCCAAACGCCGTTCCAGAACAGTATGGCAAAGATCCCGACATCCTGCTGATCGCCGCTCATACAATCAGTACTGCAGATTGGTAAAGCGGCAATTGGCGTCCTTCCGTTCCGATTCCTTCAATTCCCACCTCTCCTCTCTTTCTACCAGGGATAACTCTCTGTGGAATGTAACTGAAAAAATCCTAAAGTATCATCCTGTTTCACACCCACTCCGTCGTGATGATGGGTCCTGGGCGGCTTCGGATGGGGATAGGTCGGAGGAATTTGCTCTGCATCTTACCCATACTTTCACACCTCACCTTTATCATAAAAACCATACTCATAGCACAATTGTAGAAGATTACCTCACTTCACCTATCTCCAACTTCCACCAAAAGCCGTTAACCCCTCTGAGGTCAAAAATACCTGATACTGAAAAACTTACCTTACCGAAAATTCCCTGGATATGATCTTCTTACTCCTCAAATTCTCAAACAGCTTCCTCATAAAGCCATAATCTTCCTAACCTACATCTATAATTGCATTATCCGAACGACGCACTTTCCTCTCTTCTGGAAACACTCCATTATTGTCCTATTCGCCAAACCTGGAAAACCACCCAACGATGCCTCATCTTACCGTCCAATTAGCCTACTCCCCATCCTCTCAAAAATATTTGAGAAACTCCTCTTAAAACGTTTACTTCCAATTGTTGAATCCAAAAACCTTTTTCCCATACATCAGTTTACTTCCATCAACAACATTCCACTACTCAACAAGGCCTTCGCGTTGTTGATCACATTTATTTCCTCAGCCCTTGAATCCAAAAAGTATTGCACTGCTGCATTTCTGGACATAGCTTTTGACAGGGTTTGGCACGCAGGTTTGCTTTACAAGCTCAAAACACATTTACCACAGACCCTTTTCCTAATCCTTAAGTCCTACCTTTCAAACCGCTTGTTCCAAGTCCGCTGTGGTTTAGAATATTCTAACTACTATCCCATAAAAGCAGGATTTCCACAGGGCAGCGTCCTGGGTCCCATCCTCTATAACCTATATACCGCTGATGTCCCCTCTACCCCAATAGCTTCTTGGCAACATTTGCAGATGACACTGCAGTCTTGTCATCCCACTCAGACCCTGATATATCTTCCCAAAACCTTCAAAAACACCTTGATGAGATCGAGTATTGGTGCAATCAATGGCGAATCAAGGTCAATGAAGCAAATTGTTCCCACATAACCTTTACCCTCTGCCGCAAGTCCTGCCCGCTAGTATTTTTCAATTCGATTCCTCTCTCCGTGTCTGAGACAGTAAGGTATTTAGGCTTCCATCTCGACAAAAGACTTACATGGAACCCACACACGAGGCTAAAAAGACAAGAACTAAACAGACGCTTTGGAAAACTGTACAGACTACTTCGAAGGACATCCCATCTCTCAATAGAAAATAAACTACTTATTTACAAAGTTATACGTAAGCCAATCTGGACATACGGAATAGAGCTATGGGGGACAGCAAAAAAGTCGAACATCAAGCGCATCCAATCCTTTCAATCAAAAGTCCTGAGAACAATAGTAAATGCCCCCTATTACGTCACCAACAAAACCCTTTATAATGATCTTAATATACCCTACATTCTTGAACTCATCCCTTCCAAATTCATTAAATTCCATAGTAACCTATCCAACCACCCTAATCCCATAGCACAGTCATTGCACTGCTCCACTCATCCCTATAAACCTCCCCGGAGACTGAAACGGCAGTGGCCTCGTCGCCTACTATAAATGCGCACAGTGGGAGTCCTGGCAATGGCCAGTTTCTCCAATCATGTCCTGAGCCGTATGTGGCTCTCGCGCTCTTCGTCAGCCTTCGCTGGCTCGTATCCGGTGACGTGGCTGGTGGGGAGCGTGGGGGACTTCCCGAGACTCCGCTTCCTCTTTCGCTTGCGAGGGAGGCAACAACCGTGTGGACTTGGGGGGCCCTGGGCTGTTTGCAAATGTTTGTAAATATTGTATGAATGTGTGAACGAATGATGAATTGTAAATATGGTATGAATGAAAACACTTATCTCAATTATTTATTGCCTATTAAGTAAAGGCAGATTGTAATTTCATCATAATAAAGTTGTTATTGAGTAAAAAAAAAAATATGTTCCTGTTATGCTGGGTGTATTATCAAACTGTAGATTTCAGCGTGCTCATATATAATATGTGTTGGACCTTCAGTTGACTATAATGGCTAAAGTCTTTCAAAATGTGTTTTTGCAAATCACGTGAGGCTTGGAATTCACAAGAGTCTAACAGCCTAGAGCTATGAAAAGGCCTTGATACTGGGCCTAACAATTAAATTTGAAACTAATAGCCCTGAACTACCTGATGTGGAAATTTACCATAAAACGTTGCACAGTTCCAAAGAGAACTCTTGAATTATTCGAAGAAGTTGGAATCCACCGCAAAAATCTATTTATATTGTTCGGAATAATTATCATCACATATTTTGCTAATAATGTACAACATTGGCTCAAACAGCTCCTAATTTCCTAAATATATTTTCTAAAAATTTAATATTTTTTATTATTTTTGATTTTTTTTTTCTTAAAAGTTACATTAAAGGTTTGAATCCATTGATTGATTTTTTAGTTGCGTATTAGTAGCCCAATTGAAATTTGACACCCTCGCGTTATTCAAAAAAGTAAAGGGGTTCTCTCCCTACATTTCGTTAATTAATTAATTAACTGGCAATATAAGTAGGTATTACAGGTTTCGACTGCCATTTAAATGGTGAGCCAATCTTTACCGCATCAATAACAAAACCCATAATTGTTTGATACATCTCACTTGAATTAAATTATTTTTGATTTGATACTAAATGTGCTGTTGATTCTGTAGGTGTGCGTGTGACGAATGCGTCCACAGCAGGGAGCAGGACTCTCTGCGACACTCACAGTCGAGGATAAACGCTTACAGGGCACTGTCATCCCCTTCGCTCATCGCCTTGAGCTCGAGGGACCCCATCCTTACCGCCTTCAAGCTGTCCTGGGAGCTGAGGAGGATGAGCAGACTGGAGACGGAGTTTAGGGCTGAATATAACGTTGGTATTGATCAACCCTTCTTTAGAGATTATTTAGAGTCTCCATAAATAATTTTAGACATTAATTAACAGAAAGTATGAGATAACATACTGCCGATTTTAATCCTATTACAAATTACACAATGATGTTTGGAAGATCGTCCACTGGCCAGCCCAAGTGGTAGAACCACTGCCTTAGATAATGGGAAGGCCTTGGGATTCCGCTCAACAATTCTTCTCCAAACACACTCGTAGCCCCCAGACAAAACCGAAATTTATCTGAAAAGTGGTATACGGCTGCAACCTTTTCACAAAGCAGGAGCTATATGGTGGAGGAGGAGTTATGATTTGTGCTAGGATTAATTTGGAAGGTCGGACTAATTTAATTTTAGGGGTCTCTAACAGCTGCTGGCTACCATAGAGGAACTTATTTCGGAGGCTGTTGTCCAATTTTCCCAATGCGTTGGAGATGAAGTTTTGTTTATGCACTATAATGCACCCCAATTTAGAGTGGCCAGCAGGCAGGTAGTCCGAATCTAAACCCCCATTAAACATCTACAGGACCAGTTGTAAACACGAATAAACAGATTTCCAATTTCACCAGATTCACTTCAAGAGCTAAGAATTGCCCTGATGGAAGAACGCAAAAATATCCCTCTGGAATTTATTTAAAACCTTATTAACAAAATAATTTTTGTTTGAATCACCCTTAATCATTATTCTGGGTAAAGTGTAATTCTTGGCTTGAAAAATAAGTTCAATTCATCATTGAGACAAATGCAGGATTGGTAAGATTTAAGTTATTTTCATTTAAAAACTATTATTGCATCGAATTGGAGCCCTTCCTATATTGTGTTTAAGGAATAGTGCTGTTAACCGCTACTTCTCTTAGCATGCGGACCTGGTTTTCGTTTTGGATTTGGTCCGAACATTACTTTTTTTAATTATGCCTAATCGCAGGATTTGCCACTTTAATTTATGTGTTAATTTTGTTTTCCTCTTTTCTGCAATTGTCTACATCGGAATTTAATTGATGACTACAAGGGTAAGAAATTGAGATTATCCATGTTTTCGGCCGTTATATTCTTGGCATTGGATTGCTTGGTCCTTTTATATCAATCCAACATTACCTGTCTCAAGGTAATCCCTTTTTTCTTATTGTTTTGCGATAGCTATTTCATTGCTGTCGGGTCGTCACGAGGTGGGTGCCTAGTTACCCTAGCCCTGATGACGAAGTGAGGGTTGATTAGGTTATGATCTGGACAATCGTTTTGTGGCGGTCTTACTATCTGACTCCATATGTGATAGGCATACGCCCTGACAATGCACTATGTTCAGGAGAAGTGTAGGGATAATTCTTCTCTAGGGATAATTCCCTATCGCATGTAACTAAATAGATCCTAAGATATCATTAAGCTTTACACCCACGTCGTGTGTCCTGTGTAGCATCAGACGGAGGTCAGAAGGTCAGAAGAATTTGAACTGTATCTTTCCCGTACTTACACGTCACTTCTTAGTCATCAAAACCCTACCTTTGCTGCAACTAAAGATCACCCTTCTTCACTAATTTCCTCCAAAGGTAATCAACCCCTCTGAAGTCAAATACCGAAAAACTTACTCTACCGAAAATCTCCTGAATGATCTCATTACTCCTCAAACCACGAAAGGGCACTCATTTATGCTTGGAATTTGACAAAACTCTTTCTAAAACGTTTACTACCATTACATAAATGCGAAAACCTCCTTCCTACTAACAATTTTAGTTCCGTGTCCCGCAGTTTATTATGACCTTCTGGTTGGTCACATAACATTGGAAATGAAAGCCTTCTTTGCCGCAGCACAAGCTTACTTTATAGGCTCAAAACATAACCTATAATTAATCCTTCGGCCCTACTCATTGAACCATTCTTTTCAATTCCACTGTGGTGTATAATATCCCAACAACCATCCTATAGAGTTCTACTGGGTGGTGTCCCGAGTAATGTCCTCTGTAAGCCCTACACAAACCACTATTACCCCATACATACAACCATTGTTAGTAATACGTTTGTGGAAACGTTTTCAGAAGCCACCGCAGTTCTGTCATTTCATTCCGACCCTGAAATGGCATCACATCTTAGTAAGATTAATTATAGATAAGCGTTGGTGTATGAATGGCGGATCAAAGTTAATGAAGAAGAATGTGTCCATATTTATTTTGCAAGACCTGCCCACCAGTTATTTTTAATTCCA
Source organism: Acanthosoma haemorrhoidale (assembly GCA_930367205.1). Taxonomy (NCBI): domain Eukaryota; kingdom Metazoa; phylum Arthropoda; class Insecta; order Hemiptera; family Acanthosomatidae; genus Acanthosoma; species Acanthosoma haemorrhoidale. Next base: position 15,667,742 of record OV884009.1, read on the forward strand.
TTTATCTTACTGTACTCGGTTACAGTACTCTTTCTAGGCATCTATCTTACTCACACGAAACCTACACACGAGACTAAAAAGACTAGAGCTTAACAGAAGTTTTAACAACTCTAGGGAGTACTTTAAATCACATCTCACCTCTCAATGGAAAATATACTACTGATTTACAAAGTCATACTAAAATCAATCTGGACACACGGACTAGAATTACGTGGAACAACGAAACACCAAGCTTATTCAATGCTTTTAACCTAAAGTCATAAGAACATTAGTTAATTCTCCTTACTACGTCAGCAACAAAACCTCTTATAACGGTCTTAATACGAGTATACCATACAACCTTGATCTCATCCCTTCAAAGTTAATGAAATTCCACCTAAAATTATCCAATCTTCCTACTTCCCGTAGTTCATCACATAGCCTCATGCATCCCTCTGATCCTTCTCGAAGACTGAACCGGCAATCGCATCGTGACCAGTAAATGACAATGGAAATCCCGGCACTGAGTAGTTTTTCCAATCATGTCCAATCATCTGACGACGCGGCTGATGGAGGAGCGTGGGGATCTATCAAAACTATGCTTTTTCTTGTTTTATTTGGGGTTAGAAGGTTCCAGCCCTTAGTGTATTTGTATGCATCTTTGGTTCTTTTTTAACTAAACGATTAATTAAAACATTTTACACTTTTCTGGCACATAACTAGAGGAAAAGAGTTAGCAAGTTATATTAATAACAACATTTTTTTTCCTTTGTTCCATTGCGTCGTAGTAGACTTGAATACCACTTCAACTTGTAGGACAAGACAATAAAACAAATTAGATGGATGAAAAGGCAAAAGGTCAAGTATTGCTCGATTTGATTAACATTTAATCGAAATGTTCTCAAAACCTGAAAATCATAGATGCATACTGTAAAGAAAGGAAATATTTGGCATTTCCCCCTTTACCTAATAAGCCATAATTCAAAGTTGTACGTTGACGCGTGGCTAGACATGTGTGACGATAGAATGAGGAATCTTGGAACGATTTGGAACGATTAGTAACGGTGCACAGCCAGGATTGTTTCGATCCTCGGTCTTCATTCTGTCTAGTTCCATGGTTATTGGAACTTTAAGTTAAGTAAAATAATTTTAATATTTTTCTTTACATATTCAGTATTGGTAGACGTTTTGTGTCTTGTAATTATGGGTGCGAACAACAGTCGGATAGGATTAGACTGGTTGGAAGGTGGATCGGGGGAGGGACTTGTAATAATTAACAACGAGTGCTAGAGATAACGCTTTTCAGGTAACAACAAAATGTCACGGCTGCTTGAACGGAACGAATAAAATACCTGTTTCTATCATCGAATGAAACGGTAGCAACGGATCCGTTTCTAGATCTTTTGTGTCTTTGTAGATTTCTTGGTTGGATCTCAGTCTGTATCCTTCTTGTGTCTTTTTGGGGCCGTAGATCATTCTTAGGATTCTTCGTTCTATTATCAGTAGTTTCTCTAGACTGGGGTAGGGAGGCATGAGGTTTCCATCCCATATAATATTACCGGTTTAACGACTGTGTTGTAGTGTCTTATTTTCGCTTTAGTGGACAGGTTTTTCTTGTTATGTACGTTACTGTTTGCAAAACTTAGTCTCTCTAGTTTGGTGATTCTTTCTTTCATACTTTCTTTTTCCGAACCGTTGTTACTTATAGTCTTGCCTAGGTACTTAAATTTTTGTGTTACTTTTATTGGTCCGTATTTGGTTTCTACTGCTTTCTTCTTTAAGTCTGGGTCTGTAGTTATTAGTTCTGTTTTTTCGTATGAGATTTGTAGACCTGTTTTTTCGGCTATTTCTGTCAGTGTGTTTATTTGGTCCATCGCCTCTTCTTCCGTTTCCGCTAAAAGGGCAAGATCGTCTGCGTAGGCAAGGCACTTTACTTTGGCATGGTTGTTATTGGTCCCTATTGTCACACCCGTAATTTATAGGAAACGTCTTATACTTATAGGATTTATTCTTACAGATTAAGATTTTAGTTAACGTTATATTCCGTATATAAGATATCGAGGGTTGAACACCTTAATATATTAAAGTTTAGTATTTTCATTCATTTCAAGATTAGCAAGTTTAAAGAAACATCCTACCCACGTTACAGCCACTTATTTATTATCTGTAATCCGATCCGTTCGAATACAGTTGACATTTTACGTACTGCGCTTTCCCCGATTAGATAGCAGCAAATATTTAAGGATTATTTTATTTAACTTGCACAGTTTATCTGTTCTTTTTGCTAATTCAGTAATTAAAAGGACTACCTAATTATGTTATACTTCTCACGGATGAGCAAAGGAGCGCAACTTTATCACGAGACACTTTCTAACTTCTAGTTTCCTTTAGTTTCCTAAGCAAACTTAAAGGTTCTCGAGGAGGGGAAAAAATACATTGGTCAAACGATTCTGGAGGAAAAACTAAAAAGAAAACAAGTAACCGGAAAAAGGCTTAAATAACAGAGGTCCTTGCAAGTGACATTATTTAATAAAAATTAGTTTTAAGTTTTACAAGTTATCCAAAATTATACAAGTTATCCAAAATGTTTTATATTGTAAGCACATACATATTAATACTTAATACACAGCTTAATATGATTAAGCTCTTATACATTTATTGGTATTTTGAAGGGTGCAATTTTAAATCAAGGTAAAACATGAGAAAAATGTCATTCTCTACTATTTTTTTTTATATTCCCTGGCTAGGAAAATGTTTGAAATATCTTACATGGTCGTATTAGTTTATCGGGTTGTAACAAAATTTAAAGAGAGGGGATTCAAGGTTACCTTTCCACTTTCATTGGGAATATTTCTATTTTGATTTGGCTGGATGTTATTGACTACCTTTTAATGTTTTATTTACATTTTAAAATTTATTCTTATTGTACACAGTCCTACAATTTGATGCCAGTTTTAAATTTAAGTATGTTTTGTATATTTTTGGTTATAAAAATTGATTCTAGTAGTTTTCAGGATCTGTTGTTCAATTAACTGATGTTTGGTCGTACTATGATTTGTAAGAGCTGTAGTGTTCATGTAATTATTTACCTTGATCGTATACGTTATTTAGTAATTATTTCCTCTCCTAAAGATCAGCTAGCAAAATATGTTACTAAAATACGTAATTAAATTCGTACTAAAAATATGGATAGCTAAACTGCGACTTAAAAGCTAACAATATCTTGCATCCTTTAAAATGCTCCATACTTGGAGTCCCCCTGCATTGTATCATCAAGACAGTTTTCAATATGCGTTATTGATGACTACTTGATGTCATTGTTTTATTAAGCCCCACAATTTATTATTTACACCCTTACCTGTTTTGCTTATTATTTACACTTTTATCTTTCGCTTATTAATCATATACTATATATCTAAGATACCCTGTTGGATTCGCAGGACATGAGAGAGCAGTGCCAAGTGTTCGCCACTTCCTTGCTGGACCATGCCAGGACTTCACTGGAACTGGAAATAATGCTCAACTATGACCCTGATGCAGGACCTGGGGACATTTGGACTCCGGGGGAGAGACAGACCTTGGAAAGACTCAAACTTGCTATTAAGTTTAAGCAAAAAAAGGTTTTTGGATCATTTTTGGTGAAATTATATGAATGTTAATGAAGGGTTTGATACAATTAAAAATAAATAAGCTCTCAAAATTGTATTATGGTTTTGAATTGTCGTTGATTATTATTATAAACCAACTAGTCAACTAAAATTTACCACCACGATATTTAGAGATTAATGATCTGATAGTGAATCCATTTAAGTTGTTAGATTGGTAGAGTTCAATATCCATAAAATATTTAGCACAATTCTTAATAAGCTAAAAATTTTTTTTAACACAGGAATGACAATCAACCGGGAGGGAAATAAATTCTTAACAATACATGAAAAATAGATAAAGCTATTCTGGTTTAATCTTCATTTTACGTCAATATCATCAATTTCAATGACAATTGGCGACGGCATTTTCTATTAAACTTGTTGATGGAAACCTTTTCTTTCAAAGAAGTTCAGTGCTCATGGAATTCCTACCGCTTTATATCTAGGAGTCGGCCTGGTAGGCCATTTATCGAACAGTTTGGAGTTTAAGGCATTCAGCGATATGTGATGAAAGGTTGCAGGTACGTTATCCCACTCTTCGTTGTTCTATCTCGTCTCGAACTTACCGTAACTTTAAGAATTAGGCTTTAGGACCATACGACGGGTATAAGAATAATCGATAAGGAAACTTAAAACAGCCGATGTTGCTATCGTCAAGCACCCAATATCAAACACAACTTAAATAAATACACTATTGGAAATGTTTCTGAGAGTTGAAACCCAAAATTTCTTGTCAAGGACATTGACTAAAACAGATTTTCTAGTAAATAAAACCTGCAGCCTGTCTTTAGTCTAGTAGATAACATGTTACGTTATTATGTCCTTGTGTTACCTATATCATGGTTTTCTAACTTAACTTGTTACTTTTATGTTCAGGCTGGGCAATGGGAGCTCCTAAAGTTGTTGTTAAGAAAGTTGAAAGCCATTTTAATGCCCAACGATACGAGGCTTTTTGCTGAAGAGTTTTGCTGCGTTCCTACGGTGTATGTAATAGGCAGTCGACTTTTTCCCTTTTGGAATAAGAAAATTACACCGTCAGTCTTACCCACGTTTACAGAAATATTGAGTTTTCCCAATTTCTCACTGATCTGGTTAATTGGTCTAAGAGCGGACTTTGCGCTCATGCTGCTACTGTACACCGCGATGTCGTCGGTGAAAGCAGCAACTGTTGTGTTTTTGTACCACCGACAATTTTAGATATATACACGTTGAAAAATACTGGGGATCGCACGGCTCCTTGATGCACTCCACAGGTCAGTGGCACAGCTTCGGATAAGCTATCACCAACCCTCACCCACAGCGATCGGTTTTTCAGGAAGCTAGCCAGAATTGAATAGAGTTGCTCCGGACATTCCCGGTCGCAGAGCATTTGACACAGAGCCCCATGAGACATCGAGTCGAAGGCCTTTATGCAATCTAGCGAAATCATAGCCATGGCTTCTGTTTAAATTTTGGCTAGCTTCTGTCTGTAGTTTCATAAGGGGATGTTCTATGCTCAGACTTGATTGAAAGCCAGTCTTTCCTGGCGTAATGATGTCATTTTCCGCATCGCAGTCTTTGAAATGATTCAAATGAATATTCTCAAGAATTTTCCCCATTTGTGGTAGTAAACTTATCGGGCGATAGTGGGTTGGGTCACACTCCTAGCTGGCTTGAGTAATGGGAACAAGATCGCTTGTTTCCATTTTTTCAGGAAAATACCGCAATCTTATGCACGAATTTTACAAGATTGTGAGTTGTAATATATCTCTCCTCAGCATTTTTTTCAACAGAACCGTCTGTATCCCTTCGTGCCCTGGTGCTCGGTTTCCCTGATACTGGCGAAGAATCGCCTTGAGCTGCCTCGAGGATACGAACATTTGGTTCTGTTCCGTTTCTAGCAGAGTAGGTGGTCGCTAGTCGCCTGTACTAGCCGTGATATCCCCAGAGTAGTGATGGCCAGTTTATTTGCCTGTTGCTCGGGAGTTAGAAGAGTGCCACCTTCGTGAATGATGACAGTAGCAGTCTTGCTTTTTGTCGTCTTCAATAGCTTCCAGACCTTTCTGTGATCGTCGAGCGTGCTGCGAAGTCCCTCATTCGACTTTGCTGTCTTCCAAATTCGCACCAAGATTCGGATTTGCGTAGTGAAAGAATTCACAAATACCTACTTCGCTTGACGGTCTCTAGTCATTTATATTCCAATTATTGCGCAAGGCAATAAGTTTCAGATTATGGTCTGGGTCAATGGCATGGGGCTGTATTTTGGAATAGCAGTGTCAGCGGCGTCGACGATCACTTAAGTTATGAAATACAGCTGACGATCCACTCATTCGTTTGTACAAATAAGTAAAATGTATTATGCGGCAGTATAAGTATATTATGGTAAATTTGTGACAGATGCAGCTCACAGTCTGCACGAGCGTAGTCGTATCTTATAGGGATGGGGTCTCAACTACCATCCACCGCATAATGTCCAGGCCAGTACAACTTGCGATGCGATGCGGCTGTCTGGTCACAAATAAGCCTGTGGTCGAAGTGGCCTGTGGGTTACCTCTGAGACAAAAGGTTTAAGTCTGGGGCTGTATGACCGTGAACGGCGTTTTCACCAAGAGTCTCCCAGCCTTGTTACTTCTGGTATTATACCACAACGTATGCCTTGCATTTAGGTCTCCTGTTACCCAGTAGTTGGACCTTTGCCCGCTTGTGTGTTCCAGCAGAGACGCGTACGGTCTCCTATACAAGGTGGTAAGGTAAATAAGTTTCCCCAAATTCACCTCAACCATCAGGTGGTGGAGCCTGAGACCATTTATCGTCAGTGGCAAAGCCACTTCCTTCCCAGTAGTACCATGCCGTACGGGCACGAGAACTCCACCGTAACCGGTGACCCTTTCGATTGCAGTAGAGTATCCTTTTATGTGGATGGATTGGGTAGACACTCTCGTGTCTGTGAGACCTACAATGTCGGTTTGGTAGAGTGATATTAGCACTATCTACCAAAAAACAAATATCCTGGATAACATTTTAAGATTTAACGGTATTGCATTGCTGCCTTTCTTGATATAGCTCAAGCTTTTGACAGGGTTTGGCACGCCGGTTTGCTCTTCAAGCTTAAAAGATATTTACCACAGACCCTTTTCCTAATCTTACAGTCCTACCTTTCAAACCGCTTCTTCCAAGTTCGCTGTGGCTTAGAATATTTTAACTACTATCCCATAAAAGAAGGAGTTCCACAGGGCAGTGTCCTGGGTCCCATCCTCTATAACCTATACACCGCTGATGTCCCCTCTACCTCCAATACCTTCTTGGCCACATTTGCAGATGAGACTGCAGTCTTGTCGTCCCACCTAGACCCCGTTTTAGCAACCCATAACCTCCAAAAACACCTTGATGAGATCTTGTCTACTGGTTTATTTTAATTCTATTCCTCTTCGTATATCCAAGACAGTGCGGTACTTAGGCTTCCATCTCGACAAACGACTGACCTGGAATCCACATACCAGTTAAAAAGACAAGAACTAAACAGACACTTTGGACAACTGTACAGACTACTTCAAAGGACATCCCATCTCTCAATAGAAATTTAATTGCTTATCTACAAAGTTATACCTAAGCCAATCTGGACATACGGAATAGAGCTATGGGGGGCAGCAAAAAAGTTGAACATCAAGCGTATCCAATCCTTTCAATCAAAAGTCCTGAGAACAATAGTTAATGTCACTTATTACTTCAGCAACAAAACCCTTCATAACGATCTTAACATACCCTACATTCTTGAACTCATCCCTTCCAAGTATATGAAATTCCATATTAGCCTCTCCAGCCACCCTAATCCCGTGGCGCAGTGCAATGCCACTCATCCCTATAATCTTCCTCGGAGACTGAAACGGCAGTAGCCTCGTGACCTGCTATAAACGCGTGACAGTGAGAGCCTGGCAATGGCCAGTTTCTCCAATCATGTCCTGAGCGTCTGGGGCTCTCGCGCTCTTCGTCAGCCACCACTGGCTCGTATCCGATGACGTGGCTGATGAACGACCGTTGAGGACTTCCCAAGACTCCCCTTCCTCTTTCACATGAAAGGGAGGTGACAAACATGTGGATTTGGGAGGCCTCTGGGCTTTTTGTAAATATTGTATGAATGAGCGAGTGAATGATGAATTATAAATATGGTATGACTGAGAGCATTAATGTCAATTACTCATTGCCTAAAAAGGCAGATTGTAATTTTAGCACATTAAAGAATACTATATATAGAAGATTTAACGAATCATTCACCAACCTTCATAGAAAATCATAGGTTTCCTCAAATAAATCTGCAACTAACTCAAACAACACACCTTTTCATTAGAATTTGTTTATAATAATATTATGTAAAAAGCCTGGGAAACCACTAAATAGTCCTTATCTCAATCCTCCATAGGAAGCGTCTACTTACCATTCTGTACCTTCCCCTGCCACTACCTACCTAGGATAACAAATGTATCCAATCCTATTAAGCGCATCCAACAAGCCATTAGAACATAAGCTACTGCATCTCTTTATGTCACAAATAAAACCCTTGTGAACTTAAAATTGTAACTATCACAGATAACATTTCCTCAAACGTTACAAATTACATCAGAAATAATGTGGGCACCCAAATCCTTTAGCAAAACTACTTTCAAGCATCTATTATAGATATTTTAAGGCGAATAATATCTATAATAGATTTTAATCTAGCTCGTTTGTTATTTTTATGTCGTGAAATATTTTTATTGAAGTAAAATTACAATCTACACTATTGGGCAATAAGTAATTGTGATCAATGATCTTATTCATTTCACATTTAAAGTTAAGCATTCATCATTCATTCATATGATATATACAAATACATGGCTTAGGAATGATTTCCACCACCCTTACATGAAAAATAGGAAGTGTTAACTTGGGAGACCATACGTTTTTCCACAGCGTATAGACGTTAAACGACGATTCCTGCACATCTGCATAATGCGGTAAATTTGTCCTCGTAAGTCATAATTATCAGGTATTCCATAAATATATCTTTCTTTCTAAATTTGCTGTGTGGAGATAGAATTGGTGAGCATCAGGGAAATGCTGTAAGAAGAATTAATATTTGAAGTGAGTTGACGGTGGATATAGCACAAGAGTCACTGCACGTACTCTTATCAGCGGACCAGACGAGCTTCACTTAAGCAATTTATTGTCTGCTATCGAAGATCATCTCACATCCAGGAGGTCTTTCTGCCTGTCTTCCATTGCAATTTTTGACCTTCATAACAAAACGGGTCATGAAGGATATTCCATTTACTGGCCCAAGACTGAAGTAAGTACTGGATCGTGGTATCCTGGAAAATTTACCACAGAAACGCAAACGTTAACAAAGGACATTTGAACGTGTAAAATGAAGGAATGCCTAAAAAGCAGTCATGACTGACTCCTGCTCAGGGTTATAGGGACTGCAAAATAAATGGTCTCAACTAACTCTAATGGTTGAACGTTTTGATAAAGAATACAAAACCTTACAAAGGAAGTAGTTGTCCAGAAAAAGGATATTCGGTTCTTTCCCTGCAGTTTTATAATGCTAAGATAATGTTAAGAACAAGTTGAAGGGGGTTAATCAGAACTGTATACCTGCCTCGTGACTTAATGGAAGTCACGGATGGATCCTGTCATTTTTAAGTAAGCAGCCGCACCCCTCCTTACTTCCCTTACTCCCTACTTTCCAGAACTATACTTTTCTTGTATATATATGCCTCAGCTTTTAACCCCGCTTTTAGACCCCGCTTGTTCCCACACTCGTCCCTAGACCTTCCGCCCAGTATGTAGCTCTTAATATTTGTATATACCAGTGTTTTGCTTGTTATTCATAATAAAGCTTTATTTATGGAATTGAATGCAATAAACACTGACAAAGCTGGAAAATAAACCGCAGTTTATGAACATTGCCAAACATCTTACTTGCCTCTGAAGTAAAAATAAAGACATAACTTATACTGAGGAAACAATGGAAAGCAATATGCTTAAGTCATTCGATAAACTTCAAGGAAAGCAACACGCCCATGGAAAGCTCCATCGCCACAGTTAACAGAGACTAGATCAGTCACACAAAGCTGACGCGTATAAATCTCCTTTTAGAACTACACCGACCTATATTTGTTCACATGCCCCAAATACATTAAAAAAACTTGGACATCATTAACTCAAGGTAGAAATGAACATGCAGGAACTAAGAAAAATCAAGATCATCAATGAATTATAAATACAAAAGTAGTTGCCAGTAGCCACTGCAGTTGGTATTACAAAACCCCTATTAGGCTATTAAATGCAGGAAAATAAAGGACCAAATAAGGCCAGGCTCTCACTTTTTTAACCTTTATTTATGAAATCATATCCAATTGAATGAATTAAAAAAAGAGAATAAATGGCATAGAATTTGAATTTAAGTTCAAATAGAATTTGAAAATGAAAATCGTCACAAACAACAAACCTATGATACTATGATACCTTAGTTTGGAACAGTGACACTTTTTCATTTCCGAATTGGCGCTTTCCTTAAAAAGCAATAAATTTTATAATTTAAGAAATTTATACTGTAATAAAAATGGTCAGTAATGAAATCGAGCTAAACCCTTACAAAAATATCTACTATAATTTATTTGTAAAGTTATACACATTAAACTAAAATGCCACCTAATGGCTTTACCCTTGACTATAAATTATATTTACTTTTTTTTAACATCAATAATTAAAAAAATTGATCGTAAATGTAAATGGAATCATTCAAAAATTATTAAGAATATATTGTTAATTTGTGTAAGCTCGTTAAAATTTCAGCATAGGAGCAGTTGAAGTTCTCACAATGAGTCTCAGCAAGTAAAAGCCGGGCTTAGTGTAATTTTTATTGTTTTCTTAAATCTTTTAATATTGTGAAATGCCAATTAATAAATGAAAAATTGATAATGTAGCGACTTGATGTCATGCAATGTTATCATTCATAAGTTGGTTGGGGTATTTGTTAGCTGTGAAAATTTGTATTTTCAAATATTTCTGTCATTTATACTTTTAATTTGTTTAATTTTAAGCCGAAAGTACCTTGATAGCCAAAACGTGGCCATGAATGTGAATATAGTTTTCTTCCTTTTAAAAATTGTAATTAGCCAAATTAATTTCAATTTTATTAAGATAAAATTACAATCTGCCTTTTACTAGGCAATGAGTAATTGAGATAAATGTTATCATTCATACCATATTTACAATTCATCATTCACTCGCTCATTCATACAATATTTACAAACAGCCCAGAGGCCCCCCAAGTCCACAAGGTTGTCACCTCCCTCGCATGCGAAGGAGGAAGCGGAGTCTTGGGGAGCCCCCAACGCTCCTACGTCAGCCGCGTCACTGGATAAGAGCGCGAGAGCCACAGACGCTCAGGACAGGATTAGATAAACTGGCCATTGCCAGAACTCTCACAATCACTTAGTTATAGCAGGTCACGAGGCCACTGCCATTTTAAGCTCCGAAGAGGATTATAGGGGTGAGTGGTGCAGTGCAATGACTGTGCTAGGGAATTAGGGTGGTTAGATAGGTTACTATGGAATTTTATGAACTTGGAAGGGATGAGTTCAAGAATACAGGGTATATTCAGATCATTGTGAAGGGTTTTGTTGTTTTTTGCGAATGTTGCCAAGAAGGTATTGGTGGTAGAGGGGACATCAGCGGTGTATAGACTATAGAGGATGGGACCCAGGACGTTGCCCTGTGGAACTCTTGCTTTAATGGGATAGTAGTTAGAATATTCTAAACCACAGCGGACTTGGAAGAAACGGTTTGAAAGATAGGATTGTAGGATTAGGAATAGGGTTTGTGGTAAATACCCTTTGAGCTTGTTAAGCAAACCTGCGTGCCAGACCCTGTCAAAAGCTTGACCTATGTCCAGAAAGGCAGCAGTGCAATACTGTTTGGTTTCAAGGGCTGAGGATATGTGATCAACAACGCGAAGGCCTTGTTGAGCTGTAGAATGTCGTTGGCGGAAACCAAACTGGTGAGTAGGGTAAAGGTTTTTGGATTCAACAATTGGAAGTAGACGTTTTAATTATAGTTTTCCAAATATTTTTGAGAGGATAGGGAGTAGGCTAATTGGACGGTTAGATGAGGCGTCATTGGGTGAATTACCGGGTTTGGTGAATAGGACAATAATGGAATGTTTCCAGAGGAGTGGGAAGTGCGTCGTTCGGATAATGCAATTATATATATATAGGTTAGGAAGATTATGGCTTTAGGAGGAAGTTGTTTGAGAATTTGAGGAGTAAGGAGATCATATCCAGGGGATTTTCGGTAAGGTAAGTTTTTCAAAAGGTATTTGACCTCAGAGGGATTAACGGCTTTTGGTGGAAGAGAGAGAGGAATAGGTGAAGTGAGGAAATCTTCCACAGTTGTGCTGTGCGTATGGCTTTGATGAGAAAGGTTAGGTGTGAAAGTATGGGTAAGATGCAGTGCGAATTCCTCCGCTCTCTTGCCATCCGAAGCCGCCCAGGAACCGTCATCACGACGGAGTGGGTGTGAACAGGATGATATTTTAGGATTTTCTTAGTTACATTCCACAAGGAGTTATCCCTGGTGGACAGGGAGGAGAGATAGGAATTGAAAGAATCGGAATGGAAGGATGCCAATTGCCGCTTTACCAGCCTGCAGTACTGATTGTATGAGCGACGATCAGCAGGATGTCGGGATCTTTGCCACACTGTTCTTGAGTGGCGTTTTGATTTGATTAGGTCTTTGAGATACTGAGGTAAAGGATTTTGATTGTGAATTTTTAGGTGACGGTGGGGTGACGATGCCTCCCAGGCCGACCTCTAGATCAGAGTAGTGAAGGAATGCACTGCATCATCTAGGTCTTGGGATGTTTTCAGAGGTACTTTGAGGTCTACAGAGTCTGTAAGAATCTAGCGGAAGTGGTCCCAGTTAACTGGGCCCCTAATAAATGAAGGAAGAGGCAGTTAGTGAATTGAATTTAGGGAAATGGTTATTAATAAGGAGGAGAGGTCATCGAGGCGCGTGACTGAATAGTTTAGTGTTCCTAGACTATTGTAGAAGAAGAAGTCTAGGAAATCTGGATTTCGGTTGGGATCTGATGGCCAATAGGTGGCTGTGTCAGGAGAGATCGTGGAGCAATGTTTTCGTGTGAGTGCAGACAGCAAAGCACGTCCGCGTGTATTCGTGGATCTTGAGCCCCAGTGTTGGTGCTTCGCATTAAAGGCCCCACCCACAAGGAAACAATGCCCGAAGGAATCTAGAAAGGAGATGAACTGGGAATCGGAAATGAATTTATTGGGAGGGCAGTACACTGATGCTAGAGTAAGGGAGAAAGGGAAGGTGCTGATTGACACTGCAGTGGATTGAAGGAAATCATGTGCTACCAAAGGAACTATGTGATGGGATATGGAGTTATGGACAATGACAGCGGTACCTGCATGAGCTCTTCCATCTTGGTGATCAGTTCGATAAGTCTGGTACTGTTGAACGGTAAATGGTCGTTTACTTGTAAGTCTTGTTTCAGTAATAAGATCTACGTCGAAGTTTTTGTCATGGAGTAATGCTGTCAGTTCGTTAGTGTGGATGTGAACAACATTCGCATTCCAAAGGAGAATGGATAAGGAGTCGGAAGGATCCACTTATGGATTTTGTTTAACGGGGATAAGGTAGGAGACAAGATTTGTAAGAAGGGAAATGAGAGGGGTCATTAGGGTTCTGAACTCTGAACTGAAGGAATGAGGTAAAAAGACTGGTGAGATCTGAAGAGCTTGAAGGTGGCGGGATATGCGAGATGTGTGGTTGAGGATGGGATAGAGTTTGCTGGTTGCTGGGATGAACGGAGTGCTGGGGAAGAAGAACTTGCGGAGGAGGAGTGGGAAATGCCTGTGACTGCTCTCTGTTCCGAACGGCGTCAGCAAAAGATACTGAAGGCCTGAAACTTCTGGTGGGTGCGCTTCTTGGGCTACCTGTGGCTGGCGTTTCTTCTTCTGGACTTCAGAATTCTATAGGCCTCACAGCCTTTATAGTTTGCCGGGTGGCCTTGCTGACGGAGCACGCATACAGCAGGTGATTTTAGGGGCTTCCTGCACAATTCGCTTTTGTGCTGCCCACTGCACTTTACACACCTGGGAGGGTGGTAGCAGTATGATTTTGTGTGCCCATACGCCTGACAATTATGGCATTGAACTATATCGCGTTTTGGGTAAGGCTTTTCGACCTGGACTCTTGTGTAATACAAGTTGGGTGACCTCGTAGATTTTTTCCACTCCAGGTGTTTGCTCTAGGTCGACAAAGAATAAGGGCAGTGGTGTCTTGATGCTTGCTTGCATTATTTTCCTCACAGAGCACATTTGTAATTTGGCGAACCTTGTATCCTAGGCTTAAGAGCTCCTTCTCTATCTCGTCCGCTGGTGTAGTGGGATGCAGGTTTCTAATCACCACCCGCAGCGATCTTTCTTGCTTTAGTTGGTAAGTATGAATGTAGGCCTTTGTTTCATCTAAGTATTTGATTATTGTTCGGTATGTGTCCGGAGTGTCCGGAGAAACTTTTGTGTCTCAGGACCGATTGAGGCAAGTGTATTTTCCTGTACCAACAATTTTATTTAGTTGGGTACATAGTAATTTAAAATTACTAATGTTTTGTACGAATATTGCCGGTGGCTTGGGCTGTGTGGGTGTTTGTGTAGAGTCCATGTCCTCTACCTCAATATTTTTCAACACGTCGTAACTATTGGACGTGAAAAACGGAGACTCATGAGTTGTTGTTGTTGTCTGTTTTGATGTGCTTGGTAGTGATGGTAGTTCCTCCATAGAGCTGCTGGGAGCTGAAGAATTTACAGGGGCTATATTTCGGTTAGATCGCCGCGGCTTACGTTTGACCGGCGACGGAGTGGGCGTAGGTCCCAACGACCTTGTACGTTTTTCTTATTTTCTGCTGACATCAACTGCTGATAGAAACGCATGTTTTATCAGCAGTATTTTTCTGAATTATCCAGTATTTTTTTTTTTTTTTTTTCCCTAGCCAAATTAAATAGGCTAATTTTCCTCTCCATGCATTCCTACTTTCTAGCATCCACTGCAGTTATAGACGTAGGATATAATTAATCCAGGAGGCTCTAATTCCAAGAACTTAATGAGCGTAGTTATCTGAAACGTCGGAGTGCTAAACAGAATAACTTTTAAATACAAATAAATTGATTCTAAAATCAATCTAGACTTACTGACTGAAACGTTCAGAAGTCTCAAAGTAAGTAATTCTTAAACAGCTTTCTCCGCAATGCTAATAATTAGGTTTACTTCAATGGTGGCATAATCCTGCCACAAAAAATTATATTAACCTATAGTATTCATTTTTAGCAGTCCAGTCATATAGATTTCATATTGGCATATTCTTTGTTTGTGGAGAGATACTTAGGGGGAGTATCTAATCGGGTAAGTGCCGAGTTCAGGCACCTTCTTTTTGAAAGAAAATTTTAGTTTGTATTTCTTTTAAAAATTTTAAGATTATTGGAAACCGTAAAAACCATTAAGGTATTTAATTCTTAACTCACAATATGTAAAATTGTCTTAACATGTTTGTAATGATTGGATTGTCTTTATTCTAATTAAGTGGCATTATAACGGATTAAGAACTCAATATATTGAGCAAATAAATAGTTGTTCAAGATAAAAGCTTATTTTGTGTATGTGGCCTTGAAGCATAACTGAATATGGAGAAGCTGTAGATGGATAATTACCTCAGTATGCATCCACTCTAAACTAATAGAAATAGAATGCCCACTTGAAGAACAATATGGGTCTACAGGGTACAGATTCAAAAGGCTGAAAAGTCACATCACCGAATTACTTAGCACTAACATACGCTTCCTAGCATCACGTTTCAATATAATAGGACGGACAGTAATGCCAAAGCTATTGATCATTTTCTCTTCAATGAAGCAAACACAATGGTGGAATACAAACCAATAATAGAAAATCCATATGGTTCACATGGAAAGAGCAGATTGGGAGCTCTTGGGATCCCTTGCTTCACTGCCCCCACTTCACCTTCTCAACTTTGAATTGAACTCGCAATATTTTACAAGTCAGAAAAACAGCCATATTAAAATTAAAGACAATGCTAAAAAAAACAGCTGCCCCAAGTTTTAATAATATGTAAATACAAAAGTGATATTCGAATTTGGAGAGGAACTATAACAAGTTTTTAACGAATGATGATCAAATACATTTAGTGTCAAATATATTAAGTATATTCCCATGTCTATATTTGTGCATACACCACAGAGGCTCAGAATAGGGTTCAGAAAATTTAGCAGAAATCTGTCAAGATTAGATATAACATACATATTGTCAGGGATGGTACAGGGTTCGTTATTGCAGCGAAAAAGTTACTAATGCTATTTTAACAGCTTTCCTTTTACTCTAGTAATTAGAATGCACTAAAAACAATAATGCTGAAACACTTATTAGATATTTTCAACCAGAACGTCCTTTAATTTGATGCAGTACACACTATGACAGAAAACGTATACATATATAAGTGGATTGTTGAGATATCGGCTTAGGTTGATAAAATACAGATAGGCCATTATTGAAAATTTATTTATAGACTAAGTTTCAACATAATGTGTATGTATGAATCAAGCCCTGATAAGAAGGAAATGAAAACAGAAATATGTTACACATAATTTTGATAGTTATTAGCAGGAGGTAAATTTAATAGGTTCATATAAATATCTTATACCATGATGTAATAATGAAACTATAAACTGGTTTGAATTAAAAAAATATGAACATTTAATAAAAAAAAAAAAAAAAAAGGTTAAATTGTGATATATAAATAATATAATAATAATAAATTTAAATATGGTAGCATATATCTTAAACGGTGAAATCTAGATTAATATGAGAACCGAAGTGTGTTACAAAAACGATGAGAAAGAAATGAAACTAGTCCACGAAATATTATCAATGTTGCAATAATCAATGGATAAAAGATAGTTTCGCTAATAATATATGTTATAATAATGTATGATACAAGTAAGATGGGAGCGAAAAAAAAACTGAAAATGAATCAAATAATCTATGGGAAACTTAGAAAAAAAGTATTACATAAAAATATGACAATTAGGTAATAAAAGCTGAAGTGATTAAATTTACGCAGCCAGTACAAGACGGTCACCGCCCAACAAGAAGTTCTCTTAGACTTTATAAGTTCACACCCTCTATGTTTAAACAGCACCGTATTTTTCTTGTTGAGTAAGTGGTTTTTGACACCAGGACGCTCATTGAAATGTTCTTGCCTTCTCTAAGATTGACAATTTTAGTGCCGGTGACAACTTATGTTTGAACGGAGTATAATCTTGAAAGGTTTTCTGTTTTGATTCAATTTCATGAAAAATCCACCATTTCTTGTATTTACCATTTGTATTGTACGTAGTTATTTTTCTTAAAATTGCCTTTAGTATTTTCTGTTTGGTTTTTACTCTCTCCTTCTAGTTCGATCGGATTCAAACGCTACACGGGTCAACTTTTGCGTCATTCAGAGGCCTTGGGTTTGTAATCTGTAGCCCACTCCTTATTAGATGCTTTGTCGTGTATTTATTTGCACAGTTATGGGGTTTCCTTGTGACAAATAGCTTCCTTTTCGTCGCTATTTCCACCAAAGGTATAGGGTCCTAATTCCCTTGTATTTGTTTTGGATGTCTTTCTAGTTTTAAGATGAACTTGACGTATCTAATAAACCGCTCTCTGCCCACCAGCTACACGCTCACCTCTTTAATCAATATTATAATTTATAACTATTTGCAATATATTTTTGGGGGGAAAAAATTGTTGCGAATTTTTGGTAATTGTTGGTATTTTCTTCATGATCATTTAATTATTATATAAAACATTGACATTCAGCTCCCATCACAGAACAGACCTTTGTTGTATATTTTTATCTATACGTTCTATGTCATTAGCTTATTATAGTTTGTTTTGCTGTTATCCATATTTAAGGTCGTATTGAATTATTAGGGATTCTTGGTATGAAAAGTTTGGTTGCGGTAGCAGCTAGAAGACGGTGACACCGCGGTAATTAATTGTTAGCGAAACCAATTCAACAATTAGATAAAATGGTACGCCAGTTAAAATAATAATTAACAAAAAAAAGTATATATCCTTTCCAAAATTCAACAAAACCAATTTAGTTTGAATTCCCAAAGAGGTAAACTTTTCTTGAATTTTATTTAATATCATGTGTAACTTGTTTCTTATCTCAGTAATGCTTACAACAACCATTCAAATCTTGGCCATCATTTAATTATACCATTTAAAAAATAATGTTCGTTCCGTATCGCATTATGATTAAAGACTTCTATTACTTTTTGAACTTTTTAACGATGGACAAAATATTTCTTTAGTGGTTTCACCATGAATAACTGTTTGATATTTGTTTGTATTGAGATTTTACTTAAGACTTCTCAGGACTCTAGAAGGATTTTAGTAATATGAAAGAACAAGAGTAAATAGTGAATTTTCACTAAAAAAAGCCCCAATATTTTTGTGAAAATAACAATTATCTCAAACTATTCAAAAAAATTAAAGATACATAGATATATTTTACAATTGTTTTAGTAATGCGTGACATATTCAGTCAAAAGTACATTTAAGAGTAAACGAACCAACACTAAAAATTGGGAGTAAAGTTTTTGTTTTCTTATTTCATTGGGGGATGATTTGTTGATGGCAGAAAGATTTTAGTTTAATTATCAGAAAAGAGAAATATTCAATTCAGTTCATTGAAAGATAAGTTGTGTTTAACCAGTGAAAAAATGTCATTTGTTTACATTGTTAAGTCCATTTAGATGAGAATTGTCCTTCATATCATAGTGTTAGTGAGTAATCCAGTGTCCAGTGTTTATGGTGAACGGCCAAAGTACACGTTGTAATAAGGCTCATGAAGGGCTACGATCGTCAGTCCAACTTAGTCTATCGAACGGGAAGGGGCTATTCCTCACACTTGGACTATCAAACTATCGATCGCACTCACTATCGATTTCGCTTTGTCGATATCACAATTCGTCTCGGTCGTAATCGGATGAGTTCGTCTTGAAAGTCGTAGCAGTGAGGACTCGCTCAACCACCACTAATCGATTACCTGCCATCGATGCCATCGGTTATTAGCAACACAAGCACCGCGTGTGTCCCAGCTGCCAGCTTGGGTACCCAATGAAGCCGTCAATCAGTACTGTACTTTATTTATTTATTAACAATACTAATCTGAAGGATCTTGCTCCATTGATGCTTTCGTCAATAATGCGTATTTTTATTTATATTTATCATATTT
The DNA here is from genome assembly GCA_930367205.1 of Acanthosoma haemorrhoidale. Lineage (NCBI taxonomy): Eukaryota > Metazoa > Arthropoda > Insecta > Hemiptera > Acanthosomatidae > Acanthosoma > Acanthosoma haemorrhoidale. The sequence goes on from OV884009.1 coordinate 15,686,711, forward strand.
ATTTATATATATTTAATATTTGAACCCAGTTATAAGGCGAATTCATTATTAATTTTCTGCATGTGTTTTTATGTATATAATATAAATTCTTTTCACAAACACATTTAGAAATTATTTAGTAATCTGAAAAATGCAAAATTATAGTACATAGAAATAGAAACAGGATTTTAAATAAAGCATAACATTCAGGTTGGTTAACTCAACTGTTATCTCTTTTCATGTGTTACTTAATGTAAGAATGACATTTAATTGATTAATTTATAAAACTTATGAAATGTGTTTGTCTCTTGGATCATTCCAATTATAGCATAATATTTTAAGGTTACACTACCATATTTTTTAATCTAAAAATTATTTTTATCTATTACCATTTTCATATATATTAAATACATGTGTGCTTGTGGACGCGCCTACACACGTGTTTGTTGTTTTATGTAAGTATTGGATGCGTGTATGTATTTATTGTTGTAATAGATTTATTATATTTATAAATTCATATCAGTTATTTTTGTTAGAAAACTGTAAGTTATTATGGGCTATCCGTATCATGCCTAGTTGATTCTTGTATTTCAAACTGCTTTTCTCAATATAAGGATTTGCTAATTAAGAAATATGAAAGGCAAATATATTTACATTTACCTTTGCCAAATGTTGTGTTTTGTTTTTTTTCTTTCATGCCAGCTTTACTGAATATTTCGCTAAACTTAATTATTTAGGTTTAAGTTATTAATTTCATTTGTTTATTTGCTTAATGGGTAAACCATTTTTGTTTGCATTGTTTCTGCTTTCAATAATTTATTTTCAAGTGTCGAATTTCAGCTTGGCCCTCTATAACATTAAAATCCCTCGGCCCTTTCACCTTCTCATTGCCTTCTGCTAGTGACCCGGATCAGTTTCGAAACGGGGACGGAGAATTGCATTTTGGTATCCAAAGTTGCCCCTCCCCCCAACACTGACATTTCCATTCTTCTGTAGCGTTATTGTCTGTATCACTTTATCTTTACTCCCGGTAACAGGCAAAAGTATCTACAAATTCTTGTACGCCCTGAGCAGAGGGATTATCAGCAAATCATATGGCGCTTCTCTGAACATACCCAACTCAGTCTAGCAGGCTGAAATCTACCTATGGAGTATTGTAGGTTCCCTTCGACCTTTTGAACTCTTCAACGATTAGGCTTTGACGAGGGGGCCAAGTATTCTGCTGCCAAGCAAGTCCTGTTAAAGAAAGTCTAGGTTGAAGATCTTCTTACCAACAGCTAATCTGAAGCTGAAGCAGCTCATGTGCGTCAACCAGCCAGAATGTGCTCATGGCAGGTGGGTTTGAGCCTGCTCCAATGGCCAACCACCAATCATCCTTCTATGTTGCAAGGATTGATTGTAAATTGATCATTGTCGTGAGCTTTTCTTTGCTGATCCTCTTTTGCTTGATCATAATTCAGATCTTTAAATTTTGGAAATAGGTTAGGATCAAACGTCTGGTGGCCTCTTCTATTCTGTGCGCATGACAAAAAATTACATAGCTAAATGGCCAGAATCTTCGATCCAGTCAGTTTCATTAGTCAATCAGTCCGATTAGTCACATTTTTTAGCTAAAATCTTCTTCCTTCGTCTAGGTCACTTTCATCTGAATTGAGATCAAGGTCTCCCAAACGATGTTAAGGTAACGTGGTTGACTTCCAGTCTCAGCTACCATAATTGGCTCATAATCGCATCTTCCGTTTCTTCCCATCAGCTTCTTTAGCTCTGTTCACCATTTGTTCGAATTTTGTGATGCATCGGAATCCAGAATGTTTGCACGCTTCAAAATCGTCTCTTCCTGCCCATGTCAGTATTTTTTCAGCCAAATCCAAAGTCACTTTACCATGGTTGGAATTTTGCGGTGTGCATCTGCTCTCCAAACTCATGCATCTTCTGGCTACTACTGACTGGTGTGCTTGAGCAAATGAATAATGAGTTTATCGCCTTTTTCGAATCCTCTGTCTCTCTGGTTGGATCCGAGGTGAAAGTCACAAATAGAAGACCTTTATGGGCTTCGGCGTTGTGGAAATTTAAGACCAAGTACCTTCCAGTCACTGGAAACTTGTCATTTCTGATGACAATCCTTCTGACTGCGCGTGACAAGGATCGCTGCCTTATGACATCCGGCATCATCTCCTGTGGTGGCGGAGGGCTCCTTGGCTCTCGCTTCTTCGTATATCTTCGTTTATTCTGTCCTCGCACTGACGATTTAAGCTCCTTAACGTTAGTACTTGAAACCACTGCAACTAAGTCATCTGTCATTGAGCGATTTTCCCCCTTTCTTCGGCTGTACGCGTCATCGCCTTTTTTTGAAGTTTTACGTGTCATTCAAAACGTCTGGCTCCAACTCGCTCGGACTGCTTAGCCGGTCTTAAATGCGTAAAAAAGAAATGTTTTCCATCTGAGCTCCAAAGACATGCATCTCGCCATCGTTATCATAAATTGTCGCCTTTCCCCTTCATTCCTTCCATATAAGCACAAACATCTTTTTCCTACACATGATCATCGCATATGATGTTCATCTGTCACCGATATTGGATACTGGATGGGTGTTTTTAGTGCGCAAGTGCAACAGATGCTCTTCCTGCAAGCCTACCCCAATCATACAACCGATGAGCAATCTTCCTCGTGAACGTATACCCTCTGTCACTGCGTTTACTATCACGGCAGTTAATTGACTATGCTGAATCATTCTATGTCACCAGTGCTTAGTTGCGAGGGGCTTACCGTCGTTGCATTGTAGTAGTCATGCTTCAGTGATTTTCTCGGTCAACAAAACGTGCTTTGTGGGGACCAGCATGCAGCAGCAGCAGGGAGATTTGGGGTGTTTTTTGTCTCCTCAGCATCAATAAAGTCTTTATGATGTTGAATCGTCTTCCAGTACTATTTGCCCATTCATTCCACTTGCTAACCATCACCTGATACAGGTCATCGGTGAGCAACGGCTCTCGTAGGAAGAATTTATCACACAGTGCATTGAGGTTGAAGCGTTCATTAGGAACAACCCTTTTTCGCTCTCTCTTTCTCTCTTTTCCCTATGAACCAGTATCGCCCGCTTTAACTTCTGCTAACAGTCGTTTCATTGTCGCGAATTTCACGCTTCACCATCTTCATCTATGCCTTATAAGCCATCTCACCTAACTGGATGTCGGAACCAGAAAATGACGTTGACATTTGCTATATACTCTTTCTTCAGTCTTCACCACGAGAAGTCGTTAGAGTAATAAGGAACATCCTTTATCTCCATCTATTTTTCTTCCTCAACCGTTTTTCCTATTTCCTTCGCTCCTTTTCAAATGTCAAATTCCGAGCTTCTCATATGGTGGTAATTACTCTTTACGATTTTGGTGCATGCCATTTTTTCTCTTCTGTGATAGTATCCAGTGATTTGCACCGAAATACTCTATTCCTGGATATTTCGTTCTTTTTTTTTTCTTTTTTTTTTTACTTTATGTTTTTTTCTGCTTTCTTCGAAGTGATTTCTTTCACAACACTGAGTGTATAGCAGGTAGATAATATCATCCATGCTTTATATATAGTATACCCGGATGCTCTATTAATACAAAACCGAATAATAATAAACATAACTGGGTTTTGGACCAGCTTATGGATATTATATTATTATAAGGAACATCCTCTCTCTCCATCTGATATTTTTCCTCAACCGTTTTTCATATTTCGTTCACTCCTTTTCAGTCATCGCTTTCCAAGCTTTTTGTCTTCTGGTGAGTATCCAGTTATTTGCATATAAAAGAGATATAATAGAATAAATAAGGGATAGGATGTAAACATTTAACATGACTAAAATTATATAAAAAAAGTTGTTATTACAAGGAAAGATCCAATGATAGAAATGAAGGACAAATACTATAATATTTAATGTAAGCATTTTCTAATGAACTTTTGACCTAACAGAGAATAATTATTATTGTAACTTGGTTCCGGAAACAATCTACAGGAATACGCAACGAAGAAAATATAAGGTAGAAAATACATGCAGTTAAAATGACTTCAATTATATACACAAATATTTTGAATTGTATTTCAAATTTACAATTAGCGATCCAGAGTTTTTGGGCATTTGTTCTGTTTAACCTAATATGATTTAACCGTCCTCTGTTGTGGAGATTTTGGAGAGTAGAAAGAAGAACGTCAGGTGTTGATTCGACGGGTGCTGAAGAAGGAAAACAACCCTTTCTTTGTTATTTCACCCTTTGCTACCCACCTTGTTATTTCGTTGTGGTTGAAAATCTGCAGTCTGATGTGAGAATTGGACATTTTTTTATGCGACTTGTCTACTGGCATAATCATTCCAGGAACCTTTTTTTTTTGGAATTTATCCCTCACTCTTCCTCCATTACCATTAGACCCGTTATAAACGTACTTTGATTCCAAATTCACTGATTCCAAAATTAAACAAATTATTTACTCTTTGATTTTACTTTTCCTAAACTAATTTACGAATGGATTGACTAATTAATGTAATTGATTAATGAACCAAAAATAATTTGAAGATTTTTATTATTGGATGGTTTTAATTGTTCCTTGACTATTGAATATTTACAATTCGATTCCAAAGATACCAAACCATAAAATGGTTTTAGTAATATTATAGTATCGTTGAAAATCGAATTGTAAATATTAAATAGTCAAGGGACAATTAAGACCATTCTAAAGATAATAAAAATCTTCAAGTTATCTTACTTTAATTTATCGATTATGTATTAAATATTCAATCAGTTCATCAAATGTAAAATTGTAAGAGGTGAAATAGGTTAAGAAAATTGAAATCATGGCTAATTGAGATTTGTTTCATGTTAGTCAGTGAATTAGAACTCTTAAAATATGCATTTATGATGGGCCCTGCTGACAGGGGCCGAGAACAAGTACCGGAAGAATGATGTCGGTATTTAGGTCAGCATTAAGCCGCTTAATACTATGTCCAATTCTCACATCAGATGGTGGCAGCGACTTAGCCTACTTAACTATTATTCAACCTCACTATATGGAGGGAGAAAGAACCACCATTGAAATTGCAGAACAGGGGCCGAAATAGCGAGAGGGTCATCGAGAAATAGTGGTCTTCTTCAATCTTCAGCACCACTCAAATGAATGCCTGAGGTCTTTCTACTCTCCGTATACCAATCTGCAATACCAGGGGTACTGAATGGGAGGAACCCTTCACAACCGTTCGGTCACGCGGGCTTATGACCGAGTCAGGCCGTTTGCAGGCGCTATCGTTCCATGAGTTCTGTAAACTATTAAACCTTCTTCCAATGCTAAAGTAGGTGATGAGACTAGAGCCCAAATCACTTGAGACAAAGCAAAGGGAAAAGGTCGGTAGTCCGTTTTAGTGGAATTCCGCCGGGGATTGTAAGTGCTCAATATGGCTATCACGGTAACGAAATGAAAGTCGGGAAGTCACGATTCCTCTTTTACTGCGATCCATTCAAATTAACTTAAAGAAAGCTGTTTTGAGCTAGTTACATAGTCTTCGATAATCCCAGTTGCTAGACTTGAGTTTTTTTTGTGTGTGTTTGATTATTTTCTTCAAAACAGAATTTGGACAATTCATATAAAAATATTATAGTACATCCACTCATAAGTAACCTCACGTTTTTTCATTATTTGAACGATTCTTTAAATATTTTCGCATGTATGAATTATGAATTGAATTCTATTTTATGAAATATATATAAACAATATAAAAGACGTAGTAAGTAAAGAATAATATTAAGAGGGTCTCTATGAGATCTAAAAATACTTATTAAATGGTTAAAAAATTATTTAGTATATTCGGTATCCAAAAGTGTCCATATTATTAGCTAAACCATCTAAGCCATTTAGAATCACCTTTTTGAAAACCATGAATAACCAAAATGTTTTCCATCAACTGAAATGCAAAAACAATAAATATATACTTAATATTTGTACTATCATCTTGAATAAGGATGGGAAAAAGGTAGTGCCGATAATAAATTACAATGTATCATAACTAATTATTTGAAACACTTTGGTTTTGAATTTTTAACGGCTAAGATATGTTTCATCTAAACCCAAATTAGGTTTTTTTTTTGTAAACTAAATAAATGTAGATAAGAAGGTAATAATATCCAAAGATACAATATTTCTACGTGAAGAAAGAGACCTCCCTCATCCATTCTTCCCTTTCCTTTCCTGAGGAGGTCACATTCCCGCAGCTGGATTTTGGGAGTTGCTGAGTTCTGTGTATGTATGTATTGTATGTTATGAATATAGTATGAACGCGACACTATGATATATATATATATATATATATAGTATGGATGGGATCAATTATCCCAATTAACCATTGCCCTATTAGAGCAGATTATATGTTTTTCAAATCAAAATATTGGGTTAGAATTTAAGAACACATTTCCTCTTCCTTTGAACGAACTGTGATAAAAGGTTCTTCTCAAGAGGTTTCGCACTGCAGTCGGAAAACACCATGATAATGCAACCGTAATGTATATTTGACTAATGTTCCAGTTTGTGGCCCACCCTAACGTCCAGCAGCTGCTGGCGGCTATCTGGTACGAGGGCCTGCCAGGCTTCAGGCGAAAGGGGATGGTTCAGCAGCTGGTGGAAGTGGCCAAACTGGGCGCCATGTTTCCTGTCTACACGGCCATATACATGGTTGCGCCAACTTCCAGGACGGGACTCTTCATGAAGAAACCTTTCGTCAAGTTCATATGCCACTCTGCTTCTTATAGCTTTTTCTTGAGTAAGGGTTCCCCGTCCTCAAACAAATAATTATCTTTATATTATGTCAATTTGTAGAAGGTCTAAGTGTAATTAACTATGCATAATTTTGCTTCTTTTATAAGATAGAGAAACCCTTTGTTTGTTTTTTTAAATAACGAGAGGTTCCCTGAAAATAATTTACGAATTAAAAAAAACAATATTAAGGTGCTAATTTCGCATGTGTTGCACATTATTAGCCAAGAGTGTAACTGTTGATGATCCTGATCGAATTGAACTATTGATGATACCATCCACAATAATACGCTCATTCAGAACAAACAGCTTTATGCGGTAGATCCCAACTTCTTCACAATGCAAACACAGTTCTTGCGTTGTCCATTATTTGTTACAATTGGGTTCAGTATCAAGGTTTTACATTTTCCATGAAACGTTATGTCAGCCAGCATACCGTGTTGAGCCGTGAGAGTAGGTATCTGTAGACCTCATCAAGGGATCCTGACTTTTTTGAACTATGTCAGTTAATCGTCAACCATTATAAAATAAAAATATATAATATAATGTCAAGTAACATAACACGCATTTCATGCACACAAGTTCTAAATGTATTACAATTAAGTTAAATCATCCCCTGGCCAGAAAAATCAATCATAAAAATGATGTTTAATTTATGTTTAAACTTTATGAGATTTTGAATTAAGTTCTTTTATGATTACGACTAATTTTGGTAGTGAAAACAACTTATGAACTTTGAAACACTCGAACTCGAATAGTTCAAAACACTGCAGAGAAACAAAATATTATAAACTAGGGATATTTTCCACTATTTTATTACAAATTCATAAGCAAATCCCTACGGGGTCCATGAATATTTACTCAAAATGCTGAATCAGTGAGCATCCAAAACCAAAGTAGTTCCATTAAGGCCCATTTCATTTCTTAGAATAGAGTTATTAACTGCACACTCGTTGGCTCACTTTGTTGTAATGGTACAAATGTTAATTTCATTTAAAGCAGAATACACCATTGATGATCTTTTTCTATTACCTACCTCGTTAAAGTACAAAAGACGGCCTTTAACGCTGACATCCATTCTTTATAAAAGACTGCCTTGAGCTGCGATTCAGCGTTTGGATCTCTTTCTGGATAAAGCTGGAATTCTACGGATCAGAGGACGATTAGGAATCTGTGCACATTCCAAACGGCTTTGCCTTTGCTACTCTACTAAGCAGCTCTGCTTTGTTTAGCCTTGTACCTTAAGCATCACCATTTGGTACATCTTTTGATTTCGTGTTACTATATATAGCTAGGTCATGCATGTTCACCTCAGGTATAATCCCAACTGACATAGACTTAGTGGATACTCTCAGCCAGACGAGTCATTTCGCAAATAATCCCCCACAGCATCAGGTATTATCGCACCTTCCCAAGGCCCAGCTTTCCCTTAAAACATATGCCATCTGCAACGGTAAATCTATCACCACCTTTTTCACTAACCAGAATGTATTTCTGACTGACCCATTTCTAGTCATAATACACTTAAAAAAACTTCGGTGATTGAAGTGTACCTATGGATTTTTGTGTACAAGACAGTTAAAGCGGTGCCCATTAATGTTTTACATGACTTGTCTGCCGAAACCGCCACAGATATTCTTAAGCGTTTCATCGCATGGCACTCCCGGCCGGTTCTACTCCGACTGAGGCACGGATTTGGTTGGCAGCTGCTCACTATTGCAAAAAGGGTCGAAACCGATTCTGAAAATTCATTCAGAGTCAAACTTTGATCAATGAATTCATTTTGGAAAACCATGTTCAATTCTAATTCATCACTCCACATGCCCCTCGCCAAAAAGGATTATGGGAACGTGCTGTTCGCTTCACAAAGATTCAGAAACCAGGATAATTGGCAAAATCTGTGTTATTATCTTTAAAGTTTTACTCTGATTATTAAGTTATCGTTTTTATATTTAAGTTAGTAGAAATTCTTTAAATTCTCTCGAATTTATCCCTCCTCGTGACCTGCTGTAGATGCGTGACAGTTGGAGTCCTGGTAATGGCCAGTTTCTCCAATCATATCCTGAACATCTGTGGCTCAAGACTCCACTTCCTCCTTCGCACGCGAGGGAGGTGACAACCATGTGGACTTGGGGGCCTCTGGGCTGTTTGTATATACAGTATGAATGAGTGAGTGAATGAAAATTGTAAATTGGCATGAACGAGATTATTTATCACAATTACTTATTGCCCAATGAGGCAGATTTCAATTTCATCATAATAAAGTTGTTGTCGATTCCTACAGAATTTATCCCTGGGTATTGGTCCGATAAAACTAAGATTGAAAATTATTTGTAATTAAATATTCATTTAAATTTATTTGTTGAATACTTTCTATCAGGATGATTTCTTCTTTTTTTTTTTTCTGTCACTTGAATCTTCAGGAATTTTGACATCTTTATCTTTTTTTTTTTTTTTTTTTTTCCCAACAATTTAATAAGATAAAATTACAATCTTTATTGTGCAATAATTACAATCTGCCTTTTATAAGGCAATAAGCATATATAGTATTTTGCTTCATTGGGTCAGCTACAAAACCCTTCACAATGATCTGAATATACCCTATATTCCAGAACTCATCCCTTCCAAGTTTATGAAATTCCACAGTAGCCTTTCCAACCACCCTAATCCTGTAGCACAGTCATTGCACTGCGCCACTCATCCCTATAATCCTCCTCGGAGACTGAAACGGCAGTGGCCTCGTGACCTACTATAAACGCGTGACAGTGGGAGTCCTGGCAATGGCCAGTTTCTCCAATCATGTCCTATTGTATGAATGAGCGAGTGAATGATGCTGTAAATATGGTATGAATGAGATCATTTATCTGTTTTATTATTGCCTTATAAAAGGCAGATTGTAATTATTGCACAATAAAGATTGTTAGATTGAAAAAAAAAAAATTACTTATTGCCTAATAAGGCAGATTTTAATTTTATCTTATTAAATTGTTGGGGGAAAAAAAAAAAAAAAAAAGATAAAGATGTCAAAATTCCTGAAGATTCGAGTGACAGAAAAAAAAAAAAAGAAGAAATCATCCTGATAGAAAGTATTCAACAAATAAATTTAAATGAATATTTAATTACAAATAATTTTCAATCTTAGTTTTATCGGACCAATACCCAGGGATAAATTCTGTAGGAATCGACAACAACTTTATTATGATGAAATTGAAATCTGCCTCATTGGGCAATAAGTAATTGTGATAAATGATCTCGTTCATGCCAATTTTCATTCACTCACTCATTCATACTGTATATACAAACAGGCCAGAGGCCCCCAAGTCCACATGGTTGTCACCTCCCTCGCGTGCGTAGGAGTAAGTGGAGTCTTGAGCCACAGATGTTCAGGATATGATTGGAGAAACTGGCCATTACCAGGACTCCAACTGTCACGCATCTACAGCAGGTCACGAGGAGGGATAAATTCGAGAGAATTTAAAGAATTTCTACTAACTTAAATATAATAACGACAACTTAATAATCAGAGTAAAACTTTAAAGATAATAACACAGATAACACCTTGATGAGATCGAGTATTGGTGCAACCAATGGCGAATCAAGATGGCGTAGGAGTGTAGGGACTACCATGTTCATACGGAATTATATGAGGAACCGCGGAGCGACTAGCTTTTTTCTTATTTACCTTACTAGAATCCTATCAGATTTAACTTACAGGCATACTAACGATTTTGAATCATTTATTTGTAATGGCATAAATACGTTGTAATAATTTTTTAACATCTAAAAATAAGATGTAACTCCCTTTTGGTTTCAGTGTTGCTTGGTATGGCGTCCCAGAGGGTGGAAACTTTAGTAGTTGAAATGTTCGGCCCTGAATGGATGGTAGGCATGGTAAGGGAATGGAAAAGAAAGGAGAGAGGCTCTATTCCTGGCATCGTCGAATCTTTTATCATAGTTTATATTATTAGTGAGTATATAGAAGTTTATTACATCAATACATATATATTAATTAATATTACAATATAACGTTTATGACGATACCAAATAGCTCGAGGTCCGAATTCCTACCTGAATTTATCAAAATCAGTATTTGGCAACATTTCAACAGTAATAAGTATACCATAATTTAAAAGCTACCACTAATCCAATTTTTTATTTACTTACAAACTATTAGTATCGTGAATTCGTGCATCCAATACAATTGTTTGATTTTTTTCACACTTTATATAAATCACATATGTCTGTAGAACCATTCAATTTTTATTGTATAAACAAGTTTCAAATGCATACATTTAATGAGTATTCAGTGGTGTCCTGGTGAAATGCACAGTGGAAGCTTGTATGTTGTTAATCAGGAATCACAAATAGAATGAAATATTGAGAAATAACCTTGTATTCAGGCTTTAAATCAAACAGAAACCAATTATACTATACGCATACAAAATCAATTATACTTTATACAATTCTGTTATATGAGAAGGGGGCTCGGAGCAGGAGGCATGACTAGCACGGACCCTCTGAGCGTACTTGATAGATTTATCCCATTATAAGCCTTACTAAGGCTTAAAGATCCAAGTTATTTGGTGTTGTAATGGTAAAAAAAAATAAATGTGACCGTGGAGAAACTTAACAATTGGATATATTTTATATCGTAACCTAGACAATTGTAAACAACAATGGAGCTTTTGTAGGTTCAGCCATTTGGCTGCCATAGATCACGTGACCAGTTTATGTATCTCAACTGTTCAGTCCAGTCACGTATAATGGGTATCATTATACTTCTTTATTCCAATATATAATTTTTATAAATGACAAAACGTGTATATAATGTAGTGACGCTAAAGGAAATACAAAAATAGATTTGCCTGAGGCTCTAAAACTGTATATAATTATCTGTGAATTTAAAGGGCTAGCCCCTTTAGCTAGGAAGGAAAAAAAAACAAAAACAGTAAGAACAATCACTATTAGCAAGAGGAAAATATGTATTCCTCATAATAGCAAAATTAAATTTTCTAATAATAATAAATAAAAACGGAAATATCTATCTAGTTAATTGAAGATGAAATATTAATTGCTGATAGGTGGCTCCTGCTTCTCTGGTTTGGACTACATTTGATAAACAGTAGGTTACATGTGGTTACTTACCTGCTTAATAGTTCTCGCAAATGAATACCAGAAAGGTGCTTGCGTGACATCGCGAAGTCTCCTGGCAATCTTTGGGCAGGGAGGCTGACAACCAGTAAAAATGCGAACAACGAAGCGAAGCAATATGTTCCACTACCTCTTAAGGACTGATTCCCCATGCTGATTCAACATTCTGTGCTGATTGGTCCCAATTTGGTAACGTAACCCATAGTGGCTAGTATGGTCGATCAGCAGAAGGCTCTATTGTTTTTAGCAGTTGTCTATGTTATGATGTAAAATCATGTGCTGCTACATCATCCACTAATTGGCGGAGATGCTAAAAAATACCTTTCTGTTAAGTATGTGGCGTGCACTAGTCCTATATTCCACTGGAGGGGGTGACGTATGTCCTGCGTTTGGCTGGAGTGGGTTGATTGACTTTCGGTTGTGGTGGAGCAGGTTTTATGCAGTCGAGGGAAACTTTGACTTCCTTATCGTTGATGAGGATCGTGAAGATGGTTTCCCCTCGAGCAATCCCCTTATACGGTCATAAATAAGGAGGGCTCGGGGAAGTCATTGTGTTGGAACACCCTGCGGTGATAAACTGTTCTCGCAGTAAATTGTTTGAGCTACGCAACATCTTCTTACGGTTGCTGCTGATGTAGAGTGGGTCCAGTTTTAGTCGACTTTTTAAGGAAAACCCAGGGCAAACGAAAAGGTTGATTGAATACAGCTTTGGCTACTGTTGCACCAATATCCTCGTGAAGGACTGACCTAAAAGTACAGTTGTGTCCACCTTGTTGATCTTAATTGCAACATCAACGCTGCTTTTAAGCACCGATAGCACCGCTAAACCCATCAGTTACATTGAGAATGATAAGGAGTTAATCTATGCTTGATGATCGCCATCAATGCACTTAGGTGATGGAAGTGTTCTGCCTGGAATTACCGACCGTCATACGTTGTAATACGTTGGGGTGTTCAAAAACAAGTTATACAATGGGTGAAAAAGGTGTTGGCGATAGTGGAAACGGTGGAGTGTTATGTACAGGTGGTATGTGCTGAGTAGTTGTATGTCTGCGATGTCAGATTTTAGATGTCCGGAATAGGGATGAGCTTCTGAAACCTTTGATTCCTTTTCAGCTCTTCAATGCTGATGGCCGTCTTCTGTGCAATGGGCACAAAGTCGTCCTGGACCATCCTGATTTTGTCTACAGACAAAAGTGCATCTGCTACCATGTGTTTTCATGTCTGATCCAAATATTCCTGTAAAACTGTGTAAAATAAAATTAAGACGTTGTATTAGGTGTGGATATGCTGTTTCTGGCTTAAGCTGAAATGCATGATTGAGAGATTTGTGATCTGTAATGATGTTGAAATTCAAGCCTTCTATTAGTGGATGTAAGTCACGTACAGTTTCATAAATTGCGAGAAGTTCTCTGTCTTACATGGAGTAAATCCGTTGCGTTCATATTAGAGCTCTTGAGAAGAATCTTAAGGAGCTCCTAACTCCATATTTCTTCTGCTGTAGTGTGCCACCAATTCTCCTATCGGATATATTGGTAGCAAAGGAGAGTTGTCCTGAAGTAGCAAATAAGCAAGCTTGGCCGCTTCACTGAGGCTTTTCAAAACCTTTTGACTCTTCAGAAGTAAAATCGATGGGTGTATTGTCCTTGAAATCACTGATATGCAGGAGTTTGTTTAAAGGGGTTAGAAATTTGTCAGCATGAGAAATGCAGCGGCGTTAGAAATTTAGCATGCCCAGTTATCTTGTTAGTTGATGGATGTTTTGAGGATGTGGAAACTCCAAGACGCTCTGGTTTTTTAGATGGTCGAGAAGTAATTCCACCGGGGTTAACTTGATGAAATCGACTTCAGGCAGTAAAAACACGCACTTGTAACCGTTCAAGGAAAGCACTCATCGAAGCACTTGAAAATTTGGCAGAGACGATCTTATCGTCTTCTTCGTTTGATGATCCCACGATGAAGTCAACCAGAAACGGAAAACGAAGGTAAGGTCGCGAAAAGCTGCGTCAACGAAGCATTGGAAGACCTGTGCCCCGTTTGTTAGCCCAAATGACATGAAAAATATCAAAAGGTTTAAAGACAGCAGTCTTCACAAATTGTGTTTTTTAAGATGTGATGTTGATGGGCATGCTACCCTCGTGGTGGGAGGTGAAAATCGATCAGGTTATGGGCCGTGTACCTGTTGGGATAATTTGGATCCCTCTATCTTTCATCGATAGAACGCATAGAGACGCTACTACATAGATTTTCCTTGGTTTTAATGAGGTGCTCGATTATGGATCTAGCAAGTCCTCGGATGGGAGATGGTCTGATGGACTCCTTAAGCAATTCCCAGGGTGGGGGATATAGCGAAGGTGACTAGAGAGATATGACCTTGAGTGCTGAGTACTGTGTCGTCTTCTGTTCCGATGTTCTTCGGTCACCCCTATGCATAGAAAAAATCTGCGCCCAAGATCGGGTTTTCCACGTTTGCTGTGATGAAGGTCCACCTGTATGGACGACCAAGTCCTAAATCAAGTCGTAGAGTGATTTTCCCTTACCTTTTGATATTAAAATATTGGCCTTAATCAGTGTTAAGTAGGAGGTGATTCTGCGGTATAGTAATATGAAGTTCCAGTACCAATCTTTTCATTCTAAAAAGGATTTAGGACGTAATCAAGCACAATTTCTTGAGCTAACTATACCCCAATATCAGCCTACTGTTTAATTTGAATACTCACTATGAATTTAATAATTTTACTTCAATATCCTTTTAGATACCATCCCCTCATCTTTATTGAGGACTATTTTATATCCCAAAAGAATTTAATGGTGTATCTAAATATATATCTATTTATTGTGCTATTCTCAAATTCTTTTTTAGTAAGCGATAATTTCAGTCATAAGGCTACTTAGAGTTAATAGACAATTAAATTCATAATTATCCACTATTTCTTCTCTCAGCTACTAGGGCTTTTACAGCTTTGTTGGGTTTTTCAAAACCAGAAACCCATGAGTTTTCATCTATAACTCACTGAGTAAGTGTTATTTTGGGCATTACGAGTCCTAGAGACATGGAATTTCACATGAATGTTTTTGTTAAATGACAACATGAAGAAAAATACTGGCAACACTATAAAACGCAGTTACTTATTTTTCATCATATCGCGAAAGATATCTAATTGGTCTTTTTATACTATAACTGCAAACAGTCATTAAAATCGTCTTCGCAGCTTTAAAGCCTTAATTGTAAAATTCATGACATTTTATTTGATTTTAAAGAAGAGAAAAGATTTTAATCAGTAAATTTTCCATAGTTAATATTAATTTAATTAATGGAATAAAGGTATGAATATTATAAATATGTTATGGTGCAGGTCTTGTATGGAACGAAGCTAGAGCGTTGTGGGCCGATGGGCTCTTGGATTATGTCAACGATCTGTGGAACATAGTTGACTTCATCACTAACATGTTTTACTGCACCTGGATCTGCATGCGAGCCACAGCCTGGTTCATTGTTCGCGTGAGTTGAAATTATTCTTATTGCTTACACATAGTGGAGCCTTAGTAAACAAACAACGACAAATTAGGAACATATAGCAAATTAATCGCTGCTAACCAACATACCTAATAGCATCAGGGTCTGATTAAGTTAGAACCTGTAAAGTTAAAATATGACAGTATGGAAAAAAAAAAAAACCCTTGTTTTTACAGTTTTTCTGTATCAGCCGAAAAACTACTCAACTTTCAAGCAAACAAACTTGGAGAATTGATGTCACGCTCAATTTAACTCTGGAATGTGTCTGTATGAAGTGAGCTAATAATGAGATGTATGTAAGGGTGCTCATTCCTAGATTGACACTTAATTAAATGAAAAACCACAGGTTAATCAATAACGTGTAAAATAAATACCACTACGCTCGGGCTCAGGGAAATATATTTTCAATCCATATAAAATGGAAATATATATAATAATGGAAATATATAAAATGTATCTATCTATCAATACATATATAGTTTTACCTAACTTATCCGGAAAACTATGCTCAAGTCAAATAATTAAAATAATTTATTTAATTAACTTAGATATATTAGGGATACAATTTATTTATTCAAACTACTAGATTTGATTACTCTATCAAACTCTAAGCGTACTCCATTGGCGTAAAGTTATACTTAATAAAACTTGTGAATATCGATTTGTTATGATATTGTCTCAATTAATTCTTATACAAAGGCTAATCCGGTGTCGATCAATGGAACAGATTTAGCTAGTGAAATAGAATTTACGATCAGATAGGTTTTGAATTTACATCACTAAAATATTAAATAAATTAGAATAGAATGAAAGAAACGGTGGATGATTATATCACTACTAGACTCAATATCAATATACATTTTTCAGAATACATTAGTGACTTCAATAAAGAAAGGTTCGGGCCATAATGCCCTCAGCTCGCCCTTTTGTCCTCCACTTCTTCAATCTGCACCTTCTCGCTCGTCCTCCCCCCTAAAAATCTAATGGCTTCCACTCTTCCTTCCTCTCGACCACTCCTCCTACACCCCCCTCTCTTCTGCCAGGTCTAAGCGAGCTTTACCCTCTTTGATAGAAAAAAGAGTTTTCTTCACACTTCTATTTCCCAAGCCCGTTTCAACTTCATATCTTCCTTTTTATGAGCACCGACTGACCTGTTTTATCCTCTACTATGCTATAATCCGTCTGTTCCTTGGTGAACAAAGGGTTATTGGTGCTCCGTCAAACCCCTTTTGGCGGTCACCGATAAAGACATTTATATTTATCGACACGCATACAGACAAATAAAATTTTTATGCATTATATCTATGTGGCGAGTTACACAAACATCACTCTAACATAGTTAGTAATTATAATAAGTTAGTACATTAGTTAGTAATTTATTAATTAATGACTATAAATATGATGAAATAAAAAAATCATTGACATAACTATAACATGACATAATATAATTATTGCAACTACTCATTAGTTTGTACTAGAAAATAATTAAACATTCTAGATTTGAAAATATTTTAGCGTGTAGAATATAGAGAGGACGTTCCAGAAGTATACTTTACTAATCTTATAAACCCAGTGGATTTTTCGGGTTGACGAGTAATTTTTGTTTTATTCCACGAAAAATTAAATGTACTGACTTAATTGCTTCGTGCAATGCGTAGTATATTTTATATTCATGAAAAACTATTAAAAAGCCTTTTTTTTTTGTTTTCTTATCTTTGTTTGATTCAGGATCACCATTTAATTTCACTCAAACCTCTTTGAAACTTTTTTCTAAGATAGACATCCTTTTACAAATGTATTTTTCAGAAATAATATATTACTAGCGCTTGGGAAAAAAATTACTATTATTTTGATGCTGAATCCTAACATTGACCATTACAGTGCTATAACTGTACTGTATATAACTGTACTGCCTACTAAAACTGATGTGATTGATAAAATACTTAGCAGTAGGCAGCTTAGACCATTTTAGGTAGAATTTTGTTTCGTTTCAATAATAATTGCGGTTTATTAATAAATTTCAGTTAATATAATGAATAAAATATTAATGTTTATTTCCAGAGAGAAGCAGGGAACGGACTAGACCCTTACTATCCCAGAGAGAACTGGGATATCTTTGACCCAATGCTTATTTCTGAGGGTGCATTTGCAGCAGGCATGATCTTCAGGTAATTATTTTTTTTCATTAATTATTACCTTATATTGTTGTCATACTATCCTTATCTTTTATTTTGTATTAACTTTTCATTTATTCTATTATGTTTGTTGAAAATTTAATTGTAATCATATTTATTTATCTGAATTTGTTGGGTTATTGGCTTTGGTTAATGAAAGAAAGATGTTAGATTTTCATTATTGTTGTCATAATATGTACACCTGCATCAGGTTCTAGCAACGAGAAAAGAAAGGAAGATGTCAATGAAGCGTGGTGATCATAATTAGAAAACAGTAGATACAAGAAAATTAATACTGTAACGATCGGTCCCGGGCAAATATATTTTAAAAGCATATAAAATAAAACTTTAAGAAATAATAATCCATCTATTGATACATATATATATCCACTTGCCATATCCAGAGAACCACGCCCCCATGCTCGAGTCGAATAATTGAAATAATTTATTTAATTGTATTTAATCGATTTCGCATGTCATGTAAAGTACTTGACACGATTACTCATTGATCTTTATTATGATAAAATTACAATCTGCCTAATTGGACAATAAGTAATTGTGATAAATGTTCTCATTCATTTACAGTTTTCATTCACTGGCTCATTCACACAATATTTACAAACAGCCCAGAGACCTCCCGAATCCATATGGTTGTCACCTCGCTCACATTCGGAGTATTGGGAAGTCCCTGCTCCGTCATCCGCGTCACCGGAATCGAGCTAGTGGAGACTGACCAAGAGAGCAAGAGCCACATACACTCAGGACCTGATTGGAGAGTTAGTCTCCAAGAAGTATTATAGGGATGAGTGGTGCAGTATAATAGCTGTGCTAGGGGATTAGGGTGGCTGGATAGGTTACTATGAAATTTCATGAACTTGGAAGGGATAAGTTCAAGAATATATGGTATATTAAGATCGTTATGAAGGCTTTTGTTGTTGACGTAATAAGGGCCATTTACTATTGTACTTAGGACTTTTGATTGAAAGGATTGGATACGCTTAGTGCTCGACTTTGTTGCTGTCCCCCATTCCTCTATTCTGTATGTCAAGATTATCTTAAGCATAACTTTGTAGATAAGTTATTTATTTTCCTTCGAAGTTGTCAGAAGTATCTAGTTACCCAAAGCGTTTGTTTGGTTCTTGTCTTTTTAGCCTCGTGTGTGTTTTCCATGTCAGCCTTTTGACGAGATGGACGCCTTAAATACCTTAATGCCTTGGATACAGAAAAAGGAAAGGAATTAAAAAAAAAAAAACTAGTGGATAGGACTTTCTGCAGGGGGTTAAGGTAATGTGGGAGCATTTTGCTTCATTAACTTTGATTCGCCATTGGTTGCCCCAATACTCGATCTCATTAAGGTTTATTTAAAGGTTATGCAATATCGGGGTCTGGGTGGGATGACAGGACTTTAGTATCATCTGCAAATGTTGCCAAGAAGGTATTGGGGGTAGAGGGGACATCAGCGGTGTAAAGTTTATAGAGAATGGGACACAGGACACTACCCTGTGGAACTCCTGCTTTTATGGGATAGTAGTTAGATTATTCCAAACCACAACTGTAGGATTAGGAAAATGGTCTGTGGTAAATATCTTTTGAGCTTGTAAAGCGAACCTGCGAGCCAAACCCTGTCAAACCTTGAGCTATGTCTAAAAAGGCACCAGTGCAATACTGTGGTTTCAAGGGCTATAGATATGTGATCAACAACGCGAAGGCCTTGTTGAGCAGTGGAGTCGTGGACGGAAACCAAACGGGTGTGTGGTAAAAAGGTTTTTAGATTCAACAATTGGAAGTACACCTTTTAATATGAGTTTTTCAGATATTTTTTAAGAGGATAGGGAGTAAGCTAATTTGACGGTAAGATGAGGCGTCATTGGGCGGAAAAATGCGTCGTTTGCATAATGCAATTCTAAATGTAAGTTAGAGAGTAGTTGTTAGAGAATTATATCAGTAAGGAGATCATACCCGGGAGATCTTCGGTTAGATGAGTTTTTCAGAATGTATTTGCCCTCAGAGGAGTTAGCTTTTGGTGGAAGTAAGAGAAGGATAGGTGAAGTGAGGAAATCTTCAACAGTTGTGCCATGAGTAAAGGTTTGAAGAGAAAGGTGAGGTGTGAAAGTGCGGGAAAGATGCAGAGTGAATTCTCCCGACCTTTCCCATCCGAGGCCACCCAGGATCCATCATCGCGAAGGAGCAAAACAGGGCGATATTTTAGAACTGTTTTGTTACATTCCACAGGGAATTATCTCTGGTAGTCAGAGAGGAGTGGGGGGTATTCAGATAATCGGATAGGAAGGATGCTATATGCCCCTTTACCAATCTGCAGTAATGATTGTACAAACGATTATTAGATCTTTGCCACGCTTTTCTCGAGTGGCATTTGGATTGTATTAAGTAGCTGAGGTTGTAAGCTGAGGTAAAGGATTTTGACTGTGAATGTTTAGAGGACAACGGGGTGACGATGCCTCCCTAGCCGACCTCTGGACTAGAGAACTTATAGAATGCACTTCATCGTCGAGGACTTGGGATGTTTTCAGGGACACTTTGAGGTCTACGGAATCTGTAAGAAGCTGACGGAAGAGGCTCCAATCAACTGGGTCTCTCATAAATGAAGGAGATGTATTTTAGTCAATGTTCTTGTCGTGGAGTAGTACTGTCAGCGCTTTTGTGTGGTGCGGACACCATTCGCATTCCAAAGGAGAATGAATAAGGAGTCGTAAGGATGCACCTATGGATTTTATTTTACGGGGATAAGGTAGGAGACAAGATTTGTAAGAAGGGAAATAAGAGGAGTAATTAGGGCTATTTTTATTACTCTATCAAACTCATTTACACTTAGGGAAGACCTCATAAACTTCGGTAAAAAACAATGAATGCGATAATTATTCATGGCTATACAGTTGTCAAAGTAAGGGTTAAATTAATAAAACACTAACGACAAACTGCTACTACTGCTACTAGTAATACTACTACTACTAACTATCTGCATCACCTACTTAGTTATTGTGAATGAATCAAACACTCCAGCTTTACATTGGCCATTTGCAAAAGTCAAAGAGACTCGTTCCAGCTCATCATCATGCTCCCACCCAATCATGCTCGTCGTCACACTCCGCTTAGCTTCTGGATCAAGTATGAACTGATAAATGGCTAAAATAATTTCGTTATATCCTACAAATTCCCTCTCCACAAATGTAGAAGCTTATGATATAAATAAATCCTGAAGAGGATATGGCGGCGGGATGTTTAGGAAATACATTTAAAATAAAATTAGTTTTATATGCCATTACTTTATGGGAAGATTGTAAGTTTTGTTTGTATTAGCCCTGTTATATTGGTACCCATGTTCCTCTTCCTTCTTGCGACAGGCCAGATATTGGAAAAGGTTCGTCCCCCCAATCTATAAGTTAGTTCGTTCAAACATTGCTACAGTTTCTGCTTTATCATTTCAAAGCATTCTGGAATATCAATGTGCGAACAACAGTTAGGGCCAAGCCAAGTTTACTGATGCATAGTTTGTTGGTAATAACAATCTTTGCTTCTTCTAAAGAATACGGTTGGTCCATTTGGTCAGTTGGCCCATAGCAAAACTATTCCCATTAATGGACAGGATTTTTCTTTATTTTGTTAATATTAGTTCTTTTGTTATATAATGTGTTCTTTGCATATGGCACATCGTGACATTATCTGTAAATACACCGCAGTTGATTAAATAAGTATAAGTTTAAAGCCTTGTTCTGTTTTTTGTGGTAAATTTAGAGCATCTGTCGGGCCGTCTCCAAGGAGCTTTTACAGACCTAACCCTGTGTGCGTCTTAGGACCTTTGCTGACGGCCTTGTCGGAGGCCGGCTCGATTCATATTTGTTTTTATCTGACTCCATAAGATCTTAGGAGGTGTGCCCCGACATTGTACGAGGAAAAGTACATGTCACCATACATAGGTAGAGGAGGTTTACGTGGTCTTGGAATGGCCACGAATGTACACTCGGTATCTAATGGTAGGCAAAAACCAAGCGGATTCCAAAGGTGAGTATGAACCGGATGGAGCACCCTAGGCCAGAGGGGGAGTTCCACTAGGTGAGGTTGCAGTGTCCCTAAAGGCTGTTGTCCGCATGGAAGCAGGAGGTCCTGCCCTTCCGAGGATGTGCTGCCGGTTATCTCTACTGGAAAACCCGTGGACGTTGGTGCCGAGGTTAGATCTAAAGAGCATTGTTCAATCCAAGCGTCTGATTCAAAATAAATAAAAAAATGCCTGAAATCTAACGACCCTACTTAGCCAGTTTAGCACCGTAGATAAGTGCTCAGGGGAATCTCCCGACCAACCAGGATAGGCGTCATGTTGACCAATCAGGTCTAAAAAGGCTCTCGCGAGCTCAATTGGTCGTAGTGGTGTAAGAGGTTATTGTAAGAATGACTTAATTAAATTAAGAATGAGGGTGTTAATAAGAACGACCGACTTCATGGAATGTTAGAACAGAACTATATTGTAACAGCCAACAAAGGTTACGTATTATACAAGGCATAAACAAACTAATTCAAGTGACGTCATCATTTGCCTGCTGACATCCTTCTTCTTTTGGATTTGAAGCTTCATATGTAGTCTTCTTGGTAATGTTGTCAGTCTTATTGGTTGCTTGATTATTCTTCTTTTATCAGTCTTCTTGGTTCCTTGATTAACCTTCCACTCTTGGTTCGGTATTCTTCAGTTTTATTTTGTTGAGTAGCAGATTTGGTTAAACTCATATCCTCAGAAACAGGTGGCTTTGGTGTTAGACTCTTTGGTGGTGTGAACTGTGTAGAGATCGATTTACGAGTAACCACTGCTGGAGCTGATTCCATACGTTGTGGAGAGGAAACCACACTCTCCTTAAATTCAAAGTTTTGGGGTTCAGTTATAGGACGAAGGAACCATGAGTTGCGGCGGTACTTCACACCATCTTGGGTTTTAATAATGTAAGAGTTGGAGCCTTCATTTTGATTAATAATTGTTGCTGGTACCCATTTGTATGATTGTAACCATGATTTCCATGCTGTTGCCATGTTTGATTCCTGGGAAATCATTAAAGGTCCAGGAGGTCGAAGGCTAACAGCCGAGTCCGATTCGTTTCCACTCATCACGTTTCGGCACCATGTAAGAATGACTTAATTAAATTAAGAATGAGGGTGTTAATAAGAACGACCGACTTCATGGAATGTTAGAACAGAACTATATTGTAACAGCCAACAAAGGTTACGTATTATACAAGGCATAAACAAACTAATTCAAGTGACGTCATCATTTGCCTGCTGACAGTTATGTCTTTAAATTGATAAGAGTGATTTATTGACTTAAAAAAGTAGGCAGGGGTTTTTAAACCTGTTAAGAGGGTAGCTTCTTGTGTTTAGCCTCTGAGAATACACAACCATATCTTTAACAATGCCTTTACTTGCTTTCAGGACCTGATGAAGATATGCATGGTATATCAAAACGTTTACCATAATAAATTTAATTATATTCTAACATCGCCCTTATTGAGTCATTACCAAACCGATATTCCAACAAATCCAGCAACTCAGTTATATATTAACACCTAGCTATTAGTATAATATTCATTTACACAAATACATTGTAAATCTTATGTTTATTTAAACGATGGGTCATGTTGAAAAACATGAATACAAATTGTTCTTTTCTTTCTGAATATGGATTGTTATTTTTCGTTGAAAGACACAAAGGATTGATGGCTTTTGATGGTTAACTTCAGAGGATTGTTCCATTTGTTGGTTCTGATATTTTTTCAGGTGGATTTATCGTTAGTATTCCCCAGCTTCTTTCCTTTATCTATATCAATCCCTATATCCGTTATTCATCACCTAACTTAATCATTATCATCTCTAAGGCCCAATTACGTAGCTCTATTAAGTATTCTTGAGCTAAAGTAGTCCAGGAATAATTAACAAAGAAAAAAAAAATCTTTATACTTATGATATGTTTGATTATTTTCATTGTTATTCACATACATATACCTATCATCCATACCTTTTTTACTCAAGTTTTATTATTACCCATTTTAATTCGTTTGATTATAAAAAAAAAACACTTTTGTACTTATTGATCATTATTTCCTTTAATATAATAAACAATACTGCATTAAAATCGCAGCAAAACACTAGGATAAATTAAAAAATACATTACTGCTTATAATGCAAGTGAGGTAGCCACTAAATTTATGAAAATAATCCAGTAATTTTTTTTTATACTTTTCAGCTTTCTAAAATTGGTTCACATCTTCAGCGTCAACCCTCACCTTGGGCCACTTCAAATTTCTCTTGGTCGTATGATAATAGACATAATAAAGTTTTTCTTTATTTATACATTGGTTCTGTTCGCTTTCGGCTGTGGTAAGATATACAAAAATATAAAAAGGATATTTGATCAATTGTATCATTATATTTATATATATAAATTAGTTAATTATTTTTGTTATTATTATGTTATTTTTCATACTTAACAAAAAATATTTTGAAATTAAAATACATTCTTTGACTCCACACAGTCTACTATTGAAGTACGATTATAAAAAAATTGAGTTTGGACCAAGGTAAATTCAAATGTAAGGAAAAAGTAGTTCCTAATTTACAGAATAGCCTCATCATTAAAATAAAACAAAATGAATTCCTTAGAACATTAAACAAATTATTGCTTCATAGCTGGTTTTTATCATACTAGCCACTGAAAATATATTTATGCATCTACTATTAAATGCAAACACAATTTTAATTATGAAAAATGTCAGAAACCTGCGTCATACTTGTTTACCCGATGATCATTGGACCTTTATATAATAAAATAATATTAACCAAAATGATATTAACACATGTATAAATCTAATCACATGTAAAATAAACTTTAGAACTTATCATATAGGTATTAATAAGTCAATTGCAGCAATTTGACTCAAAACAACTTAAGTACAGAAAACAACGGCGTTGATGACCTGATGGTTTTACACCAAAATAAACCCAACTAATCAAAAAAAAATAAAAGTTTTACGTTTTGTTATTCGTTTAATATAACAGTATTATACAGCTTAGGCTAAATTAATCACAAAATAAATATGTATACATTTACATGAGGTAAATCAACATAAAAAATTAACATCATAATAATTTTAAGTTCGGCGCACGCGCTATTGTCAGATAAGAACTTACTACTATCGCTCCCAATATCAATACCATTTTTTACCGTTCAAAAGCCTTATTTATGTTTTAATGCTGTTTCAACAAACAATTTACGTGAGCTCTTCACGAGAAGAAATAAGTGAGTGCATTAATGACTATACCAATTCAATCATACAGAGAAACTGGCCATATTGAGTAAGCTTTGTGTGTGGCTCTTCCACGCCATAGATACGTAACACCTTAGAATCCAAAAACCTTTTTCCCACACATCAGTTTGGTTACGGTCTACAACGAATTCTGCGCCCAGCATGTGGCACATCCCTTTTCGGTAGATGGCTCCCCACCATCACAGAAGTCATAAGAAGACATCATATCAAGTTCTTCGACTCAATCCTGCAATGCCAGAATCTTTTCTTCTGTGACCTCCAGCCTCCACCACTACCCACTAGATGGCAGCTCAGTAGGTCCACGAGAGTGGACAGGATGGTCGACATACGGGCAATCTGAAAGCCCCTGACAGGCACATGAGAGAAAGCTCCCCAATCAAGATCGACTTAGTACTAAATGCCTTGACAGACTAGGAAAACCCTCCAGTGAACTCTCAGCACATTGCCAAGATTAGCTACACATAAGCCGAGGTCTCCCACACTCCTTAATTCCTTTACCGAACATTCAAATAGGTCTCTCCTAGTAAAAGAATCCCTTTCATTTCAATAATTTCCATCTTATTTTTCCCCATTCCTACATTTAAAATTGAGAGCTTTGAAAGAAAAAAAAAAAGACAATTCTTCAAGCCATGGCTCGCCTCTGAACTAGTACTTGCAGCTGCACTAATGTTTCAAAATATTCAAACCCTCTACACTTCTATACCCTTAGCCTTGCTATCATTAGTCCGGTATTGTCCGATTCCACAATTTCCTAGTGGCTAGAGCTCACACTTACCCTTTGGACTTTTGCAGTTTCTCCGGATTACGTTCCGATTCTGCAACGCTGATCAGTCTTTCCAGAGGTATATGGACATCATTTTCAGAGACCTACAATTTGTGTTTGTGTACTCATCACTTCATCCAGCGAAGAGGAACACCACCGTCACCTGGAGGCTGCCATCGGTCGTCTGGGTACTCAGTGACTAAATCTTAACATCGTAAAATGCGTGCTTCGACAACCCAAGGTTGGATTCCTTGGGCACTTTGTCATGCCATGAGACATCACTGGAAGAGCCAAGACCATACTTTCCCATGGTCTTTCAAAGATTTTCAAGCCGAAAACTGTTAAAACAAATGTTTTCTTTTTGCCGGGCATGAATACGGCTGCTACGTCCGTACGGTTTTCTACACCATACCAAACCTCAATAGTCCACCGTGACTCTTGGTAAATTCGCAGACACGGGGCTACTAGATCTTGTAGGCCCACTGCCAACGTCAGAGGGAAACCGATTCATCCTTACCATGATTGACTGAGCTACAGGATAGCCTGAAGCGATTCCCCTCAGCAACGTGGCAGCTGAATAAACTACTGTAGCCGACGCCTTCTTTAGTGGCTGGGTTGCCATATTCGGCGCACCCCTACGACTGACGACTGACCAAGAGTGTCAGTTTGAATCTGACCTATTTACGAGTCTAGAGGATGTTGGTGTTTAGAGAGTTCGGACCACCGGCTACCATCTACAGTCAAACGGCGCAATCGAAAGCTAGTACTGCCCGCTTAAAGCCGCCCTGACCGCCCACTCCCAAACCATCCATGGACGCGAAGTTTGCCAGAATTCCTGCTCGGCCTGTGAAGTGCGGTCAAGGAAGACCTCGGGTGTAGCGCCGCCAAACGAGCATACACGGTGGATTCCGATCCAAGCTACACGGATAAAAAAGAGCAGAAGACCCACACTGCGGAGAAAAGGACACAGCAAGACATGTCGTGCTCTCTTGTTCAATAGGAAGGTGTAGCTTGGACGTATCCGGTCTGCCGTCACTGTTCAATACGGAATAGAACTTTATTTCTTCTCTTTATCCAGAAGTGGAGGGAGCTTCAGGGGCTCTGCCACTTCGCCATCTCAAAGAAGGTGGACCAGGATGAGCAGCCGTGATTTTGGGACGGCTCATCAAGAACACATCGTTGTACGGGATGGCGAAGAGGCGTTGTAAATAGAGGATAACTTAGAAGTGAGGGAAAACAATAATTGAGGTAGATTTAGAAAGATTTAGGGAATAAGAAGTTTATATAATTTTAGTTATAATTATAGTCTGTAGATAGAGTCTAAGAAGTTCATATAATTTTGTTTTCATGAATAAAAACGGTTAAACAGGATAAAGGAAGTTATTTAAAATTTGTGAATATATATTATTACAACATAACCATACACTTTAACATGACAAGAATAACCGCATCATGTAAATGATTATGGATTGCAAATTAAAACGTAAAGTTTTCTTTCTTCTCCTATAGTGTGAGTAAATTAAAATTAGAGTAAAAATAGGAACTGTGAAAATTGAGTAAAGTTAGCGTCCTGGAAATGTCCAGTGCCTTGCATGGAGAATTAGATTATTCAAAAATTCAACCTCGCTGAAAATAATTAGATCACACGCTGGAGCTGGAATGTGCTAATTTTCCTCCTCTAATGGCACATATAGACTACTCACATTTTCGTTAAATTAAAGTACTCTTCGTACGAAAAAGGTCTCTAACGACTAAAAATGGAAGGAGATAAACCACATGCACGGGTTACTGAACTTACTTATTGAAGTTTGGTAGTAAATCCTAGAGTTAATGTGCAAATCGAGCCCAAAAGCTGCACACCATAATTATTGGTAGCTTTCGGTAATGTAGCGTATAAGAATACGTTTAATGACAGTATAATAGAGCAAGAGAACAATAGTCTTAATAAAGAGCGTATGAGTAAATGTATTAATGAATACCAAATAATAAACCAGGAAAAGGTATCCGGTTAACTGTGAGCGAAGCCTACTCCCCCCAAGATAATGTTCCACTTAATGATCTTCAATGCCATTTTATACACTCTCCTGTCACTTTATACACACTGATATAACTCTAGCTCCACACTTCCAAGCAAGACACAAAATCACTCCAAGTGAAGGCTCAAAACACCAGCACCGGATAATATCAAAAGCTGTTTACCGCTAATTAAAAGTGCCAATCTCAAATATCCCTCTATCTCACCTAAAGAAACTGAGAAAATTATCAAAAAAATTAACCTTACAACATTATTAACGCAAATGTTGAGCGTTAATAGATACATTCATAAGCGAACTAGGCATGTGTTGCTAAATTAAAAATTATATGTTGCATTTAGAATAAGGATATAGTTGGGGTACTCAAAATAACATTCGACGTGTTAATAAAACTCTTGATTACGATTTTCTTAATTTAAATCGTAAATATTTTTATTATATTGTAAATAGTCTTGTACATTTTGTAAACGATTCCTATTTTTTTTATTTTGTAAATAGGAAAAACCCAACTTTTTTTATTTTTTCTCAAGTAGGTTTTTATTTTTATATATATATATATATATATATATATATATATATATATAATATTTATATATACTGGAACACGTAATAACAATCTGGTAACTAGTACAACTGTAAATAAAGTTTCCTTATTCTATTCTTCTATATATGTATTCTATCTATTTATTTTTATGTTAATTCACTCAGTTATTGGTATGTCATTTACACTGATAGCAATATTTGTGGGGACTGATACTGTTAAAGAATGACCTACAAAATGGAATGTTTGTTCTTAAGAATCATAGCCATAGGATAATACAGATATATTATCATGATTATTATTTGCAACCATTACATAAATATTGATAATTGTCCAGGTTTTCTTTTCTAACGAGAAGGTCTAATATTTCATCTAGAGATAATGCAGTAATAATATATATATACATAACATAACATAAGAGATAACATTCACTGTATTATTAAGATAACGAATAAAATATTGTATACATGGTATAATTCCTTTATTGTGCAATAATTACAATCTGCCTTTTATAAGGCAATAAGTAATTAAGATATATGCTCTCATTCATACAATATTTACAGTTCATCATTCACTCGCTCATTCATACAATATTTACAGTACATCATTCACTCGCTCATTCATACAATATTTACAGACAGCCCAGAGACCCCCCAAATCCACCGCAAAGAGAAGGCGGAGTCTTGGGAAGTCCCCCACGCTCCTCCGTCAGCCGCGTCACCGGATACTAGCCAGTGGAGGCTGACCAAGAGCGCGAGAGCCACAGACGCTCAGGATCTGATTGGAGAGACTAGCCATTGCCAGGACTCCCACTGTCACGCGTTTATAGCAGGTCACGAGGCCACTGCCGTTTCAGTCTCCGAGGAGGATTATAAGGATGAGTGGCGCAGTGCATTGACTGTGCTACAGGATTAGGGTGGTTGGAAAGGCTACTGTGAAATTTCGTAAACTTGGAAGGGATGAGTTCTAGAATGTAGGGTATATTAAGGTCGTTATGAAGGATTTTGTTGCTGACATAATAAGGGGCATTTACTATTGTTCTCAGGACTTTTGATTGAAAGGATTGGATACGCTTGATGTTCGACTTTTTTGCTGTCCCCCATAGCTCTATTCCGTATGTCCAGATTGGTTTAAGTATAACTTTGTAGATTAGTAGTTTATTTTCTATTGAGAGATGGGATGTCCTTTGAAGTAGTCTGTACAGTTGTCCAAAGCGTCTGTTTAGTTCTTGTCTTTTTAGTCTCGTATGTGGGTTCCAGGTCAGTCGTTTGTCAAGATGGAAGCCTAAGTACCGTACTATCTCGGATACAGGGAGAGGAATAGAATTAAAATAAACTAGTAGACAAGTCTTGCGACAAAGGGTGAAGGTAATGTGGGAGCATTTTGCTTCATTAACTTTGATCCGCCATTGATTGCACCAATACTCGATCTCTTCAAGGTGTTTTTGAAGGTTATGGGATGCTATGTCGGGGTCTGCGTGGCTCCCTAGCCCTTGTCTGATTGGAGCCTAGCTGTACTGAGGACTTAAACTAATCGAATTTTGTTGACTTATCCTCCTTCGCACTAATGTTTTTAGCACCTTTCAACTAACGCAAATAAACATTAATTACATGAACTGATTTTGAGACAACTCTCAAGTGACATTTTCTCAACATGAAGCTATCGGTATCGCCGTATTCATGTTGTCACAACCTTCGTATTTTCCAAACCTATATTCACTATTTTCCAAAATACTGCTGAAATGTTTTATCACTCATTCGTTAATGGCTTCTAATGAAAGCGTAATTTCCAACGGGTTCTAAATAGACCATATTTAAGTATCATTTTTAATTTTACTCAAGGAACATAAATTGTGATCCACAGTTCGTAAATAATTGCATATAACTGAGAAATAGAGTTTTATTGAAATGGGGATTTTCAATAAAATTATTTTATATAGGTATATTCTTACCACGCATACCGTTCTTATGTTTTGTAACTTGAATTATTAAATGATGTTTATTTTATGTGTTTGGCAGCTTCTTGTTGTCATTGTATTATATAACTTTTTTTTAAAAAATTTGGTTCCATAATGATAAATGAGCCCACTTTTTTATGTTATATCGAGAGTTTTACATAAAATTGTAATTTTCAGGTTTGAATCAATTGATGTGGTACTATGCTGATTTGGAGAAATCAAAATGTTACCATTTGGCCAACGGTATGGCAGATTTTGACACGCAAGAAAGAGCATGCTCAATTTGGAGAAGATTTGCAAAGTACGTCAACAAGTCTCTAAAACAAAAATGTTGTACAATAGAGCATCTTATTTCACCAGATACTTATTTTTTAGACTGAACTACACTTTGTTTCCTTGTTTTGTTTTTTTCGACTCAAACTTTTATTCATGAAATATATTATGCAATTGAATAAATATGATAACAAAATACAGTGGAGCCGTAATTATAGGAGATGGTGACAGTGTCTCATTGGGGGATGATAAGCACGCTAAAATATGGCAAGAGCATGAGGCTCACTTAGGGGTTAGTGAAAATGGGCAATTCCAATCTAAGTTCCTTCAAGGACCAGCTGTTGCCAAAGATGGGGGAAGGTTAGAGGATTATGGTATTGAACACCCCGCGTTTGACCGACCGGTGACTCAGTGAATAGATGAAGTTGACATGTCTCCGGCATATTAAGTCTTCTACCGAATGCATCTCAAGCACTCCGTGTAGTCACACTTCCTTTCCCAGGATCAATCAGAAACAAATTGATAGATATCAAAATTATATTACATGATATTATAGGGAAATGTAAAGCGCTGACGTGTCGAAAACAGATTTATTTTTAAGTTGGATCCATGGTATAACGTGATAATACATGTAAAATTATACTTAATCAATTTTGCTCCAATAACCGCAGAAAAGTATGCAATTCAATTGACCTTAGAACATGAGAAAAAAGGTAATACCCAAAATTCGGCCTTCACCACTGATTCCTGCTAGAGGGACAGCGAAATTAATGGCGAACAAACTATTTGTTACAAAGCCTGTTTATTAATATTATTTGTGAAATAGTTGTCTAAAAAAACGGGTGTTCAGCTCTTCTGGGTACCTTCTCTCATTGGAGTTGAAGGCAATGAACACGCTTACTAAACTTAAAAGAAGCCACAATAAATGAACAACTCCCTTCCCCAAACTTTATACTTGAGTCAGAAGTCAAAAGAATGCTAGAACATATGATTATTGATAAATAGAATTAATGATGTGAAGCAATGACATATGAGAACTGTGATAGCATTCCTCTCATATTCAAATATTTGTTGAAATGTTCAAAATACATATAGGAACGGAGAAATAACGACATAAAAACTAAAACAGCATTTACTCGAGATAAGCAAGCAACAAACACCCGTTTCACGCATGTACTTACAATATAGAATAACAGTTTTACTGTGGTTTTTTTCAATCACCTTGGGTTGATGAAAGAAAGTTGGTGGTTTTCATCAAATTTAATAATAGAGAACGTTTCGAAATACACGTATGTCTGCGTCAAGTCTTCATCAGAATCTGCGTCAGATAAGAAGAAAGTGTCAAACATGATTGGTAATAATTAGTAACAAAAATTAGTGCAATATAATACAATACAATTAACAATATAAGTGCAACGTGGGTTGGTGATTAACTGATTTAATATGTAACAGCCGATAAACTTATACAGTACCTCTCACATTTTCAAATTATACCTGTTGGTAAATCATTTAACCATCAACAATGGAATCTTACGTCATTCTCACCTAATTCTGCCATTAAAATAAAAAAATCCTTATATTATCATTATTTCTTATGTTACAATGTCGTTAGTCACTTTCATTCACATTATGTTGGTATTGCAATATCTTCTGTTACATCTGTATCAATTTCCCATTTGAAGATATCAAGTATTACAATATTGTTTACATGTCTGTCACAGACTAGCTGTTTCTTTTCACACTGTGTCTGATTTTTTCCGATTACGTGTTCTTTTACATATACCAGTTTTATATATTAATTATATTCTAGTAATTCAAAATTATCAACTGTTACGTATTAATATTAGTTCGCAACTGACATTGCACGACACGTCAATCTCATTTTATTACTAATTATTACCAATCATGTTTAACACCTAATTTATTTTCTTGTTACCAGTACCTGATGAAGACATACGTATAATTTCGAAACGTTGTCCATGTTGATAATGTTATTCTTTCCGAAATTGTTTCATTGAAGCTATTGCAAATAAGAATTAATTAATTAAGAATAAGAAGAATATAATGATTAAATAAATAATAAAAGGAATTTTTTTAAAACTTCCTTTTTCTTGGCCCTTAGATTTTTTTTAAATCTCTATATTACAAGTTTAATGAATCTATGTGTTAAGAGCAATAATTTTTATGACAAATGATGTGATTTTGTAATTCTAGTTTGTTTGAAACATCTCAATCCCTGTTCTGGGCAAGTTTTGGTCTCGTCGACTTGATGAACTTCGAACTGACCGGTATAAAAGGATTCACCAGGTTTTGGGCGCTCCTTATGTTCGGATCGTACTCCGTAATTAACATCATTGTGCTTCTCAACATGCTCATCGCTATGATGTCTAACTCCTACCAGATTATCTCGGTAAGTCATCTAAATTTCATTAAACACAGATCTTTGTCTGCTGGCGGTAGTCGGTTGTAGCTGCCGAAGTGTGCGTTTTTATAACAGATCAATGAGTAATCTCGTTAGTTAAAAGTAAAATGCGGAGCTAGCATGTCCTTAAGGATTGAAATGAACACTTTGCCGAGAACTACCGCCGAATGAGGAAATCCCTCATTATCCATCCAAAAAGCGTACTAACAGCTTTTCTGTATCACAGTTCTCTGGAAAACTGAATTTTAGTTTTACCACAAATAGCAAGGTATAAAGATAATTGAATTTGAGGCGTTGCCGTTGAAAAGGAGGTAAGGGCCAAAATTTCCGTAAAGTATTTTTTTCACTAATACAATGGTTTGTTCCAAGGCCAATAGGGTAAAATGGAAGGTAGGTGCCTAGGTAGTTTGGTTTAGTAATGATAGTCGCCAAGATATACCGCTACTGCAAATCCTTTTTTCGTTCCTCCTGTAAAATTTCATTTATTGCACACCTTTTTAACGACGACGGCTGATTTGATATTGCCAATTATAGTCACGATTTAAATTCCACCATTATTAATAATTACTAGCCAAAGATAAGATACACGGGTGGTCTGAAAAGTTTCCGTCCTCAACATGAAGATGATAATAAAATAAATAAAAGTTAGTGAAATGAAAGCTGTGTTAGATCGGAAACTTTTGAGACCACCCTCGTATAGTTGCATGGACCACCCTCGTATAGTTGCATGGACCACCCTCGTATATTTGCATGGACCACCCTCGTATAGTTGCATGGACCACCCTCGTATAGTTGCATGGACCACCCTCGTATAGTTGCATGGACCTCCCCAGTATTTAATTGGGGGCTCTTCCAACTTCCTGAAAATTTGGAAAATCATTCGTGATGGCTTGCTCAGTCACCCACAGATTTGATGTTGGAGACGTCCATGGTTCCGTCGCTGTCATTGTGGTTTCTTTTCTGCTATAATTATTACTATCTAATTATGATTATATTTTCTACCTGATATAAACTGACCAGATATTTCAGGTTGATGAATACACCTCGTTGGTTATTGGCTAGGGATGGTAAACAAAGATCTGTAAACATTTGGTAAAAACCTCAATAAGAACGCGATCCAGTGGTGAATGTGTATTCGTTAGAACGATACCTTTAATGCCTTTGTTTTAGTCACATTTTCATTAAAAAACATATAATAAAAGTGTAATTGTCTCTGTTAGCCAGTAAATCCCAATAAGGGACGATAAAACCGTGTTGGGGGTCAACCATAGGCCATTGTATCTTGTGGCACTGTTTGCTGTAGGGACTAAATCACCCTACTAGCAATCTTATATGTACCTCGTCATCAAGTGCTTAAAAACGAAGGATAGATTAAAAAAAAAATTGAAGTTTTCTTACAGAAGAATTGACATTTTTGTTTTTAATTTTGTAAATTTTTCTTTTCAATTTAATGTAAATTGACGTTCAATGGTAAATGACTCATGTAAGCCATAACCAAATAAATGAATAAATTATCAGGAACAATGCAGTTACAAAAACTTTCTTAGATAATGGTATTCAGATTAAATTCTATCTAGATACTAATAGTGTTTATTATGAATAGATAAATTAAGTGGTGTATCGCAGACGACAATTGCATCGCGCTATTTATGGTACTACCGTCTATAGATAGCTTTAAATCATATAACAATAATTTTACGGAGGTAAGAGTTCCGAAATTTTGAAACATTGTAATTCAAACATCGGTCAACGTTATGATCATAAAGGAAACTCTCTTCTATGAGGTATCATCATATTCAAAAAATCCTGAATTTGTTATCCATTTTGTCTCTAATGTGCTTACATGCAATTATCATTTGTTAACAATTGTTTGGATCATGTTTCAAATTCTCATGTTTTCATATGACGTAGAGACGTTTACAGATATCATACAAATGATTGGAATGAAGTAGTATTTGCAATATCGTAAATTGGTCAAGTGAAAATACTAGAGAAATAGTATAATGATTAAGCTGGATTTTTGTAATCATCACTTCTATGATGTCCTATTTTGCTTGGATTCACGTATTTCTGCCTTGCTTAGCTCAGAACACTAATTCCACCAAATGGTTTAACATTGTATGTAGATACATTGATAGGAATAACTTGCCTACATAAAATTGGCTCGTGTAAACGTTCATGGTAATTTTTATTATTGAAAAAGGATAGCTGAAATTATATTTCTTACGATGTTAATTACATGCTTCAATGTATTTAGAGGAATATGTTCTAATTGCCAATAACAATCGTACTTATTTATTTTAGGCAGTATATTTTTCAAGGAATTGTAATAAGAAAATATTTTACAATCATTACTGTTGATTTGTTTCAAAGAAAAATGATTATTAAAGCGATGTATTTTATGTGAAAAAAGAAACGAAGAGGCATGTTAAAGAAGAACCCCGGTTTATTATAATAACACTGAGGCTCCTTTTATATAAAGACGAGTCCTAAGGAGAGAAGTGAAAGTTCAAATCCCAAGGAATATCTCGGCTATATTTTATTACCGACCCTTCTCTTGCTTATTTATCTCATGCAGTCGCATAACATGAAAAAATAATTCTTTTTCAAAAGTTTGGGGGGTGGACTTTTACCAACATCATATTTTTCAAATTCAAATAAGCTATACCGAGTGGTTTCCTATGTAAGTAACTCCTGTATTCATAATTTCAATGTATTCATATTATAATTTAAAATTTCACATTTAAAATTAATTAATAATTCTTTTTGAAGGGTTAAAGGCATTTGTCAATAGGTTTCACAACCAAATGTACAAAATGGGTGGCCATTGAAAATAGAAAGGATGAATGCTTTAATGTTATTGAAGCACCACTATTTCCAATTATGGTTTCAACCTTCTTCCTTTCCCCCTTATTGGATGGATAAACAACTTGATTATGATAAAATTACAATCTGCCTCATTGGGCAATAAGTAATTGTCATAAATGATCTCATTCATACAATATTTACAATTTCATTCATACAGTAATTTACAAACAGCCCAGAAATCTCCTAAGTCCACATGGTTGTCACCCATCGCGTGCGAAGGAGGAATCGGAGTCCTGGGAAGTCCCCCACGCTCCTCCGGTTTTTTGGGTTTTTTTTTTCCCCCATAACCCCTTTGTTTATAATTTTTTTACAATATGTGAACAAAATTCAGTGAACAAATATTTACAGATTTCTCCTCTTGCTCCATACGCAGATGCATTCGAAGGAGGGTAGAATTACAACAACAATATATTTTTGAAGTTAAAAGGTCAAAATACTTATATACAAGAGGAGGTGATGGGGCTCACCTTACGCTCCTCCGTCATCCGCGTCACTGGATAAGAGCCAGTGGAGGCTGACCAAGAGCACGAGAGCCACAAACGCTCAGGACATGATTGGAGAAACTGACCATTGCCAGGACTCCCACTGTCACGTATGCAACAGTAGCAGGTCACGAGGCCACTGCCGTTTTAGTCTCCAAGGAGGATTATAGGGATGAGTAGTGCAGTGCAATGACTCTGCTAGGGGATTAGGGTGGTTGGATAGGTTATTATGGAATGTTATGAACTTGGAAGGGATGAGTTCAAGAATGTAGGTTATATTAAGATCACTATGAAGGGTTTTGTTGCAGACGTATAAGGGGCATTTACTATTGTTCTCAGGACTTTTGATTGAAAGGATTGGATGCGCTTGATGTTCGACTTTTTTGCTGTCCCCCATAGCTCTACTCCGGATTGGCCATGTCCAGATTGGCTTAGGTATAAGTTTATAGCTTAGTAATTTAGTTTCTAATGAAAGATGACTAATAGTAGAAATAGTAATAGCTAGTGCTCCTTAAAGATGAAATGAATGCCTTTATGTACATTATTCCTAGTAGAAACATTATGTGCATCACCTTTTTATTAAATTATTACTGCTACTCTTACAATTTTCAAGAAACCTTTGACTGCTTCTTTTAAATACTTTATAAATAAATTCAATGCATTTTGTATCATGTCAAGAGAGTAAGCCTTGAGTACTGACACTATTGCGTAGTTGCGCTGCCACTCGGGGATCTCGAGGCTCGGTTAAAGTGTATGATGAATCGTTTTATAAGATTTATACTCGGGAACCGAGAGACCATCAAATTTCGTTCAATTCTTATCCCTGCTACAGACCTTTGCAACTCTATTCCCATGGATATTCGTCCTTCATCAATTCTCCCAATGTTTAAATCCTGGGAATTTTCCAGGTTCTTATCTCCCTCAGATCTAGCAATTCATGATTCATCGTTATTATTCTATTTATTGAGTTACATTGATCTCAGCAACTTTCATCCTCATTCCGCATTGTGATATTTTCTATGTTTCATTCATTTATTTTGTCATATCTATTCATTTTTGTTTTATGTTTCAATTTTTTGCTGTTCCTAGTAGCAATTTCATATGTACATAGCCCTAGTATATCGTATTATTCATTTGTATATTATTATTCATAAGCTCATCAAATATGTTTAATCTTATGTGTTTTTTTTTTGTAAGCTAGACATTCCTATTATGTTCTTTGTTGAGAGATGTGCTAATACAATTTTTTTGTATAAGTTATTTTTTTTTAATGTTACAGCCACAAACTATTGATTAAATTTTGTTGCATAAATGCTTCAAAAAGTTGGATTAACAAACATTTACATAGCATTACTGTCAATATTATAAAAGGTCAAATGCTATGGGGGAAGTCTTGTAAGTAATAAAATTAATAAAGGATCGATCTCCAAGGTTAAAGAAGGTTTTACCACTTCTTAAAATAACCCACTATGTTTCCAAAAAACACCAAATGTAGCTAAAGGTTTTATCTATTAATAAGATGTGCTTTATCCATAGGAACGATCGGATGTAGAGTGGAAGTTTGCCAGATCAAAGCTTTGGATCAGCTACTTCGAAGACGGAGACACCATTCCCCCACCTTTCAATTTATTGCCGAGCACGATGGTTTTCGTAAACCTACTTCATTGTGGCAACGGTTCAAAGAGAACAGATTCCATGGTGGTAGGTCATACGGTGACGTATAGATAAATACGTCAATATTATATCAATTAAAAAGTTAGTTTAGAACATAGTATTAATGTTATTAACAGTTTCGCTCAACTTACTAATTACTATAGCTTGATTGATTTCCTAAGCTTTATTGCATTATTTTTATTAGCATATACACTTAAAAGCATATTCCCTGCAGGGCATATCGTTACTTTATTTCGGAGTTTGTACACAGTTACACGACTGTTTTATTTAAATATTTAAAAACAAATGGTCATTACTTTGGTTTTATGTTTCCCTGATTAGCCCGTTTGAGGCTCAGCCTCAGGAAGGGAAAAAAAAAAGAAAAAAAAAAAAAAAAAAAAAAAAAAGTTTTATGTTTCCTTTAGTTACAGTACACTAAACCCCCAGCATATAGATATTCTTAATCAGAAAGTCGAGATCTTCAATTGGAATGTTCTACACAATAAACTAGGAAAGCAACCATGTTTTATTACTCAATATATTTAGTTATTGGCATTTATTATTTTTCCTAGGGATACTTTTTATTTTTAGCATCACTATGGCAACTAGAGGTAACATTTAAATCAGTGCAACAAGATCATTAATTTTATACCCTACTTTAATATGATACGATAGTAACTAATTTATTGATAACCTTTGATTATGATAAATGTGTTATGGAGTTTAAAATATTGTTATGTCGTTAGGTAATCAAATTAAATCACAATACAAAATTTCATGTGTATAAGTTAAACATAGTACACACAATCACCCGGACAAACAGAAATACTGATAAAAACTTAAATGTTTCTGATTTTGAAATAAAACAAAAAAAACATATCCCTAAAAACTAATAATGTATTTAAGTAATCTTACAAAGTTGAACACTGATAACATAAAATATATTTTTGGCTTCTAGGTTCTTGTGATATGTGGAGTGTTCGTATCACTTCTACATATCATCAAATTGGACAGAAACAACTAAAAGTTCACAAAATTTGTATTATTACTCATTAATTATTGTATATATACGTATTAGACTCATGGTATCAGTCCTCATCTAAGCTTCAGATGGAGTAGAACTTCAAATAAAGACCAATAGCATTATAGGATTACATTGAAAAAATATTCATAATAAATAAGTTGGTATATGAATTTATTAACTCATCTGGGCTAAAAAGTAAAAGACAAAAATACAATTATTTCTACATCGCAGTATATAGTATTAATAAAAAATCTACAAACGTTTACAAGTAAATTAAATTAAACTATATATAGAATCTTGGCGATGAGCTTAATAATAAATTATTTGTGTGCAGCCATTCAAAGTTAGCCTTTTAGTCCTGATGATACTTGAATTGAGCGAAACGTCAACCTAATAAATTTATATACAGGAAAGACCCATTTTATTTTTCAATAAACTTTTTTAATAATTGTTCACATAATTAATTAGGACGTATTGTTATTAATTTACTAATTAATTACTAACTAATTTATTTTTTTTGTTTTCGTTAGAAAAAGTCAAGATCACAAGCTCAGAATAAGTACGAAACTGTGGTGAGGCTGCTGGTGAGGAGATATGTGACCGCAGAGCAAAGGAAGCGGGATGAAGTGGGCATAACTGAAGACGATGTGATGGAGATCAGGCAAGACATATCTACACTGCGCTTCGAGCTCATTGACATTTTGCACAATAACGGCATGAAGACGCCCAAAATTGATCCCAAGGACAGTACAGGTAATTGTCGTTATTTTACATGTCAGTAGGCTTGACCAAGATAACCATTTTGAATTATAAAATATTTTATTCAGAACAGACCTGCTTACTAGTCATTACGACACTAAATACTTACTAGTAGGTCATTACTAAAAATCCGGGTGCGGATGTTTGCCAGAGAAGGTTGTGCGATTTAAAATAAGCAAATGTAAATGTCACGACGCTTTTAAAGGAAATTAATGCCTTTTCTACGTATGTTTCATAGATTATTTATATCTAGTATCATTATATTAGATTGCTACAATGGTGGGATAATATCTTCTAAGAATAATAGTATGGTATAGATAAATAAATCAAAAAAATACATCACAAAGAGAAAACTCCAAGTAAAATAGAACGCACTACCTCAATAACTTTCAGTAAATGAATGTAAAAAGAATTACACACGAATGAAAAAAGAAAAGAAAGTGGTGTTATATAGTAATAAATTAAAACGAAAGCCATGACTGGGAGGGTATCGATTCTGAGAATCGGATGATGGGATAGGGACTAGTAATGGACTGTGATTAAACTGGTGAGTCGACTGTATTTGAGTTAAGGGCGGCTTATGAAGATTATTAGTTATAATGAAAATCCATGGGCTTGTTATTATATTGTATTTACAGATCGGAAACCATGACATGGTATTCGTAAAGCAATTAATGAATATTGTTATAATTTAACTGAATATTGACTGTAATAATAAAACAATAAGTAAAGGCACTGTTAAAGACTAAATTCTAGTGCATAAAAAAGTTATATAAGAATGAAGGTATTTCATCTTATCTAATGGTGCGTGCGGTGGATGGCCGATTGGTGCTCATTTAGATTGTCTGTCCCTTTTCATCGTTAGTTTTATAATGCTGTGAACAAGTGGATGTATCTTGAGCAGAACTGTATACCTGCCTTGTGACTTCATGGAAGTCACTGATGGTTCCTGTTATTTTTAAGTAAGCAACCGCTTCCTTCCCAGACTTCCCTGCTTCCCAGAATCTTACCCTGTTCTTTTCTTATACATATATGACTCAGCTTTAGCCCCAGAGCCCACTTGCTCATAGACATTCCACCCAGTATGTAGTAACATAATTCTTAATATTTGTATATACCAGTGTTTTGATTGTACATCATAATAAAGCTTTTCTTCTTTTTCTTTCCTCTTCTACGATTATTTAACTGTTTAATATTCGCCCTGTTCACTTTTGTTGGAAGAGTGAGCAAGCAGAAAAAACATGTTGGTTTGGAGTTATTTACGTGTGTCTGGTTTGGAGTTATTTACATGTGTCTGGTTTGGAGGTAGGTCTGTTCTGCACGTTACCACCTCTTACTCTCTTCTCTACTGACTAAATGCTATTCTCTTCTGCGCGCATGTTCAAATTGATCAGTACACTGCAGGCAGTATTGCCTTTGGGTGTTTATAATATCCGGCAATCTTTCCGGTTCCAAAACAGTTGGACACTAATGATGTCACTTTGATGAGTTCCAAATAATGTAATCCAAGCCAAAATTATGGCCATTAGATGCTAGCTATTAAAAAACGTATATAGTTTCCTTGGAATAAATGAAACCCTAGTTATGGCAGATAACCAAGTCCAATATCTTGGAACTGTTACAGAAATGAATGTTCCTCTCCTGCCTTTTATGAGGAGATAAAATAGTGTTACTGGCAGTGAAAAAGTCAAATTGCATATATTTATGCACTATGTAACAGAAATGTGAAAGACTTTTAGATTTTCTTGAGAGAATCAGAAAAAAACGACATCCATGAAATAATCAGTATGGATACAACACCGAGTAGTCTTTCGTCAGCTCTAATGTATACACGAGGCGAGACTCGTAAAAAATTGTCTCAATAGGTAACCAAAAGCTAAAAATAAGTATGAAAGTTAAAAAAGAGGATGTAGTAAACCGCTTATAGACAGGGACAATTCGAACGAGGATAGTGTAGGGATCAAGCCCGACTTCGGTTACTTGCATGGGTTCATGAAAAAAATACTTCATGTTTTCGGAAAATTCTGTAAAATAAAAACAAATTTGGCTAAAATATATAAAAGATGTTTGTAAAAAACCAATCTAAAATGTACTATATTATGCAATGAACAATCCAATCAAGCAGACATACTCGGGCATTGTACTATAGTAGTTGAGTACGCTAAGTATGATATCAAAAGAGTACGCTACTTTATTACAGAGTATATTTACAAAATAAAGCAGTTAATATCTGCATACATTGTATATTATATTTGCTATATTCAAGTTTTTTACAAAAACCTTCATCTTTTATATGTATTCAGGTAGTTATCAGGACGTGATACAGACACACGCACTAACCTAACTAATCTCTTTCAAAAACCTAAGCCAATCTCCAAACTCTTCTACTTATTTATATACCCACGGCTAACAAGGAACTGACAATAATAAACATATTGTTAACAATTTTTTTTTTTTTTACAGTGCCAGGTAAAAAAGGTAGAGTGATGGAAAGAAGACTTCTGAAAGATTTCCAAATTGGTTTTGTTGAAGGTATTATAAACGAAGCCCTCCAGGGAGACAAGGGGCCAAAAGATGTGTTTTCGAAAATTGCTAGAGCAATAGGCCGAAGG
Source organism: Acanthosoma haemorrhoidale (assembly GCA_930367205.1). Lineage (NCBI taxonomy): Eukaryota > Metazoa > Arthropoda > Insecta > Hemiptera > Acanthosomatidae > Acanthosoma > Acanthosoma haemorrhoidale. Next base: position 15,729,018 of record OV884009.1, read on the forward strand.
GCTTCTTCTCGGAAGAGCAAGAAAGACTGGAACGCATTAGTGAAAGATGGAACCATGAAGCGAAATCCAATAGGCACTGCAAGTGAAGCTATTGCTAAGAAGTCGAGGCAGAGTGCGAGAAAGTACATAATCGAAAACCAAGGGTCCTCCCTCACTTCCATAGACACTGATAAGCTGCTGGAGTACAACCCCAACTTGTCACTTGTTTCGCCAGCTGCCAGAGTAGCATATGCGAAATTCAAGATAAGCAAAATCAAGACGGAATATAACACGAGGGAAGCTGCAGGCAGTGAGACATGCTCCGAAAACACCTTCGACATGTCGAGTCCGGTTGATGAAGACGACAGTAAGAGACCTCCAGTTAGCCCAGTAAAGGATGATTCGTCAAAAGAAGATCCCCAGAACCTGCCCTTTAGAGCGAGGACGCCCATAGTCGAAGACCCAAGGGAAGATCTTGTCACTCCGGTTGAAGAGGAAGTGTGTCCTACAATAGAAGTCAGTTCGCCAGAAGATTCTGTCAGAGATTCGAGTGAAACGGTCAATCAAGATGACATCCCGCAAACACCATCACCTTATAAAAAACGTGCAAAACCAGCTCCTGGGGTGTGGTTCTAAAGTGGGACTTAGCTCACAATAGAATTACAAGGTTCCTGAGTTTGAGAAAACAAACGACAAAAGCAATAGTGCAATGAATCAATTCTCTATGAATGTATTTAATGCAACCACTACACAGGAACTAGTAATTGTGTCAGCTCTAATCTTAATATAAATCGTTCAACTCTTCTAGTCCTCCAATAATACAATAGTCCTTTTGAAGTGCTAGCATTTTTTTTTACATTAGGAATAAGTTAATTGCTGTGACAGCATGCAAAGATATAACACGTTCTGTGTATATAAGATATATGCTTTGTTTAGCCATTACATTATATGATACAAATATATTTTATTTTGATTATTTTTTAAGTTCCCTGTTTAAAAGTAATTTAATCTGCTGTTTAGAAATAGTGATAATTAGTAAAAACTACGGCAATTATTGGCTTACAGTCACTTTGAGATACAGTTGAAAATGACCTTTAAATTAGATAGAAATTACTGATATTGTTTATCATAAATAGTGATAATTTTAAGTAGACAATTTATTTAATGATTAGTAATACAAAATTATGGGTAAGAAATTCACATTTTTGTAATATACTGATTAACCATGAATAAAGTTATGGAAGTTAGTTAAATTATTGTTATAGCACGTTTTATGCTGTTTTGTAAAATCTTTGGAATGAACATTACAATCCCTCAGGATCTTCCATATTTTCTAGCATTTAAAATCGTCACTGGACTGAAGCTGCAAAGTTTTGTCCGATGGAACATATATTGTATATATTGGAACGACCGTTGAATGAACGTGGCTGACAGTTGAAATTAAATTTATTTATTTTACTGACATTTACGGATATTTTATTTTTTTTTTTCGTAGCTCTCAATTATAAAAATAGGATGTGGGAAAAATAAAGGAAAATTATTTTGGGCTAATGAGTGCCTTTCACTAAGGGGAGACCCCTATTTGAAGGATGTATGAGAAGGATATGGGGTGTGGAATGTCTAGAAAGGCGGATGGAGTCGGGAAGGTAGTGAGAGTCTACCAAGGATTGAGCCTAGGGGTGCCTAGGCGATGGTTTGTTGTAGGCCAGGCGAAGCCTGGCCGGCCGCCCCGCCAGGGGCCTGAATGAGTCGGCCTAATCGGCCGGAAGATCAACCCTGCTTACACAGGTAGATGGGGTAATGTGTCGTCGGTTGAGTCGGCCGGGAGATCGGCCTCGATCTCTCGGCTGGGTGTAGGTCCGTCAGTCTTCTGGTTCTATGATGTCTTTCATTCACCAAGCGCTTATTTTATTTTACTATGGCAAGCCAGATATATGTTAGTCTACTCGTTAGTTAATGCGGGAGTTTCATTAAGTTAAACTGAATTAGTTTTTCATACGATTTGTAGGGATAGTAATTAATTAGTACTAAATGGCGTTGTATACAATGTTCAGCAAGCAGCAAGCGCTCATCTCATCTATCTTTAGCTTTATGATGGTCGTTTAGATATTTTGAAATATTTCAGATAGTTGGTCCTTGTCACTACTATAATCCTATACACTACTATAACAGGTTACAGCTTACAGCTGTTGTTGCCGATAATAATGAACTGCTACTTATGTTAAAGTTCTCAAGTGATTGTTTTGTGCTTCTAGTATAATATCCAAGTGGCAGGTGACCTCTTGATTAAATCTCGGACACGATTTCAATCACCATTATAACAATGCTATGGACAGTCCTAGAGGCTTATCCAAGTAAACCAAGGGTAGTAACTAGCATTTGAAGTGTCCTACTTAAAAAAGACAAATGACTTGCAAAACTTCGATTCACAGTATCGATGGTGAAAGGAACATTTGTTGTTTTAAGTGCCAACGAACAATTTCCTGATTCTCTGTTTGACAGACGCTGGATAAAGCCCATGAAAATATCATTACTCTTCTTTATTAGTTTTTGGACTTGAGACAAAGAGATGGTGAGAACCAATAAAATGCCTAAGATTATTGTGGTGGAAACTGTCAGAAATTGATTATCAAGGTCGTCGGCTAAAAACTGACTTTTGAAAGAACCAAATTCAGCGGTCTCCGTTTGGTAGGAAACCAAGGAAATAGATTATGCAAGGATGTAACTGTCATACCTGGTTATCACCAGATTTCAAACTGTTCCATACGTCATAAGTTACGAAGATTAGTCTTATATCCCGTTTCTCAATGATAAGGATACTATTGCAAACGTTGCTAATTGTATATCTACATCAATGAAATATGATCTAATATAATTATGAACGGTAATTTCATAATATTTTTCACTCATACTTAGTAAACAATTGTATATAATTGACTAAACCTACCACTTTAAAGATGCAACCGCATCCCATGTTAAAATATAGGGAGGCCTTGATATTATCTACCTAACAGACCTGACAACACCGCCACTGTACATACATGCTACCTTTTCGTCGGAAATGAAAACCCGATCTCTATTACTATTTACGCGTGGTAATAATACAATACTTTCACTTGTAAATTATCCTTAGAAAGATATAAAATACCGTAATGAGAGATAGGATTAGTCCACAGTCCTGCCACCCAGCGTTCAATAGGAGCACTGATTATTCTAATCAATTGAGCCTCTAATTGAACGGATCAATCGAGCTACCCATTAGCTCGCGCAGAAAAATACCTGGCTATAAAAGGCCTTACAAAAAGCCTTGTATTATGTAACTAAATCAGAGTTAATTAAACGACATTGTATAGCAACAGAACTTAATAAAATGTAACGCAGCTACACTAAATACAAGAAGCACTCAGTGCAAGATTAGTTGTCATAGAGTCATTGTAGATTCCCAATTAAACAAGTTCGACATTATAGCCCATTGAATTAGAATCTCATGATCTAACTGCAATAGCTGCTTGCCGTTTTACTCAAAGCATGCCCTTCTTATATACTTGCCTCTTCACCTCTCTACCTTCTTACCTGATTGTGCAATTTTGGAGCTGACGAGCTCCACAAATCCACTTGTGGATACTCTGCAACTTCATACCTAACGGTGGGACTTTTTAAAAGGGACCTCTTCCACGTGAGGTACCACAACCGGCCTATTGGAACTCCCCATGTGGTCCAGTCTGCTTCTCTCCGGTTCACAACTCGCCTGATCTTAAATACCAAGTGTGAATTCTATTACCAAATAAACTACCTCTCCTTACACCTGTTCCTCTTCTCCTGAACATTTTGAAATTTAGGAGCACAACTCTTCTTTAATCTTATGTGGTAAGGTCATCACAACAAACATACTGCCTACCGATTTGGCCACCAGCAAGGCTCAAAGACAAACAGAAATTATCTCTGTCTCTGCCACAAGGTCCAGAACCCCTTAGTGACTAGGTTGTCATTGTATCTGCAATACAGCAATACATTCCAATGAGATATTATAAATGTCTCTGCCACAACGTCCAGAACCCCTTGGTGACTAGGTTGTCAGTGTATCTGCAATACAGCAATACATTCCAATGAGATATTATAAATGTCTCTGCCACAAGGTCCAGAACCCCTTGGTGACTAGGTTGTCAGTGTATCTGCAATACAGCAATACATTCCAATGAGATATTATAAATGTCTCTGCCACAACGTCCAGAACCCCTTGGTGACTAGGTTGTCAGTGTATCTGCAATACAGCAATACATTCCAATGAGATATTATAAATGTCTCTGCCACAAGGTCCAGAACCCCTTGGTGACTAGGTTGTCAGTGTATCTGCAATACAGCAATACATTCCAATGAGATATTATAAATGTCTCTGCCACAAGGTCCAGAACCCCTTGGTGACTAGGTTGTCAGTGTATCTGCAATACAGCAATACATTCCAATGAGATATTATAAATGTCTAAGCTTTTCTCGTCCTGCCTTACAATTTTTTAAAAAAATAAAATTTGTGCACCATGTGGTTAAGAAAAACACAAAGATAACAGATGCACTAAACCCAGTACTTGTATTAACTAGTATACTGCGGTGGTGAATATAATAGACCGTCTAGACCCTAGGTGGCCAAACCATGGTGCAAGCGCTAAACGTGGCGCATTGGGTGATTACAAGTGACAAGTGGCGCTTTGGTGCGTTGAGGTTTTGCATTGAACTCTGAATATATTGAATATGCAAAAGCAGCAACGCGTAGCATAGTAGCGATAGTAGTTATAATATTCTAAACTACAACGGACATAAAAGAAGCGGTTTGAAAGGTAGGACTGTAGAATTAGGAATAAGGTCTACGGTAAATGTCCTTTGAGCTTGTAAAGCAAACCTGCATGCCAGACCCTGTGGAAAGCTTGAGCTATGTCCAGAAAGGCAGCAGTGCAGCATTGTTTAGTTTCAAGGGTTTAGGATATGTGATCGACATCGCGAAGGCATTGTTGAGCAGTGGAATGTCGTTGGCGGAAACCAAACTGGTGAATAGGATAAAGGTTATTGGATTCAACAATTGGAAGTAGGCGTTTTAATAGGAGTTTTTCAAATATTTTTGAAAGGATAAGGAGTAGGCTAATTAGACGGTAAGATGAGGCGTCATTGATTTATCGGGTTTGGCGAATAGGACTATAATCGAGTGTTTCCAGAGGAGAGGAAAGTGCGTCGTTCGGACAATGCAATTATAAATGTAGGTTAGGAAGATTATGGCATAAGGATGAAGTTGTTAGAGGATTCGAGGAATAAGGATCATATCCTGGAGATTTTCAGTAAGGTAATTTATTCAGAAGATATTTTACCTGAGAGGGATTAACGGCTTTTGGTGGAAGTGAGAGAGGGGATAGGTGAAGTGAGGAAATCTTCAACAGTTGTACCACAAGTATTGTTTTGAGGAATAAGGAGAGGAGTGAAAGTATAGGAAAGATGCAGTGCGAATTCTTCCGCCCTCTCACCATCCGATGCCGGCCAGGATTCATCATGACGACGGAGTGGGTGTGAAACAGAATCATAATTTAGGATTTTCTTAGTTAGATTCCACAAGGAGTTAGCCCTGGTAGACAGAGAGGAAAGATAGAATTTAAAAGAATCGGAACGGAAGGATGCCAATGGCCACTTTACCAGTTTGCAGTACTGATTGTATGAGCGATGATCAGCAGAATGTTGGGATATCTGCCATACTGTTCTCGAGTGGCGTTTGGATTGGATTAGGTCTTTGAGATACTGAGGTAAAGGATTTTCATTGTGAATTTTCAGATGACGGTGGAGTGACGATGCCTCCCAGGCCGAGCTCTGGATCAGAATAGTGAAGGAATGCACTGCAACATCTAGGTCTTGGGATGTTTTCAAAGGTACTTTGAAGTCTATAGAGTCTGTAAGAATCTGGCGAAAGTGCCCCCAATCAACTGGGCCCCTGATAAATGAAGGAGGAGGCAGTTTGTGGATAGGTCTTAAGGAAATAGTAAGGATCACAGGGCAATGATCGGAGGAGAGGTCGTCGAGGTGCGTTAATAAATAGTTTAGTGTTCCTAAACTATTGTGGAAGAAGAAGTCTAGGAGATCTGGATTTCGGTTGGAATCTGGTGGCCAATAGGTGGCTGTGTCAGGAGAGATCGTGGAGCAATGTTTCTGTGTCAGTGCAGACAGCAAAGCACGTCCGCGTGTATTCATGGATCTTGACCCCCAGTGTTAGTGTTTCGCATTAAAGTCTCCACCCACAATGAAAAAATGCCCAATCGAGTCTGGAAAGGAGATGAATTGGGAATCAAAAATGGATTTATTGGGAGGACAGTGCACTGAAGCTAGAGTGCTACCACAGGAACTATATGTGATTGGTAATGGAGTTATGGACAATAACAGTGGTACCTGCATGTGCTATTGCATCTGGGTGATCAGTTCGATGTCTGGTACTGTCGAACTGTAAATGGTCGTTTACTCGTAAGTCTTGTTTCAATAATGAGAGCTACGTCGATGTTCTTGTCGTGAAGTAGTGCTGTCAGTTCGTTAGTGTGGGTGCGAACACCATTCGCATTCCAAAGGAGAATGGATAAGGAGTCGGAAGGATCCACTTATCGGTTTTGTTTAACGGGGATGAGGTAGGTGACAAGATTTGTAAGAAGGGAAATAAGAGGGGTAATTAGAGTTCTGAACTCTGTAAGGAATCATGTTAATAGACTAGTGAGATCTGAAGAGCTTGAAGGTGGAGGAATATGCGAGATTTGTGGTTGAGTATGGGATTGATTTTGCTGGTTGCTGGGATGAACGGAATGCTGGGGGAGAAGAACTTGTGGACGAGGAGAGGGCAATGCCCGTGACTGCTCTCTGTTCCAAACGGCGTCAGCAAAAGAAACTGAAGGCCTCAAATTTCTGGTGGGGTCGCTTCTTGAGCTACCTGTAGCTGGCTTCTCTTTTTCTGGCCGACGACGTTGTTCGCTCCTGGACTTCAGAATACTGTAAGCCTCACAGCCTTTATAGTTGGCCGGGTGGCCTTGCTGGCAGAGCACGCATACAGCAGGTGATTTCAGGGCCCGTATGGCAATTATGGCATTGGACTATGTCTCGTGGGTCGGTGGGTAAGCTCGTAGATTTTTTCCACTCCAGGTGTTCGCTCTATATCCACAATGAACAAGGGCAGTGGTGTCTTGATAGCTTCATCATTTGCCTTTCCTCACGGAGGACGTTGGTAACTTGGCTAATCTTGTAGGAGCTCCTTTACTATCTCGTCTGCTGGTGTGGTGGGATGCAGCTTTCTAATCACCACCTGTAGCGATCTTTCCTGCTTTAGCTGGTAAGTATGTAAGTCGGCCTTAGTTTCTTCCAAGTATTTCATTATCGCTCAGTATGTGTTGGGAGTGTCCAGAGAAACTTTTGTATCCCGAGACCGACTGAGGCACGTGTATTTTGCCTGTACCTACGATTTTATTCAATTGGGTACATAGCAATTTAAAATTACTAATATTGCGTACAAATATCGCTGGTGGCTTAGGCTATGTGAGTGTTTGTGATTCCATGTCCTGTACTTCAATATTTTTCAACACCTCAAACTATTGAGCGTGAAAAATGGAGACACGTGGGTTGTTGTTTGTTTTGATGTGCTTCTTCCATTGAGCTGTTGGGTGTTGAAGAATTTATAGGCACATTTCTATTAGATCGCCGTGGCTTACGTTAGACAGACGATGGAGTAGGTGTTGGTCCCAGAGACCTTTAGCGTTGTTTTTTTTTCAGACGTTGAATCTAAATATAAAATCAGTTTTTCTATTTCTGCTCTACTTTTTTCGATCAGTGTTTTTTTTTAACGTGCAGTTCTACACAAACAGTGCAGATTAAATTCTACTCTGTGCAGTTCTAAATCACATATACAAGGATTGGTTTTTGTATTCTTCTTTTTCCCTCTTCTCTCAAGAAGACAATCTTGTATTTTGTCAGAATATTAGAGGACTCCCGCCAAAAATGGACGTTCCCGACTATTTTCCAGATGATTAGCGCCTATTTATTAAAAGTTCAATTTCATTTGGAAATTTGGCCTCCTACACAATAGGAATAAATATGGTTCAATACCAACGAAAATAAAACAAGATTATAACACCATAGCTTTGATCTTGGAGAATATGAACATCAATTTGTGGGGACTTGTCGGGTGTCAACAATTGTCGGGTGGCAACAAGGAGACAGAACTCACTAGTGGGTTAGAAGTGAGTGACCTAAGAGACAAAACATGGACGTTGGGGAAGAGAATGTCATTAACGACCCCTTAGTTGAACAAGTGAAAATCATCTTTCGTCCGCTGCATATAAAGCAGGGCCTTATGAAGCAGTTTGTAAAGGATCTTGATATGAATGGATCATGCTTTGCATATATAGGTGGAGGGGGGGGGTGGCCTCAGTTGAGTACTGAAAAAAATAAAGGAGGAATATTTTACGGCCCTCAAATAAGACAACTCATATAAAGTATCTCGTAAATTCGATAAATGAGGCTGAGTAAAAAGCCTTCATTTGTTCCAGTTGTTGGAAATATTTAGGGAAAACGTAAATTTGAAAACTATGTTAAACCAGTAAACGAGATTATTAACAGCTCCTAATCCCTTAGGTGTAACATGAATATTAAGGTTCACTATTCACTCTGCCACTTAGACTGTTTTCCTGGAAATGAAATCTTTGTAAATAATAATACTTGTATAATATAATAATAATAAATCCGTGGTTAGTTTTTTTTATTTGATCTATGAATTAAAGCTATAATATTGTAACGTTTATTTCACTAAAATGTTATATCTTAGGAATTTGTGATCCTAGGCAAAAAGTATTGCCATATTTGAATTCAGGGCATCGAATTCATATGAAATCAGCACCAAATAATCCGGTACCAAAACACCTGTTGGCCCGTGTAATTGGACTAACAGTTCATTTAGGCAATAGGCCAAGGAACGTAATAGCTTTCCGGGCCATTCTTCAAATAGTTGAATGAACTGGCGTGTTATAAGTGAAGGTAGCAAGAAGGGTGGTGGGAGTATGAAGAATGTCTGCGTGTATATGGAAGAGCACTATTCACGACTAGTGTAATAGTGCTTGCTCTCTAGGGATCGAGAAGGTCGGCCAACGCCATGAATAGTCTCCTGCACAGTAGAGTGTTGTTCGCTGCAATCAAACTGGTTCGTTGGGAGATGTTTGGTAAAGAGGAACGATTTTCTCAAAGTTTCTGGATAGGATTAGGAAACGGCTGATGAGGGTGATTTCATGAAAGGCTATACAGTGGATTGCAAGGTTTAAGAAATAAAATCACAATAGACATTCAATCACAAATGTAAGAGAGGAAATCAAGTATCTAATAGGAAGTTAGCTATACATGTATATACGTTCAAGAGATTTATGGTTGAGTAGATAATTAAGAAAGAATTTGACGTCAAATGGGTGAGAGAAGATGTTTGGTGCAGATGCGATTGATGATATTATTGGACCAGTGGTTCCTAGTATTGACTTGATGAATGGAGGTGATGAAAGAATGGACTACATAACCCAGTTTTTGTAGAGTTTCGAGGGAGATTAAGAGGAGGATCCAATTCGATGGATGGGAAAGTTGTTGGGCCCCTTGTGTGAATGAGGGAGGATGGGTTTTCGGAATAGGGACGAATGAGAGGGTGAAGAGTAGATTTTACAAGAGTCTAGAGGAATATACGTAATAACACCAACCCAACAGAAACAAAGATGTAAAACAAAACGTTTTAAGATTTCCTGTTTCTTACACGTAAATACGTCAAACATAATCACAGTTAGGTTATAATGAAAGAGAAGAAATTAAGGTTTCCAGTGTTGGTGACAACGTTGGATTTTGACTTAATTAAGAAGAGTTCAACAGGTTTAAAAGAAATTCAGGGAAAAAATTTCCAATGTCATAGGCACCACCGTTAAAATCCTCCCCGGGACCTAGAGCAACGATGACTTTTTGTATTGACCACCTTTTTTTGTTATTTTTTGAGTGGCCTTCTCATCTTCAATTTCTCGCCTATACAGTAGAGAGAGTGGCCTACTCTTTTCAACAAAGCGGCAAGAGCAATAACGTATAGATTGAAATTTAATGTATGATATTAATAAGATTTAGTATAACAATTATATTGCTGAATAATAATGACATATCGTGAAAATGATTAACTTACTGTATATTTACAATCAAGATCAAACATATCATAAATTTTACATATTCTAATTTATATATTTGTTATGAAATTGAAGTGATTCATTCACATCTTATTGCACTTTTTCTTTTGTACGATTTCACTCTTGTCTTATATTCGTTTATATTGAATAGATATTGAACTTTAATTTTTTATTACCTGTTTAATTTGTATTTGTCACGTGTAAAACAACAACGTTATTGTTACACAAAAGGAGAATCCTTTGACATTTTGTCGTTTTTTACCGTACAGCGAGTGCGCTAATAAGATGAACACCCTTGTAATTAACTTTATTTTGAAATTTCAAAGGGACCTCTTATAACAATGTAGACACAGAAATGTAAAGAAATATATCAACATATTGATACTACTAACGATATTGATAATTTTATAACTTTTCGACTATTGCCTGAAGTATTTGTTTAGTAGTAAATTTTATGATATTTTAAACCTAGTTCAGCAGAATTTTAGTTGTAGTTTATAGTAGTAATCTATCATTTTCAGTAGAAATCTGACGATGGAGTTGTTCAGTAAAACTACTTGCATATTCTTTTACTTTTGACATAATTTAAAACATGTTTTATTGAGTAGAAAGAATTTCTTTATTTCATTTCATGTTACAGGGCCTCATTATATGTAGCTGCCAAACTCCTGAGTGTCTCTAAACTTAAACTAAAATATCTACTTTTTTTATATTTAGGAAAACCAAAACAGAAAACCTACAACTAACAATATTGTGGGTAATTAACAAAACACTTATTAAGGTTATTATGGTTTATTACAGTCTTATCACACAAACTATACTATGCTACAAAGTTCAATTACAAAGAGGTCCTAGTACAAAGAGGTTCTAGTACAAAGAGTGATAGTTTTTCCATAGAGCATTTGAAATAGGGAAGAATTAGAATCCGGGTGAATTGCTGCTCGCAAGCCTAACAGCACAGTTGGCAAAGTTACCGTCCAACTCCGGGAATTATGTGCCTTCAATGCTGTTTTCAATGTACGGTGGAGTCGCTCAATCTTGCCGTTGCATTGAGGGTGATAAGGCGTAGAGCGGTAGAGTTTGACGCCACATAACGCACTAAAGTGTTTGAACAATCCCGAGTTAAACTGACGACCCTGATCACTCGTTATGCGTCTGGGAACACCAAATCGCGCAACCCAGTGACTATAAACAGCCTTAGCAACTGTTTCAGCAGTGATGTTGTTGAGTGGTACAACTTCCATCCAACCGGTGAATCTATCTATCATGGTCAACGCTTAAACGTTTCCTTCAGAAGGGGGAAGGGGACCAACTAGGTCTATATGTATCTCAGCTAAACGTTCATCAGGCACTTTATATTGTCCTACCGGAGATTTCACATGACGGTTGATCTTAGTACGCTGGCATGGCATACACGCTTTAGTCCAATCCTGGATGTTCTTTTTAACATTGAGCCAAACATATTTACCCAATACCTGCTTGACGGTCGCCTTAATACCAGGATGAGCTCTATCATGAATAAGATGAAAGACTTGTTGCCGGAATGCCTTGGGGATGAATGGCCGGATGGCGTCCGTACTGACATCACACCAAAGATGATTTCCACTAGGAAGCTCGTAACTTTTTAATTTTAATGAAGAATCAGATGTCATAAGATTCTGAAGTTCACTGTCCGTCTTCTGTTCTTTGGCTATCTTGTCAAAGTCTAACACGTCTAGAGCCTCAATCCGCAACAAAGTGCCCGCAACAATATTTTGCTTTCCACTAATATGGCGGATGTCTGTGGTAAATTCAGATATGTACTGCAATTGTCTTTGTTGGCGAGGGGAAGCTTTGTCATTTCTCTGCTTGAACGCAAAAATAAGCGGTTTATGATCCGTAAAAATCACAAAGTGACGCCCTTCTAACAGATGCTTAAAATGCTTGACCGATAAATACATGCTCAACAACTCTCTGTCATATGCACTGTAAGACTTTTGAGCATCATTAAGTTTTTTAGAGTAAAAAGCTAGAGGTCTCCACCCATTAGGTTCAAGTTGCTGGACCACGCCAACATCGCTGGCATCAATGACAAGTGCCAAGGGATAGTCTGGGCAAGGATATGTGAGCATAGTTGCATTAGCGAGATCAACTTTGCATTGCTCGAATTTGGCAACTGCTTCCTGAGTCCATGTGATTTTCCTATTGTCCTTTTTCCTTGCTCCTCTAAGATAGTCATGCAAAGTGGCTTGAGTTTCTGCAGCCTTGTGTAAATATCCTCTGTAAAAATTTAGCATTCCCAAAAACTGGCGAACCTGCTGAACAGTCTGGGGAAGCTTGTAGTTAACGATGACATTGACCTTCTCTGGAAGAGGTATTGTTCCATCTGGAGTGATTCTGTACCCCAAAAATTCCAATTCTTGCACTCCAAACATAGATTTGGCTACACTTATACGCAAGCCATATTTGTCCAAGCGGTTGAAAACAATCTCCAAATGACGCTTGTGCTCTTCTTCCGTTGACAAAGCAATTAGGCCATCATCTAAAAAAATAAACACAAAATCGAGACCAGTAAAAACTTGATGGATAAAACGTTGGAAACTGCTGGAGCCATGACATTAAATTCGAAGAGCCCAAATGGAGTGATAATAGCTGTTTTTGATTTATGCTCCTCAGCTATGGGAACTTGATAATAGGCCTTAAAAAGATCGATTTTAGAAAAAATTGTTTTTCCATGTAACATATTCTGGAAGTCATCTATCCGAGGAATTGGATAGCGATCAGGAACTGTAAGGTCATTAAGCCTGCGGTAATCACCACAGGGGCGTAATGAACCATCCTTCTTCGTAACTAGATGCAGAGGAGAAGCCCATTCGGATTTCGATGGTCGTATTATTCCATGATTCAACATGAATTGAAACTCCTCCTTCGCTAACTGTAATTTCCTAGAGTCGAGTCTTCTAGCTTTTGAACAAATCGGCCTTCCGGTAGTATGAATGTAGTGTTATACGTTGTGCTTGCATTCACTAGGTATTAAATTTCGTTTGGTCAGATTCGGAAACTTGGCTAGTAAGTCAGCAAATCTTTGAGAATTTGACACCGTGCTAATGATGTCACCATTTGAAATAGTTGAAATCTCACCACGGATCTGTACACCTGTGACATTATCGACAAGTTTCTTATTTTTTAAATCTATTAAAAGATTAAAATGGGCCAAAAAATCTGCACCAATTATTCCTCTGTTCACTTTAGCCACAGTAAAAGGCCACTGAAACTGACGGCGCAAACCCAAATCAATATTTAAAGTTTGTACACCATATGTTGGTATCATGGATCCGTTGGCTGCAAATAAAACAAAATCTCTACTAGGGGACTCGCACTTTGATCTTAGCGGAATTATGGACACATCTGCTCCACTATCGACAAGAAACTTTAGTCTGGTTTTTTTATCCTGGACAAATAAACGAAATTCGTGACTGCCTAAATTATTAGCAACAGCCGAGGCCTCTACTGTTGCTTGTGGGAGTTTTCCGACAGCTGCCGCCAAGCACAAGGTTGTGTACACTTTTCTTGTCTACATTTTTTTCCGAATCTCTGGTGAAAATAACAAAATTTTCTTTTGGGGCTAAAACCGCGCCTCAAATGGTAAAAATCTCTGGACGAGCTGCGAGACCTATTTCTAGAATTCAACGAAGAAATCTGAATTTCTAGACTAGCAATTTTTTTCATCAGTTCATTTAGACTTGAGTCCTGACTAACGGAATAGGCACTTGACTGAGGGGTAACCTCCGCTATTTTGTCTGCCATAACTGCCACCTTATATAAGGTCTCCTCGCTAATGATTACAATATTTTTTATTGAAACCGGAAGTTTTTCCAACCACAGCGTTCTCAGAATTTTGTCTGTCATATCCCCACCAGCCAAAGTCTGCATTTTACGGAGCAACTGACTAGGCTTGAGATCACCTAACTCTAAACCTGTCAGCAGCCTCCTAATTTGCTGGTTATCGCTCTCCTTAAACAGCTGAAGAAGACGCTCCTTAGCTAAAGTATATTTATTAACCTCCGTACCTCTAATAATGTCCCATATATTTTCCATATATTTAGTTTCTAGCTGAGAAACAAGATAGTTGAATTTCGTGTCTTCTTTAATAATACCCACAAGATTGAATTGGGCTTCTATTTGATAAAACCATAATTCAGGTTTATCGGTCCAGAAGGGAGGAATTCTAATTGATACTTTAGTTACCTCCGGTTGGTCCTCTAGTTTAGCCTCAATTTTTTCTCCTGCCGGCGACGCCATGCTGCGGAATCACTTAGTTCGATCACGTCGAATTAAATCACTCGAATTAAATCACGTCGGATTATCACGTCGGATTATCACTATCACGTCGGGGTCACCAAATTGTGGGTAATTAACAAAACACTTATTAAGGTTATTATGGTTTTTTACAGTCTTATCACACAAACTCTACTATGCTACAAAGTTCAATTACAAAGAGGTCCTAGTACAAAGAGGTTCTAGTACAAAGAGGTTGACTAGATTTAAACAATACTTGATACCTCAAGTCCCTACAATATGTTCTGGAATCGTCCTCACTGGGATATTGCTTGTCCTTGTTCCATTTTCGGGTGCTCTATACTACTAAATGTTTCTTTTAGTGAAACAGTATATAAACCATAGCATGCTTGTCCATGCTGCATTTTATCACAAAATATATTAGTCGCACCGGTTGAAAAATGACCTTTTTTTCTGAAATTGTGTACAAACTTGAAACAATTAAATGTATATAAGTTATGTATTTAATTGAGTGCTTTGTGGGTATTTTTTCAGTGCGATCTTAGCACTCTTATCGCCTAACGGTATCGTCAAAAATAATATTTTGTCATTTTCTTAACTCGCTCAGAGTGTAAAAGGTTTAGCGGATTCATTCTACAAACATTCTCAAGCAGTGGTTATACTTATTGTTAGTAGAGTAAAGTATGCATTATTCAAAACGAATTTGTTTTCCCAGAATCAGTGATGGAATAGGTATGCATGTTTTAGGCCATGTCTGATGATAATATATATGTCTTACGTGTGTTTGTAACAGAACCGCATCAATATACATGATTTAATTTTTATTTTCCTTCTAATAGATTCTAGATCACAAACTAATGTGTTTTATTTCGCTGTTAAGAATAAAAATTATATCTGAAGCTAAGCCTTTTATATAAGTAAAATCAAGACTTGTTAGAAAATTACTATTATAAAAATCATTGAGCTCAATTAATTTTTAAGTAATTGTCTGCCAAAATTGAGAATATTCTGAATTATGCGACTTTTTTGTTCTAAGCCATGAGTATCTATTACTCCACCTTGGGGTAATACATTTATCTTTGTTTTAGTAAATTGGATTTGATTCTAAAAGCCATACGAGTACCAGAGGTAATCTCTCACATTTGTATGGAATCCAAATCTCGTTTAAATGTCATTGTCTTGTGACACAGACAGCGTCTAATCGCTAGATAAATCTGGGTTGAAGTTTATCATAAATAACTTTTATTATTCAACTATATGTATGCTTTAAATTCGTAAAAGTGGCTTTTTTTTAGTTAAACAGTATCATTTTGGTTAGGTTTTAACTACCAACTTAAACACAAAGAATATATTTTAATTTAGAAAATATTTTAGGGATTATTTTAGATTATTATTTTGAAGGATAAACCACAAAAACAGCTATCATTCATTATAAGCACTAAGGAATGACAGCTGCAACTGCTGAGAGCGCATGTGCATAAATAATTTTTAACTTTGGGTATGAAACCTATAATAATTCTCTTTTATTTCTATTATTGTCCTATTCGCTTTCGGACAACTTTATAGACTACTTCAAAGGACATCCCATCTCTCATTAGCAAATAAATTACATATTTACAAAGTTATACTAAAGCCAATCTGGGCATACGGAATATAGCTATGGGGGACAGCAAAAAATTCAAACATCAAGCGAATCCAATCCAGTTATGAGAACAGTAGTCCTCTTTCGTGCCCTATCTCTCTTGTATCCGGTGACGTGGCTGATGGAGGAGGTCCCTGGGCTGTTTGTATATACTGTATGAATGAGCGAGTGAATGAAGAATTGTAGATATGGTATGAATTAGACCATTGAACACAATTGCATATTGCCCAATAAGGCAGATTCTAATTTTATCACAATAAAGATTTGATTTTAATTGAAAAAAGATAACACAAAACTTTGACAGGTAACAAACAGCAAACCGAAACAAAACGCCTAACCTGCTAGAAACCGAAAAGGAACAAAGCGAATATTATACCCTTTCCTATCATGGAACGAAACTTTAGAAACGATTTTAAATTAAACGGACGTTTAGTTTTTTTTTCATACTTATCATAATTTCATTTTAGAGAACACATTAATAGAGCGGTAGGTTCGGCCCGGGTCAAATTTATTTTATTATACATACATACAATGCCAATATGTATGTGGGCGACAGATATAACCAGAAGGTACGGAGGGAGGTCTACGAAGGCCCTTCGCGTCATCTAGCGGAGCACCCTAAAACTCTCTAACAGAAGGACCTCTTCAGGTGACTGGTGAAGTACAGTTCGAACTATGGAAGGAGCCCATTTTCATGCTCACATACTCTGTAGTATAATTCAACAAACAGTTATCTAAATCATGTATTTTCCATTATTGAACACGATCCTGCTAGCTCTGATACTGCACCTCCCAAATACATATATCTAGTTATCACGGAGAACCACGCCTAAACGCTCAAATCAAATAATTATTTATGGTATGCCATTTAATTATTCAAGCTAATAGATTTGATCACTCTATCAAACTCTGAGCGTACTGCATTGGAGTAAAGTCATAGTAAAAATAATATTGCTTAGTATTGATTAAATTTAATTCCAAACCAATGATAAATTATCGTGGTTATCAATAATAGAAATCTAGTTAATTCTATTAGGAATTAACGATAATATATGTTTTTTATTCATATGATTGAAATTATTAAAATAGAATGAATTCCAATGATGGATGATTACAATACTTATAAAATAAATATGAATATACATTGATAAGAATCACAGCGTTGTCTTCATTGACGGGGGTAGATCGAGACCAAATGTCCTGAGTCCTTAGTGTTCTTTCCTTTCCCTCGTTTCAGAAAGAAATGAGGGTACTTTCCTGCTTCTATTTGCAAAGGAAATCTTCTTGTTCCTTGCCTTGCTGATTTTATCTCCACTAATCGAGCGGCCTGCATCTCTGCTCTGATCAAGCTTTGTCAAATCTGAGTGAATACGGTGTTTTTTTCGTACCTCTTTTGACCAAGCGAGTTGGAGAAACTGCTATTCCCACACCCATTGACTCTAGGGTGTTTATGACTATTTCACTGGTCATGTACCATTCACGTCGGGCTTTGCCTGTTTTTCCCTTTACAGGAGGTGTTTATCACTCACCTGTCAAACCCTCTTTGATGCCCGCCAACAGATCATAGTAATATATTCCTATATTACCGTCATATATATCACTGTCATATAAATTTATAGATATTTACACACATATAATAATAGCAAATTCATATTTCTGAATCCTATTACCTTATATATTATAACTATGAGTAAAGTTATACCAAATATAACTACACAATTATATTATATAACAATGCATTGAGACATGGAAGTTCGGACTTAATAAAATGTTCCCTAACTATGCCATAATGTCGTATGGTATTTAAAAAAACTTTAGAACACGTAGTATGAGATAATACAAAAATAAATAATAAAAAAAACAGTCGTCATCTCTGAGTCCAGACTCACTGAAGCCAATGAACATGCTAACAAAGCTGCGAAAGTAGCTACGATCGATAAACTTATCTATAGCTTGCCTAAACTTCATACTTACCTCAGAAGTCAAAAGAAAGATAGACCTTATGCTGAGGCAAAATTGAATGAAGAATGGGACGCACTGAGTTTAAATCATTTGAGAAACTTTAAGGACGGTAACACACAATGGACACCTCCATTGTCAATATGAAGAAAATAAATCAGCCTGTTCTGAGGATTAGCCACATCAAGCTGAGGCATCTACATCATTTTGTACTCCACCGGCCTGCATGTGAATCGTGTAATAGCACCCCACTCACAGTCAAGCATATGTCGTCCACATGCCCAATAATATACATAATGGTTAACAAATTCCAAGTTCTTTATTGTGCAATAATTACAATCTGCCTTTTATAAGGTAATAATAATACAGATAAATGATCTCATTCATACCATATTTACAGTCATCATTCACTAGCTCATTCATACAATAGGACATGATTGGAGAAACTGGCCATTGCCAGGACTCCCACTGTCACGCGATTATAGCAGGTCACGAGGCCACTGCCGTTTCAGTCCCCGAGGAGGATTATAGGGATAAGTGGCGCAGTGCAAAGACTGTGCTACACGATTAGGTTAGTTGGAAAGGCTACTGTGGAATTTCATAAACTTGGAAGGGATGAGTTCTAGAATGTAGGGTATATTAAGGTCGTTATGAAGGGTTTTGTTGCTGACATAATAAGAAGCATTTACTATTGTTCTCAGGACTTTGGATTGAAAGGATTGGGTACGCTTGATGTTCGACTTTTTTGCTGTCCCCCATAGCTCTATTCCGTATGTCCAGATTGGTTTAAGTATAACTTTGTAGATTAGTAGTTTATTTTCTATTGAGAGATGGGATGTCCTTTAAAGTAGTCTGTACAGTTGTCCAAAGCGTTTGTTTAGTTCTTGTCTTTTTAGTTTCGTATGTGGGTTCCAGGTCAGTCGTTTGTCGAGATGGAAGCCTAAGTACCGTACTGTCTCGGTTACAGGGAGAGGAATAGAATTAAAATAAACTAGTGGACAAGTCTTGCTACAAAGGGTGAAGGTAATGTGGGAACATTTTGCTTCATTAACTATGATCCACCATTGATTGCACCAATACTCGATCTCGTCAAGGTGTTTTTGAAGGTTATGAGATGCTATGTCGGGGTCTGGGTGGGATGACAAGACTGCAGTGTCATCTGCAAATGTGACCAAGAAGGTATTGGAAGTAGAGGGGACATCAGTGGTGTATAGGTTATAGAGGATGGGGCCTAGGACACTGCCCTGTGGAAATCCTGCATTTATGGGATAGTAGTTAGAGTATTCTAAACCACAGCGGACTTGGAAGAAGCGGTTTGAAAGGTAGGACTGTAGGATTAGGAAAAGGGTCTGTGGTAAATGTCTTTTGAGCTTGTAGAGCAAACCTGCGTGCCAAACCCTGTCAAAAGCTTGAGCTATATCAGGAAAGGCAGCAGTGCAATACTTTTTGGTTTCAAGGGCTGAGAAGATGTGATCAACAACGCGAAGGCCTTGTTGAGCAGCGGAATGTCGTTGGGGGAAACCAAACTGGTGTGTGGGAAAAAGGATTTAGGATTCAACAATTGGAAGTATACGTTTTAGTAGGAGTTTCTCAAATATTTTTGAGAGGATAGGGGGTAGGCTAATTGGAGGGTAAGATGAGGCGTCATTGGGTGGTTTACCGGGTTTGGCGAATAGGACAATAATGGAATGTTTCCAGAGGAGAGGAAAGTGCGTCGTTCGGATAATACAATTATATATATATATATAGGTTAGAAAGATTATGGCTTTAGGAGGAAGTTGTTTGAGAATTTGAGGAGTTAGGAGATCATATCCAGGGGATTTTCTGTAAGGTAAGTTTTTCAGAAGGTATTTGACCTCAGAGGGATTAACGGCTTTTGGTGGAAGAGAGAGAGGAATAGGTGAAGTGAGGAAATCTTCCACAGTTGTGCGGTGAGTATGGCTTTGATGAGAAAGGTGAGGTGTGAAAGTATGGGTAAGATGCAGAGCAAATTCCTCCAACCTATCCCCATCCAAAGCCGCCCAGGACCCATCATCATGACGGAGTGGATGTGAAACAGGTTGATACTTTAGGACTTTTTTGGTTACATTCCACAAGGAGTTATCCCTGGTAGACAGAGAGGAGAGGTAGGAATTGAAAGAATCAGAACGGAAGGATGCCAATCGCCACTTTACCAATCGGCAGTACTGATTGTACGAGCGGCGATCAGCAGGATGCCGGGATCTTTTCCACACTGTTCTAGAGCGGCATTTGGATTTGATTAGATCTTTGACATGCTGAGGTAAACGATTATGATTGTGGCGATTTTCGGTGACAATGGGGTGACAATGCCTCCCAAGCCGACCCCTGGATCAGAGTAGTGAAGGATTGCACTGCATCATCTAGGTCTTGGGATGTTTTCAGAGGTACTTTGAGGTCTACAGAGTCTGTAATAATCTGGCTGAAGTGGTCCCAGTCAACTGGGCCCCTAATAAAATACATAATGGAACGGAGGAATATTAACTAACTTCAACCTCACTTACTCAAGCAAGCCACTCAATGAACCCCATCCTAAAAGGGATCAAGATCTTTAATAATATATAAAATCAAAACTCGTCCCCAATAACCACTGAAGTTGACGCGGCTTTAAATATTAAAATAATGATATATCAGTTATTTTTGCACTTTAATAGTTTTGGACAAACTGGTTCCACTTGGATCCTAAGTTCATGATTGGTTATTCAACAGAGTGGATAGGCTGTTGTAGAACACGCAGACAGACCAACGACTCAACTGTTTAAAAGTGATCTTCTCCAACTATGCCAATTGGAACCTCAAAAAATAACATTTAAATATGAAAAAAGGCTGTCTCCTTTTTCTAACCTACAAGAGCTCTCGTATATATTGCTTTATAAGTAGATTACGTACGATTCAAATGAATATTTCCCCGTAGTTATCGAGATAGAAAATAGGACAAAGCTAGAATAAATTCAACAATAAGACGAAAAATGAAGTTTCGAAAGCCGGCAATAGAAATAACGTATTTAATTTGATTTAGATTTGATTTGGTTGATATTTTTACTTTCAAATTTTTTTTGATAAACTGATTTACGACTGACACTTTGAAAAATAAAATAAAAGGTCTTTCTTAAACTATGAGTAGAAGAGTTTGTTCGACGTTCTATGTATTTATAACGAACAACAATATTACATAAAATTGTACAAGTAAAGTACGTATGTGTTAAAAATAGTTGGTAATAATTAGTATAACAACTTACTAATTTTAATGATAAGTCCTTAAGTTTTGTTACTAATTATTACCACCTATCCGGTGACGCTGCTGACGGAGGAGCGTGGGGGACTTCCCAAGACTCTGGGCTTTATGTGGGGGGTTTGTAAATACTGTATGAATGAGCGAGTGAATGATTGTAAATATGGTATGAATGAGAACATTTATCACAATTAATTATTGCCTAATAAGGCAGATTGTAATTTTAGCACAATAAAGAAGTTTCAGCAATTATTACCAATCATGTTAACGCCTACTTTCTGTAACTTTAGTTAAATAAAAACCTAACAGCTCCCTTTCATCAAGCCAAACTGATCTCCTAACAAACAATGAGCTGACAGTTTTACCAAGAACAACATATTTACATAATTAACTTCTTTATTGTGCTAAAATGAAAATCTGCCTTATTAGGCAATAAGTAATTGAGATAAATGTTCTTATTCATACCATATTTACAAACAGCCCAGAGGCCTCCTGAATCCACATGGTTGTCACTTCCCTTGCATGCGAAACAAGAAGCGGATGCTTGGGAAGTCCCCCACACTCCTCCGACAGCCGAGTCACCGGATACGAGCCAGTGGAGGCTGACCAAAAGCGCGAGAGCCACATACGCTCATGATATGATTGGAGAAACTGGCCATTGCCAGGACTCCCACTGTCACGCATTTGTAGCAGGTCACGAGGCCACTGTCGTTTCAGTCTCGAGGTGGATTATAGGGATAAGTGGTGGTGTGCAATGACTGTGCTAGGGGATTAGGGTGGTTGGATAGGTTACTATGGGATTTCATGAACTTGGAAAGGATGAGTTCAAGAATGTAAGGTATATTAAAATCATTATGAAGTGTTTTGTTGCTGACGTAATAAGGGCATTTACTATACCAAGAATAGCGAATAAGATTTTCTTACCGAGGTGGACATGCCCTACCCTTCATGCCTTTTTAGTTTTATTAAATACAGCTAAAGTCATAACTAATGTGATCTAGCTATGGAAAACAAAAGGTGTTGTTATCCGGGTAATGAATGCAGGATGCCACATTTGAAGTAATTTTTCATGTTATTTGATTTACCGCTGCAACGCAACACCCCAACTAGGTTACTTTTTATGTTCACCCCTTAAACAAACCAAACTGTGCCGACACAAATCGATACCGTGGGTTGAGTTGAGCCTGTACAATTGAATTAGGTTCTTAGTATAAAAGGCAGTGTTTGGCCGGCGAGATGACAGTTATACTTGGCGTTTTGTGGTGTAAGGTGTCCCATCAAATTCATCAAATTTAGAAGCCCCTGGACTTTTCTCTCTAAGGTACGGAAATTAATGATTTATTATTACGAGTGAATAGGCTCTTTGTTGTTGAAATAATGAAAACGTTACCAATACGAGTATTCAATCCATCTAATTGACAAAAATTCTAGTCAAGTGCGATTCACAACACACTAAAGCGTTTCGTTACGGCTGCATAAATAATTTTAATAACTTATGATGACTATAATTATTATAGTACACTTAGTAGGCCAAATTCCTGTTATATTTTATTAATAAGAACGTTAAAATCTTTTGATACCATACTCAATGCGATTATTTATCATATCCTCATTATTTTTTAATTGGACCGCTTTTATTCGTAGCAACAGTGAAACGTCAAATCAAAAAGTTCCACTCAAAATATCTACGTAAAACACGGATGAAGTTAAAGTTTCCAACATGATTTTAATGATTTTTTTGTAAATCATAGTTTAAGGAAAGAAAAGAAAAATAACTTTTATTACAACAAGACGTTGATATCTTTAATTTGATACCCTACTAATTATACTCGGAAAATATTAATTTAGTAACTCTGTAGTATTTTATTAGTGGCCTTTTTTTATTTTTAAGGGGTAGCTCTCGTCTATCGGGTCATCAAATCTAACTACCATACAAAATATCTTAAAAAATTCATAATTGAGTTGCGCAGAAAATGTTAATTACAGTTCCCATAAGTGTTTGTAAATGAGTTTAAAATAAAAAACAAATATTGCATTAGTAATTGTTCTAAATTACATATTACATATTTAGGGACGTCAGGGTTGTCAGTTCAAACCCCTGCTTAATATTATAGAACAATACTTACTTTAAATTAAAGTAATTAATAAATACATGCTTTTCGTTCGAGTTTGAAAACGACAATGCTACCTTTAGAAGTTCCATTTTATTTTATAACATGAATTATTTCATTTATTTCTCGTATCTAAATTCAAAAAGGTAAAACAATAACCAACTATTTAAATAAAACTGTGATGTTATTCCATTGTAGAATGAGGAATGAAAATTCGTTCCAAACAGTATCGTGTTTTGGACTGGATTCATTTTTGAAAAAATCGATATTTTTTACAATGAATGCATTTAATGTTAGTTTATTCAGCTTTTCGAAATATAGACCTAACTTAATTTGCACTTTTGTTTTTTTTAATCGATTGTATTTTAGCATAAATCAAAAACTGTTCTGATATAACAATATCTTTGTTTACAGTTACCTAATCTCATTGGATAAATGCTATAGCCCAAAGAGGTTCGATAAATTATTTTTATTTACTTTTCATAGAACTAGAACATTTCATAGAATTAGGTTCAGTTTATTTTTAACACAAAAAAAATGTGATTTTTTTTTGATAATATATAGTCAATTATTTCGTCAAATGGATAATTTAGATATTCACTTAAAATAAAAATCATCGACGTAAAAATAGTCCAATTTATTTATTTATCTTGTATTATCCTCTAAGGTTGTTACGAGCAGTGCATTAAAAAAAAAAATTTTGCTCACAAAAACTGCTGGAGTTACGTGAAAATTGTTGGACCTGGCAGGCAGTACAGATAGAAACTTATTGGGGTTTTGTTTCTAAACCATAAACCCTTATAACCATAACCACCTGAGTGTCTGTCCCTCTATTCCCTTTCTGTTTGTTGTCCACTCTTCCACCTAGAAATATGTTTCACACGGATCTCATGTTACGAGGAGATGGAAAGTATTACAATCTTCTAAAGTAATGTGCCACTTAATCGATAATCATAATAATTACTTTGTAATATAAACCATATTTATTTCAAGAATTTTGAAAATGGTATCAAATATTGAACACGACGCCCTAAGTAACATGTTATTCGTGTTTTGTTTTTTAAACTATAATTAGAAAAAGCCTTTAAGACCCATTAGCGTAGGATTCACTATTTTCCCTCAAACCATGATTTTTTTAAAATTCATGATATGTACATTATTCTGCACAGTATTCAATGAATAATAAATGATCTCTTCTATTTTTTTTTGTCAATTTCATTTAACCTCTTGTTGGGGTTTCTTAACTTTTCAACAGTGAAATAGTGATTATGACTGTTTAAATCTATAATTATATACAATTATAGATCCTCAGGCGAATCTATTTATTAATTATTTTTGTATTTCCTGTAGCGTCGCTACATTATATACAGGTTTTGTTATTTTGTAAAAATTATATAATGGAATAAACAAGTACATTGATACACATTATACCTGACTGTACAGAACTGACTAATAAAGGTGATGAGGCTCACCTTTATATGTGTAATCACGTATTCAGTGTACACGTTATTAATTAAATTTGTATACAGCATTTAGTATTATTGAGTACATAGATGAAAGTTTATATTTAATATTGTATCATTTTATTTCTCGGATGTTTTAAATCCTTTTTTATTCAGGTTTCTGAGAGGTTTATTTCGTTGTTTTTTCTATTTTTCTATCTCTTGTCAAAGTACTTACTTAACAAAACTATTTGTTGCATAAACTCAACTAGAATTTGGATTAATAAAGATAACAATTAACATAGCAGTACTAATTATATGATATAAGACTAACCCCTAGGATCATTACAATTAATACAAGCTAAATATTTTATTGAATAAGTTACATTAAATTCCTCAACATCCTGATTAATAATTTCTTGCATGTGTTGGGATTTTAGTGTGCTTTAATCACCGTATTCGAAACTTCCAAATTCAAAGTCGGGTCACCTCCAACATGAAAGACATCATTGCAGGTTAATCAAGTTACTGGCAAGCCCTGTAATTGAGCAGCTCACAAAAGGATGATCCAATTGTATGTGGGACGTTTGGGTAAAACAAATGTCAACACAAATGGTTGTAACGCATGTGAACCTCCTTATTCACTCGCAATTAAGCGCTTACTCCTGATAATGGTTTTTCTATAAAGTATTTCGTTTATTTTGACAATTACACAGATGGATAGAAAAAATGTAATCATATAAAAATAAAAATTCTGCAACAAAGTCGTTTAAACAATATTCAAGTTCACAAAAAAATCAAATAATTGGAGTAAAGAAATTCATAGATGGAACGTTAAATAAATATTATACTATAAGAAATGAAACAAGTTTCGAATACAACAGTTTCGGAATACGGTTAAAGTGAAGGTTATATTTGTTTTGGTGATTAAACTACACTAAAATCCCAACACATAATAGAAATTATTAATCAGGATGTTGATCTAATGTAACCTACTCAATAAAAGATTGACCTTATAATGATTACCAATTAATTTGTTAGTAATAATACTATGTGAAATAATTATTTTTAATTTTAATTTATTTTTTTGATTTTCCTAGGGGTTAGTCTTATATCATATAATTAGTTTTAAAACATTGAAATTGATTCATACTTGAAATGTTGTTAAGATCGATGTTAAGAATAGATTTCGAACTCAATATTCACGTCATTTAAACACATACTTAGTCCATTCAAGTTACTACTACATACACATGAGCATGAATTGAGTATTTTGTATGCTCACCATTAGTAACCTAACACTCTGTCTTGACCTTTGATGGTTTATCCTCCTGGATAATATCATCTAAGGAAAACCTATCGAAGGCTAGTGTAAGCCTGTAATTTTCAGTAACTTGAAAACACGAAAAACATTTTTGTGCTTTTATGGAGTTGAATAAAAAATGTTAAATGAAAACTGGTATTCACCAATATTATACATCAATACATAACATGTATTAAATAAATATTGATAAATTACCTGATTCTTACCAAAATTGTAAAAAAGGTAATTATCCAATTTTGCCCTAGCATTACCATATACTTTAACATTATGTACCATCATGTTCATTTTGCTGCTAATTTTGTTTTTCATAGTTGTTCTGTTTCTCATGTTGTTTTTTTGTTTATGATGATGCAACGATGCATAAATATTCATTCAAGTAAAGAGTAATACATGATGCATTTAAAGATTCATTCAAGTAAAGAGTAATACATGATGCATTTAAAGATTCATTCAAGTAAAGAGTAATACATGATGCAGTTAAAGATTTCGTTACTACAATAGAAACGCTTTTATTAACATTTTTTAATGACATATAGCCCATGTTATCGATAATGCTCATTTTTTAGCCCTACTTGCTGTCATGGGGAAACATTAATATATATTAACTCTAAGTAATTGATTCATTATTGGCTCTTCGTCATTTTACGTAAGATGCTTCTATTTTAACAATTTTGAGGGTGTAAAGTAAAACTTTCCTGTAGCATACCCTCCCTCTATATCGATCCCCGGGGCTGTAGAAAAATTCCAAATACACTTTTGACAACAGGATTAAGTTAATGACTTTATGTAATCATAGTCCATTTAATCCCCTAACACATATTACATGTTATTAATAAACACGTCAATATATATTATTTAATACCCTATTCAATATGATGTATGAAATATTCATTTTTTAAATTACAAGCGATTGATATGTAATATACCTTTGTTGTGTAACTAAAGCACAAACGTATATTACATATTTCCAATCAAAAGGTGCATATCTTTAATTTTGTTCTTTACTCAATATGATAGAAAAATATTATTTTCTTTATTATCAATTAATTTATTAGAGACCCTTTACTTTTTCTAAAGCTTATTTTTATCATCATACAAGCATTGCATTGAATTTCCATGCACATGCATTGCTGCGTAATTTAAGTAATATTGCAGTATAGCCTGTATTAGGGAAGCCGAATTGATGTGGCATACATAAATGAATCGATGTAAGTATGTTAATTTATTTTACCTGGAGGAAGATCTGGTTGTGAAATAAAGACAATAAGATGTAATGCGGTGATATATTAATCTAAAAAAAAAAAAAAATTTATGTGAAAATGAAATATATTTAATTGTTATTGTTTGACGTCATATACTGCAGTTTCAATGATTAATTTTAGTATGCCATTAGACATTAGCACCATTCGGATCGTTCACTAACGTCGTGCAATTGTTTCTGAGCCAGTCGGTCTTGTGGCTCAGAGCCAAGACCCGTGACTCGCCACTGGAGGTTGTGAGCTTGATTCCCACCGGCGCTACGTACTTTTTTCCTTACAAACTAAAAACCGTTGTTATGATAAAATGAAATTTTATCAACAAGTGATTTCTCAAAATAAAAAAAAAAGATCGAGATCACTAGGTCCAACCCCGACAACGTCGCCTGTAAAGCGTAAACCAAGACGATCAACCAGGAAAGTACAAATAACCTCTTCTGCGGCTAGTTCCATGGAAGAGATACCTCCACAGGCCAGCACATCCAATAATGATCCCGCCATAGAGTCACCTTTCTTCACGCCAAACACCTTTGAGGCGTTGAAAAATATCCCAGCAGAACAAATGGAAGTCAACAAAACTCGAACACAGCCCCAGCCGCCTCCTATATTTGTACGCAACATTAGCAACTTTAAATTACTATGCTCACAAATGAGCAAAATTGTTGGTACCGGAAAATATACGTGCCTAAATCGCTCTCGGGACACGAAAATATCTCCGGACACTCCCGATACTTATCGGGCAATTATCAAATATTTGGACGAAACCAATGCTGACTTTCACACCTATCAGCTGAAACAAGAACGCTCGCTCCGAGTAGTAATTAGAAACTTGCACCCGACCACACCAGCTGACGAAATCGAAGATGAACTCTTTGCTCTTGGATTCAAAGTTCGCCAAATAACGAACGTGTTACGTGAGGATAAACAACAAGAGGGATCAATAAAAACGGCGTTACCACTGTTCTTCGTTGATCTCGAGCGAACACCTGGAGTAGAGAAGATTTATGAACTAACACACCTGTACTATACAAGGGTACAGGTTGAAAAACCGTTCCCCAAACGAGACATCGTCCAGTGCCATAATTGTCAGGCATATGGGCACACGAAATCTTACTGCCACCACCCTCCCAGATGTGTAAAGTGTAGTGGGCAGCACAAAAGCGAATTGAGCAAAAAGCCCCTAAAATCGCCTGCGGTATGCGTACTTTGTAAGCAAGGCCATCCGGCCAACTACAAGGGCTGCGAGGCTTACAGAACGCTGAAGTCGAGGACCGAACAACGCCGTCAGCCAGAAGTGGAAAAACTTGCAGCAAAAAGCGGCCCAGCCAGAAACTTGAGGCCTACTGTCTCTTTCGCCGATGCCGTTTGCAACAGAGAGCAGTCACAGGCACCACCCACCCCCTGTACACAAGATCACCTTTCCCAGCATTCCGTTCATCCCGTCAACCCACAAACTCTATCCCATCCTCAGCCACACATCTCGTACATTCCTCCACCTTCAAGTTCTTCGGACCTCACTAGCCTTTTAACCTCATTTCTTACTGAGTTCAGAACCCTAATTACTCCTCTCATTTCCCTACTTACAAATCTGGTCTCCTACCTTATCCCCGTTAAACAAAATCCATAAGTGGATCTTTCCAACTCCTTATCCATTCTCCTTTAGAATGCGAATGGTGTTCGCACCCACACTAACGAACTGACAGCACTACTCCACGACAAGAACATCGACGTAGCTCTCATTACTGAAACAAGACTTACTAGCAAACGACCATTTACGATTCGACAGTACCATACTTACCGAACTGATCACCCAGATGGAAGAGCTCATGCAGGTACCGCTGTCATTGTTCATAATTCCATTTCTCATCACATAGTTCCTTTGGTAGCACATGATTTCCTTCAGTCCACTGCAGTGTCAATCAGCACCTTCCCTTTCCCCCTTACTCTAGCATCAGTGTACTGCCCTCCCAATAAATCCATTTCCGATTCCCAATTCATCTCCTTTCTAGACTCCATAGGACATTGTTTCCTTGTGGGTGGGGACTTTAATGCAAAGCACCAACACTGGGGGTCAAGATCCACGAATACACGCGGACGTGCTTTGCTGTCTGCACTCACACGGAAACATTGCTCCACGATCTCTCCTGACACAGCCACCTATTGGCCATCAGATCCCAACCGAAATCCAGATCTCCTAGACTTCTTCTTCTACAATAGTTTAGGAACACTAAACTATTCACTCAAGCGCCTCGATGACCTCTCCTCCGATCATAGCCCTTTATTATTAACCATTTCCCTAAAACCAATTCACAAACTATCTCCTCCTTCATTTATTAGGGGCCCAGTCGATTGGGACCACTTCCGTCAGCTTCTTACAGAGTCCGTAAACCTCAAATTATCCCTGAAAACATCCCAAGACCTAGACGATGCAGTGCATTCTTTCACTACTCTGGTCCAGAGGTCGGCTTGGGAGGCATCGTCACCCAAAAATTCATAATCATAATAGTTTACCTCAGCATCTCAAAGATCTAATCCTATCCAAACGCCGCTCCAGAACAGTGTGGCAAAGATCCCGGCATCCTGCCGATTGCCGCTCGTACAATCAGTACTGCCGATTGGTAAAGCGGCGATTGGCATCCTTCCGTTCCGATTCTTTCAATTCCTACCTCTCCTCTCTGTCTACCAGGGATAACTCCTTGTGGAATGTAACCAAAAAAATCCTAAAGTATCAACCTGTTTCACATCCGCTCCGTCGTGATGATGGGTCCTGGGCGGCTTCGGATGGGGATAGGTTGGAGGAATTTGCTCTGCATCTTACCCATACTTTCACACCTAACCTTTCTCATCAAAGCCATACGCACAGCACAACTGTGGAAGATTTCCTCACTTCACCTATTCCTCTCTCTCTTCCACCAAAAGCCGTTAATCCCTCTGAGGTCAAATACCTTTTGAAAAACTTACCTTACCGAAAATCCCCTGGATATGATCTCCTTACTCCTCAAATTCTCAAACAACTTCCTCCTAAAGCCATAATCTTCCTAACCTATATATATATAATTGCATTATCCGAACGACGCACTTCCCACTCCTCTGGAAACATTCCATTATTGTCCTATTCGCCAAACCCGGTAAACCACCCAATGACGCCTCATCTTACCGTCCAATAAGCCTACTCCCTATCCTCTCAAAAATATTTGAGAAACTTCTACTAAAACGTCTACTTCCAATTATTGAATCCAAAAACCTTTTTCCTGCACACCAATTTGGTTTCCGGCAACGGCATTCCACTGCTCAACAAGGCCTTCGCGTTGTTGATCACATCTCCTCAGCCCTTGAAACCAAACAGTATTGCACTGCTGCCTTTCTTGATATAGCTCAAGCTTTTGACAGGGTTTGGCACGCAGGTTTACTCTACAAGCTCAAAAGATATTTACCACAGACCCTTTTCCTGATCCTACAGTCCTACCTTTCAAACCGCTTCTTCCAAGTCCGCTGTGGTTTAGAATATTCAAACTGCTATCCTATAAATGCAGGAGTTCCACAGGGCAGTGTCCTGGGCCCCATCCTCTACAACCTATACACCGCTGATGTCCCCTCTACTCCCAATACCTTCTTGGCCACATTTGCAGATGACACTGCAGTCTTGTCATCTAACCCAGACCCCGACATAGCATCCCATAACCTTCAAAAACACCTTGACGAGATCGATTATTGGTGCAACCAATGGCGGATCAAAGTTAATGAAGCAAAATGTTCCCACATTACCTTCACCCTTTGTCGCAAGTCTTGTCCACTAGTTTATTTTAATTCTATTCCTCTCCCTGTAACCGAGACAGTACGGTACTTAGGCTTCCATCTCGACAAACGACTGACCTGGAACCCACATACGAAACTAAAAAGACAAGAACTAAACAAACGCTTTGGACAACTGTACAGACTACTTTAAAGGACATCCCATCTCTCAATAGAAAATAAACTACTAATCTACAAAGTTATACTTAAACCAATCTGGACATACGGAATAGAGCTATGGGGGACAGCAAAAAAGTCGAACATCAAGCGTACCCAATCCTTTCAATCCAAAGTCCTGAGAACAATAGTAAATGCTTCTTATTATGTCAGCAACAAAACCCTTCATAACGACCTTAATATACCCTACATTCTAGAACTCATCCCTTCCAAGTTTATGAAATATTTAAAATTTTAGTAAACTCAAATTTCTTATTTACCTAATTGTTGCAATAGTATTTTTTCTTTGGTATTCTTAAGCCAAATGTCCAAATAGTGTTGGCCTACTGCTTCTGTTGGAAGGAAAAAAATCATATATTTAACACTTTCTTGGGATAGTACGGAAATACTCCCCTACGCTGACTATTTTTCAAGGGTTGGGCTCTGATTATTTTATGTGAAAGAGTTTTCGAACTATGGTGACAGTTCCCAAGAGTTTAATTCCTCAACCCTGTCAAGCATTGTTTTCATGAGAAAAATCCTACAACTTTCTAATCTTAGAACTTTGATAATCTATATTTGTCTTAATGCTTCAGTTAAGTCCTTGTATTTTCGCTTCTTGTTCGTCACTACCTATTTTAAATTGTCATCTGGAGGCACTGGTACCTTAATAATTTGCCCCAGTATTCCTTTCTTATCTATCCGTAAGATATCAGGTCTCATGTCATCTTCAATTGAATAAAAAAGGTCTGCCTTGTTATTAGAGATGGCAACACTAATAAGAGAATTAAACTCGGACCTGTACCGTTTCTGCATATGTGATAGTGAAGGATAGATGGAGAGGAAACTGTCACGTTAGGTATTGTCCCTGTTGTCAACAACGGACCGGGCGAGATTATATATTTGACTAATATCCAAGCGAATTCACTTAAGCACCGCTCTCGCACTCTTAATAGTTAATTCTGGACCCTCTATGTTCACGTCTCTCTCAATACAATAAACAAATGAAAAATAAAACTAATTATGAGGCTGTAAAATAATTTAAATAACTCAGAAGATTGTTTAAACGCAGGTAGTAATACAGCATGACAGCCTGAATATAAAAGAAATATAAAACTCAAATAGGAATTTATATCTAAATAAAGAAAAATATATAGGAAACTGGGAGTTTGTACACAACTATGTTGCTTATGATCCTCTATCCTCAAGCCTTTGATGTTGAGAACAAAGAACTTACTCTCCGGGCCGGAGGACCAAACTTTTTATGCAGAAGATTTAAGTAAATGCGGCCCACTTCGACCCAAAAGAAATTAAATTAAAATTAAACTTAATATTAAAGAAAAGTTTAAAAATTGTGGACAGTAACAAAAGGGTGGTTCACAAATTAAATACGTACACTGCCCGTAATTCTAAATGAAATATATATCAACACATAAAATACATAATAAAAAATAAAAGGGGCCACCCAGTATGAACAATTAATATTCAGACCATTAAAACGAGAAAAATAATTAAATAAAAATTATAACTAGGAAAGGAAAAGAAAATCATAAAACTTTCTATTATGAATCTGATTCAAGGAATAAAAATATATTCAGTCACATAGCTGGGGGAGGGATATCTTGAAATTGCTCTCCATCCGGACATACGAGAACTTATCTTGAGAAGTAGGTTGGTCCATCCAAAACGTAATTTGTTAAATCGGTCCACAGGCCGACAGGAGTTGCCTAGGCCGAGATTCTCTCTGCAGGGATGTCTCTCGGTGATCTCACTGATGAAGAATAAGATGAATCATCGAGGTAAAATGACTTCTGTAGGAGTATCTCGCTTTGGCTGGCTGATGAGGTAAGAGAAATTGAGAGGGAGGAGGGAGGATATCGGAGAGGAGACTCCCAGCCAGCCCGCAAAAACACAACACTCTTACGTACACAGTTAGCGCACATATATTATGATTTCCTGGATTTTGGGTATTCCAAAATTACCATCAGTAATTTTAATTTTAATTAATCTGTAATTCTAAGTCCATGGCCTCTCTTTTGGTCAATGGGAGTGAGTCTGATAGCAAATATTCTGGAAGAGGGAAAGGTCAGTTCACGCCTATCCTTACTACTATACCGTACGCCCGTGATCGGTTATGTTAAAATTATTAAAGAATATTTGTCCAACAGAAAAAGGAAATTACCACTATCAACATAGTGGTGGGGACCGCTATAGGAAATACCACAGTAGCTGAAGAATATTAGACGTACCGACGACCGGAAGAAGAAAAGAAAACGAGGTGAGTTACGATATAAATAAAGATACATAAAATAATAATAAATTTAAAATAAAAAGAAATGATGAGAGTGGTCCACAGTTTTGATAGTAGAGAGATTAGTTGCTCAACAAGTTCCTTACTATGGGTTGATGAATCATTTTTTTTCAGCATTATGCCTTAGGACCTTGCCACCATACCCGGACAACAATTCCCAGATATATTGCCCTCAGATGTGCCTACTGTAGGCTCTTTTTCCAATTACCTACCCTTATATAGCCAAAAGTCTGTTCCATCTCCGGAAAGATCGCCATTTCTCTTGCGGGGTAGCGATACCTGAGCGTCCACCCTCGTGTCTACTAGAGAGTGGTAGAATCTTCTATGAAGTGCTTTACTTTTCCATGTATCTGTGAGGGAGCTGTGCAGTTATCATTCAACGACGCCACAATGGCCAGAGTCATTGTTTACCTGAAATCAGCTGTTTTAGGGCATGTCAACCACATGGGGGAATGAGGTATCAGAAATAGCCGGGTCGGGATACATAATAGAAAAACAGTTTTAAATAATTGAGTTAACTATTTAATGAAATATAATCAGTAGCATAGGATAGCAAGAAGGCGGGCTGGGCTCCCTCGACAACAGTCTGTGCAACATCGGTGTCTACACCAGACTCCACTGGGCCTTCCAACAGACCAGACGAAGTGTCGTGTACCTGCTCTCTGTAAAAGGAACCGTGAGGTGGCATCAGTTCTTTATGTATAAATAATATTACCGCTGTGTAGGGTTTTGTGTTATACGTTGCTAGTTATGAAATTCAGTTCACAAGAAATTCTTTTTTTTTTTTTTTTTTTTTCAATCAATCAATCTTTTATTGTGCAATAATTACAATCTGCCTTTTAAAAGGCAATAATAATACAGATAAATGATCTCATTCATACCATATTTACAGCATCATTCACTCGCTCATTCATACCATAGGACATGATTGGAGAAACTGGCCATTGCCAGGACTCCCACTGTCACGCGTTTATAGCAGGTCACGAGGCCACTGCCGTTTCAGTCTCCGAGGAATTATAGGGATGAGTGGCGCAGTGCAATGACTGTGCTACAGGATTAGGGTGGTTAGAAAGGCTACTGTGGAATTTCGTAAACTTGGAAGGGATGAGTTCTAGAATGTAGGGTATATTAAGGTCGTTATGAAGGGTTTTGTTGCTGACATAATAAGGGGAATTTACTATTGTTCTTAGGACTTTGGATTGAAAGGATTGGATACGCTTGATGTTCGACTTTTTTGCTGTCCCCCATAGCTCTATTCCGTATGTCCAGATTGGTTTAAGTATAACTTTGTAGATTAGTAGTTTATTTTCTATTGAGAGATGGGATGTCCTTTGAAGTAGTCTGTACAGCTGTCCAAAGCGTCTGTTTAGTTCTTGTCTTTTTAGTCTCGTATGAGGGGTTCCAGGTCAGTCGTTTGTCAAGATGGAAGCCTAAGTACCGTACTGTCTCGGATACAGGGAGAGGAATAGAATTAAAATAAACTAGTGGACAAGTCTTGCGGCAAAGGGTGAAGGTAATGTGGGAGCATTTTGCTTCATTAACTTTGATCCGCCATTGATTGCACCAATACTCGATCTCTTCAAGGTGTTTTTGAAGGTTATGGGATGCTATGTCGGGGTCTGCGTGGGATGACAAGACTGCAGTGTCATCTGCAAATGTGGCCAAGAAGGTATTGGGAGTAGTGGGGACATCAGCGGTGTATAGGTTATAGAGGATGGGGCCCAGGACACTGCCCTGTGGAACTCCTGCATTTATGGGATAGTAGTTAGAGTATTCTAAACCACAGCGGACTTGGAAGAAGCGGTTTGAAAGGTAGGACTGTAGGATTAGGAAAAGAGTCTGTGGTAAATATCTTTTGAGCTTGTAGAGCAAACCTGCATGCCAAACCCTGTCAAAAGCTTGAGCTATATCAAGAAAGGCAGCAGTGCAATACTGTTTGGTTTCAAGGGCTGAGAAGATGTGATCAACAACGCGAAGACCTTGTTGAGCCGTGGAATGCCGTTGGCGGAAACCAAACTGGTGTGTGGGAAAAAGGTTTTTGGATTCAACAATTGGAAGTAGGCGCTTTAGTAGGAGTTTCTCAAATATTTTTGAGAGGATAGGGAGTAGGCTAATTGGACGGTAAGATGAGGCGTCATTGGGTGGTTTACCAGGTTTGGCGAATAGGACAATAATGGAATGTTTCCAGAGGAGTGGGAAGTGCGTCGTTCGGATAATGCAATTATATATATATAGGTTAGGAAGATTATGGCTTTAGGAGGAAGTTGTTTGAGAATTTGAGGAGTAAGGAGATCATATCCAGGGGATTTTCGGTAAGGTAAGTTTTTCAGAAGGTATTTGACCTCAGAGGGATTAACGGCTTTTGGTGGAAGAGAGAAAGGAATAGGTGAAGTGAGGAAATCTTCCACAGTTGTGCTGTGAGTATGGCTTTGATGAGAAAGGTGAGGTGTGAAAGTATGGGTAAGATGCAGAGCGAATTCCTCCGACCTATCCCCATCCGAAGCCGCCCAGGACCCATCATCACGACGGAGCGGATGTGAAACAGGTTCATACTTTAGGATTTTTTTGGTTACATTCCACAAGGAGTTATCCCTGGTAGACAGAGAGGAGAGGTAGGAATTGAAAGAATCAGAACGGAAGGATGCCAATAGCCGCTTTACCAATCGGCAATACTGATTGTACGAGCGGCGATCGGCAGGATGCCGGGATCTTTGCCACACTGTTCTGGAGCGGCGTTTGGATAGGATTAGATCTTTGACATGCTGAGGTAAACAATTATGATTATGGATTTTTGGGTGACGATGGGGTGACGATGCCTCCCAAGCCGACCTCTGGACCAGGGTAGTGAAAGAATGCACTGCATCGTCTAGGTCTTGGGATGTTTTCAGGGATAATTTGAGGTTTACGGACTCTGTAAGAACCTGACGGAAGTGGTCCCAGTCAACTGGGCCCCTAATAAATGAAGGAGGAGGCAGTTTGTGGATTGGTCTTAGGGAAATGGTTAATAATAAAGGACAATGGTCAGAGGAGAGATCATCAAGGCGCGTGAGTGAATAGTTTAGTGTTCCTAAACTATTGTAAAAAAAGAAGTCAAGGATATCAGGATTTCGGTTGGGATCAGATGGCCAATAGGTGGCTGTGTCAGGAGTGATAGTGGAGCAATGTTTCCGTGTGAGTGCAGACAGCAAAGCACGTCCTAGTGTATTTGTGGATCTTGACCCCCAATGTTGGTGCTTCGCATTAAAGTCCCCACCCACAAGGAAACGATGTCCGATGGAGTCTAGAAAGGAGATGAATTGGGAGTCAGAAGTGGATTTATTAGGAGGGAAGTACACTGATGTTAGTGTAAGGGGAAAAGTGAAGGTGGTGATTGACACTGCAGTGGATTGAAGGAAATCATGTGCTACCAGAGGAACTATCTGGTGGGATATAGAGTTATGGACAATGACAGCGGTACCTGCATGAGCTGTTCCATCTGGGTGATCAGTTCGATAAGTCTGGTACTGTCGAACGGTAAATGGTCGTTTACTCGTAAGTCTTGTTTCAGTAATAAGAGCTACGTCGATGTTTTTGTCGTGGATTAGTGCTGTCAGTTCGTTAGTGTGGGTGCGAACACTATTCGCATTCCAAAGGAGAATGGATAAGGAGTCGGAACGATCCACTTATGGATTATGTTTAACGGGGATAAGGTAGGAGACAAGATTTGTGAGAAGTGAAATGAGAGGGGTAATTAGGGTTCTGAACTCTGTAAGGAATGAGGTTAATAGGCTGGTGAGATCCGAAGAGCTTGAAGGTGGAGGAATATGCGAGATTTGTGGTTGAGTATGGGATTGAGTTTGCTGGTTGCTGGGATGAACGGAATGCTGGGGGAGAAGAACTTGTGGACGAGGAGAGGGCAATGCCCGTGACTGCTCTCTGTTCCAAACGGCGTCAGCAAAAGAAACTGAAGGCCTCAAATTTCTGGTGGGGTCGCTTCTTGTTACTGGCTGTTCCTCTTCTGGCTGACGACGTTGTTCTGTCCTGGACTTCAGTGTTCTGTAGGCCTCGCAGCCCTTGTAGTTGGCCGGATGTCCTTGGTGGCAAAGCACGCATACCGCAGGCGATTTTAGGGGCTTTTTGCACAATTCAGATTTGTGCTGCCCACTGCACTTAACACACCTGGGAGGGTGGTGGCAGTAAGATTTTGTGTGCCCATATGCCTGACAGTTATGGCACTGGACGATATCGCATTTGGGATACGGTTTTTCAACCTGTACCCTTGTGTAGTACAGGTTTGTTAGGTCGTATATCTTCTCGATTCCAGGTGTCCTCTTGAGTTCGACAAAGAACAGTGGTAATGCTGTTTTTATTTTTTCATCCTGTTGCCTACCCTCACGCAACACGTTTGTTATTTGACGAACTTTGTATCCGAGAGCTGAGAGTTCTTCTTCTATTTCGTCAGCTGGTGTGGTTGGGTGCAAATTTCTGATCACCACTCGGAGTGATCGTTCCTGCTTTAATTGGTAGGTGTGGAAGTCTGCCTTAGTTTCTCCTAAGTATTTAACTATTGCTCGGTATGTTTCGGGAGTGTCCGGAGAAACTTTTGTGTCCCGGGACCGATTGAGGCACGTGTGTTTGCCTGTACCTACAATTTTATTCAATTGGGTACACATTAATTTAAAGTTGTTAATATTTCGCACGAATATAGCTGGTGGCTTGGGCTGTGTGGGCGTTTTGTTGACGTCCATTTCATCAGTTTGAAGATTTTTCAACGCCTCAAAGGTGTTGGGCGTGAAGAAAGGGGAAACTTCGACGGTGTCTTCTTTAGATGTGCTGGCCTGTGGAGGTATCTCTTCCATGGAACTAGCGGCAGAGGAGGTTATTTGTATGTTCCTGTTTGAACGTCTCGGTTTTTGCTTTACAGGCGATTGTGTCGGGGTTGGACCTAGTGACCTAGATCTTTTTTTTTTATTTTGTGACATCAGTTGTTGAGAAAACCTCATTTTATCATAACAACTGGTTTGCTAATAAATTAGATACGTAGCGCCGGTGAGATTCGATCTCACAACTACAAGCGGCGAGACACCGGGTCTTGGCTTTGAGCCAACAGAGCGTTTGGCCCAGAGAGCCGATCACTTGATGTTATCTCCGATCCGTGTATGGCTAAAGGTATAGCGTCCAAAATGGCCGACCTCTCTCTGTCCGATATCACTTGTTGCACTAAACACAAATGTAACAAGTGATTCACTCACCTCCTGTGGGCTCCCTTGTGAGCTGGTCACATCAAATTGCCTGCTAGAACAATTCTATGTCTGACTCTGGCCTATAAGCGGTAGTAAACAGTATGTGAAGTACGAGCGAAGTAGAAAGCTTTTGTAAATAGTAGTGTATTTGCGCAGGGGCCATGCTAATCTTCTCTGTATAGTTCCAATTTTAGTATATGTACCGCCGAAGCGAGTACAAGAAATTCTAATTCACGAAAAAGAAACATTACTTAAGTATTTACATTATATCATTTGTTTCTTCAAAATGCTCAAGTAAATGAACAATAATGACACTCATGTCATGAACATAATAATAGAAACATATAACACGAGGGAGTAAAATATAAAAATACTAATAAAATAATATGAGCGACCAAAGGTGTTTGCGAAAGGTCCAAGACTGTCAGAATACTTATCAAATTCAAGTCCATATC
Organism: Acanthosoma haemorrhoidale; assembly: GCA_930367205.1. Classification (NCBI taxonomy): domain Eukaryota; kingdom Metazoa; phylum Arthropoda; class Insecta; order Hemiptera; family Acanthosomatidae; genus Acanthosoma; species Acanthosoma haemorrhoidale. The sequence goes on from OV884009.1 coordinate 15,768,397, forward strand.
AATAATTCTTCTTCAATAAGTTGTTCTTTGATATCACAAATAAATTAAACACTAGCTAGCTCACAATTGACAAATGCATCATAAAATGCACAATTCAGGTGATGCACACATGCAACACACCATTACACCACGTACCTTCCATACTAGGAAAAAGTACTAAACTCATTGTAAACTTTTAAAATGTAAGGTCAAGTGATCAATGTGTTACTGTTACCTCGGTCTGACTCGACCAACACTGCCGCATCGAAATACAAATATCAACACACACAGCAAACACCATCAATCGACAGCTATTCCTAAACATTGAAAGTAAATAAACACTTCAATAGCATTGCAAGCCCGGTCTGAGGTAAAACTTTAAATTCGACTTTTAAACATCACTGATATGGATATCAGTGATGATTGAAAGTTGAAACCAACTTGACTTCACGTTCACAGACATCTGGAACACAGACATCTTTTGCAGACGATCATGTGAAAATTCATATCTGTCCTTGACATCGATAGATCGCAACTCATATCGATTATTAGGCAATTCATAGCACGTAAAGTGTAATACTTGGGATCCAATTTTAATTGGTCCTCTCTTCCTGGTAATATTAATTAGGTAATATAAACTAAATCACCTATTTGGAAGGGTATAACTTTTTCCTTGCCTTTATCAAATACCTTTTTTGCATAATCTGGCTTATGAACAATTTTCTTACCCGCTAGACCTCTCACATCCTTTAAATCTACCTGGGAATCCCCAGTGACAGGGTCCCCAGCTACAATTAATTTATGAGGTCGAGAAACCTTTCCAAACATTGATTCCATAGGTGATACCTGCGTTACACGATGGAGTGTAGTATTGAAAGCAAGTTGAATGCCTTGCACGATTCTCATTCATTTCAGCTACTGTCAACATGTCGTTTTCTATTCGTCCATAAGTCTTTCTATTTGACCATTAGCTCTCCTGGGACCCATGGCAATGAAATGAAGTTCTATTTAAGCATTAGGACAAAACCCTGAAATTCGAGGGATGTAAAGCATCGTCCTTGATCTACGACGAGTCATGTCATGTGGCCAAATAAAGGAATAGACGAGCATAAAGTCTCAATCGCATTATCAGCTTCGAGTTTATGAGTAAGGAAAAGAAGACAATATTTCGTGAATGGACTGATAAAGACAAAAATATGACTATCTAGATGTTCTATCTATTCTATCTTTCTATCTAGGGTAGATGGTGGGCCAACAAGGTTCAGGAACGGTAGGTATTGAGTGTAATTCTCCTTGCAACATCCCTGAATCTCGTTTAGCAGTCTTACATTTCTCTAGAATTTTTCTTACAAATTTAGACATATCAGACATAATAGACATCTCAAACCAATAATGATCATATAGTCTCTTAGGTTCCCTCCCGTCCTAAATGAAAAATGGAATTGTGTATGTTATTGACAAGGGACCATCGAATGGAGTGTGGTACTACAATAGGTACGCACCGAGTACGTGAGTACGCTGAATTTTCCGACAAAGTACAACAAATCGTATTTCGTAAGTGTCCTTCACTTCATCGTCAACCTCAACGGAATTTAATTTCAGAAATAAAAGGGTCTTTGTTTTGTTCCTAAAGAATCCAATCAGATGATACTGAAGTTAATGCGAATAGTTTAGTGTTAAAAAAAAATTGTAATATTTTCCTTATTCCTACCTCCGTCCATTCTACCTAGGCAGTCTGTGGGGCCTAACTTTATTAACACACGTGGGATTTTCTAATCTACTCTGGGATGGGTCGTTACATGAACTGTCCAGGGGTATGCAGATACCGTTTGTAATCACATTCCCCCTCTCTGCAGAATTATCCTGATCTATGCTTGTATTCTCAAGGGCATTTCGACTAAGAAAATCTACATGGTTCATTTTTGAAGATTTACGATATTCGATGCTAAAGTCATAACTTCGTGAAAATTCCCACCATCTCTGAACTCGGGGAATAAGATCTTGTTTGCTCTGTGTAGCTGCTATTTTAATATACCACCTATCTTGCCTCACCTCTTCAATGGAACTTTTTTTTTTAAATGAATTTTTTGGCGAATCTCATTTTCCTTCTTTGGGTCCTTTTTCCTATCCATTTTATGGGGTTTTGTTTTAGGATAACACAAAGAGCATTGCTCTTGAGGAACGTCCTATGGACGACCTGGGAAGGTTGTGAAATATTTGGATTCATTCTGTTTCTCAAAAATCGTTATATCTCCTTAACAAAATCGAAATATTTTTAGCCATGGCCTGTACTGTTTTTGTTTTCAACACATTCGGGTCTTACAGTGAGGACCGTGTTCACCCTGAACTCATTCCTCATCTCAGCTATCACCACCCACAATTGCTTCATGTTTCAAATTTGTATGGTTCCTCAGTGTATTTTGGGAGTGCCCCAATAAGGCTTTTTGATCTGGTAATTAAAGGAGCGAAGAGTTATATATCTTAAATTAATTCTCACAATTATATTCTTTGTTGTAAGGTGGGTTGTTACTTGAAAGTTGTTTGTAATTGCATAACCTTCCTTTTTACAACGAGTGCAAGGAATTTCCCAGATTAGGTAAGGTTGCTAACCTAGGGTGTGTACTGAACATGTACTTATGTCCGTGTTCGTTTGTGTATCTGTGAGGGGATGACTGTAATCAGGGACACGATGGATCTAACAATCCCAACAATTGCGCTCATCAGTCACACCTTGCGGGATTATTATAATTAATTATTAGCTTCGCAATTTTATTATAGGTACTGGGTAGGTACAAGCAACATTTCTTGTAGTCTCGTCTTCCGATCAGCCGACCTTTTAATATGACATTAGTTTTACCATTTAATATTAAGTTTTCTGATGGCTTGCTCCAATTTGCTATGCATTGAATTGAATTGATATAAATCATCTTACTGATAGAAAAAATTACTGTTTAAGTCATAAATTATAGTTGCAAACACAATATTAATAAAAACTGCAACTGCAAAGACTGCTGATAATTACTGTTTGAAAAAAAAAATAAAAAATTACGTTAACTAGAACTTTTAGATTCGAGCATTTAGTAACATGCTTAAAATTAGAGAAAACTATATTTTATTTTAATAATAACAACTAAATAATTAATTACACATTTTTCATTTCTTTACGATGTCAAATAAGACCTTTATGCAAAAGTTGACGTCTTGGTTTGGACAATGGTCTCTCAATGCCAAACCAGCACAGACTGGCAGATGACAGACCAATAAATCACTCAAAATAAAATAAATATTCTCAGGAAAATTAATATTATTAAAAAAATTAAATAAATTAAACGTTCTTTTGTTCTCTTCCTGGCCTCTTGGGTACTTGGATAACCCTATGCCTACAAAACTACAAAAATATTTCTTCGTTGATTGAGTAAAATCTGGCTTATTAGTATTTTTTAAAAAAATCAATAACAAATAACTGTTGTTGTTTTTTAATTACACTTTTGGGATATTCTTTAGAAACGTGAACAGAGACCAGTCAACAGTTCTTAACACCATTTACAAGGAAAATTCAGGTTACCTCAACAGGTTGCCTCAGGTACATCAACGGATAACTTGAGAGTCGGGGAACGGCTCCGTATAATAAGGGCACTGAATCATTTCAACATGGCTTATATAGTCCCTAACTTTCTGATTTATGTGGCTACGCATTTCTCCTGAAAACTCGGCTGGTCCGTACTTCAGCCGTCCTGGTTAGTTGGCGTAAAATCCTTAGGTCATCAACGTCGTTGTTTGTATATTTGAACTCATTAGGGGACCCAACCGATGGGAGCCCGAGATTGTACACCAAAGATTCCAGCACCCCACTCCCACATGCAGGTGGTGGTTATAAATATTGTTCTATAGGACACGAGGTGTCCTCGGGTGTGGATCTATCTAAACAAGAACTATCTAAACAAGCAACTTTGATACAATGTCATATATGTTTGGGCCAGAACGTTAATATAACGTATTATAAGCTATTGTTTAGTTTGTGGCTGACCAGGAGAGGCTGTTTTTATCAAGAGCATGTATTTTTTTATTGAAGAATATGATTTATCTTGAATATAAAGTTTCTGATAGCACATTCCCACAAAACCCCTACAGTCTTCCGAGGAACCTGGTATCGAGTACACGCCTTCCGAACTGTGACAAGTAGCCAGCCAAACTAATTTAAGCAAACTTTTATTTGTTATTGTGGTGATTCTTTTTCTTTACGATATTACTAACTCATAATTTAATACCAATAGGTTCAACCATTCAGATCGTTAGGATACACCCTCTGAAATATATTAATCATTAGTACTAATTTTTGAGACTTTTCCATGTCCCGATTAATCCCAAACCAAAGTCAAAGGTACTCTCAGTGGGATCCCAAGGGGCCTTAATCTTGAGGAGTGGACCCTGGCACAGTATAACAAGGGTTTCAGCTCGAACCTCTTATTCGTTAAGGTCATATATTGGTGGCAACTGCAATGCATCGAAAAGTCCTCCATTATTTTTTTTTATATTCTGCTTAGTGGTTAAAAGTTTGGACTGCACACACATTCTAAAAAGTCTGGAAATTTATAATTTAGGTGCCGTGTGTCTGGCAGACGCAGTATATTTACATAGCACTGGTAAAAAAAAAAATGTTGCTTCAAGATAACATTAGCTATCGCAAAAATATAATTTTGGTTAATGTTCGTGCAGGGATAGCTAAAAGGTAAGATTCCCAAGCAGAGACTAGGAAGATCTTGGGTTCAAGCCCCGCCCCTAATGAAGACTTTTTCCTATGGCTAATTCAACTGTATTTTTTTATTATTAAAACTCCATATATTAACCATTATATAAACTTTAAACTATTTCATTGTTTAATATGCTTTTCTATCATCAATATGATCGGGTTGCCGGTTGAGAAGTAACATCCAACTGTCTCCTATCAATTAAGGTGGCAACTTGGGGCCACCTCACCTCCTCACTATGGATTTCATTATTAGTATTATCTTAATTAACGCGCGTTACTACGGCAACAAACAAAGCCAATTTAGTTGATGTTGCATTACGTCTCCTTGTGCAAACGAAGGGAAAAAAGCGGACTGTTCCTGCAGGTGGCGCACACCCACTTCAATTTATGAAACTCCAAGCAAAAATAAAATTCATATTAAACTCAACCACTACAACGTACTAGATATCAATGGATACCTTTAAAATAAACCTTAAGTGAAAACTCAGAATTTTCACACTTTGTGAATAAATAGGTAAATATGATTTTATTTTTCATAGAGGTAATGGATTTCTCAAACTTTTTCGATTAAGGTAATACCTTTATAAAAAAAAGTTTTATCAAGATTGAGCTTTAAAAGCTTATTAGAGGGTCCAAGCTACAAGTGGGTGGTACGAAATAAATAAATGGAACTGTGCTAAGAGTATGAATTTATAATAAAGATATAATTGGTATATAGATATTATTTTATGATATTTGCAACAGCTAATATTATCTTGAAGCCTTGTTTTTTTTCAACTCTCAGTGTGCATATTCCGTACTGAGTGATATTTGCTTGTACTGTGCCTTCCAGACACACGATAACTAAATTACCAATTTCGAGCCTGTTTGGAATATTTGGTAGGTTTGGGGTGTAAGCATTTAACGACTAACCAGAATGTAAAAAGCAGATTATTTGAATTTTAATTGCACGGGGTAAAACATGTTTTAGAATATTAATATTTTCTTTTTCTTAAATCAGCGAAAAGATTGTTTCATCTGGTCTTGGGTATGGTGTGATTCTCAAACAAGCACCCTGTATTTGGTGGTTCACAGACGCGTTTGAAATCGCGCACTCGATGGGCCATTCATCTGTAACTTTATAGATGCGATAGTTAGCCTTTATTCTTTTTAAGTAATTAATTATTGCTCGATAGCACGCCGTATCATTGCCGTATAAGGTAACCCTTTCAGTAGTTGTTCTCAGCTCGTATGAATTAGGCTCTGTCCCAGTGTTTAATAACCTAAACATTTCACCGCAGTTGGCAAGATCGTTAATAAGTATCAGAGGAGGCATAGCTAGTTTGATGGGCTGCTGTTGAGCGCTAGTAGAGCTGTTATCATCTAATGGGGTTAAGGGGACAAAGGTTACTTACTCCAGTGATATTTTCGGTCGGCCTTTTTAGTTTTCTGGTGTCTCTTCCTTTATATGACCGTTTTCTTCCAATGACGAGTTCCTATGCTGATTGTTGAGTCACTTCGATGTCTTCTTAAGTAAAATCTATTGCACTTACTTGCCTCGTTCAATTAGAGTGTTCTTCTCCTATCTTCCCTTTCAAGGGACTCAGAAGTTTATTTACACTGTTTAGAGACTAATTTATTTGCTCAATCACAGAAAACTCGGATTTTAACACTTAAAGATTGATTTAAAAGTGAAAAAACACATAGCAACTTTTCTAACCTTACTCCTTGTACTCCCAATGAGGTAATTTGTACCATAATTTGTACATTAAATGTAATTAAAGAATAATTTCAACACTTATATGAAACCCAGAATAAAACAATCGCATCAAAGGCCTATTTCTGAGAAAAGGAGATTATTAAAAAAACATAATTTAAGTAATTAATTACACAGGTCTTCAACCAAACATTTGATTTGATAATTTTAGCTGAGGTTTTTGATGTGCTGGACTGAAAATGGATTCCGTTTCTTCTACCACGTAACATCTTTTACTAAGTGACTGTACTCAAAATGACCATAAGCTACAATAAATAAACTCTTAGCTGAACCCACCCTTGAGCAAGCACCATTAAATTTCCCGTTAGAGAAAGGTGGCAATCTCAAATTTAGACTAATTTGAAAAATTCATATGAAAGCTAGGCTTTCCATATATTTTTTTTTATTATTACTAAACCAGGATTATTACACTATGAATTAATTGGTAATAGTTTGGCTAATTACGAAGTTTTCCTTTAGTCGAAGTTGAAGTTATGAGGTTTTCCATTTTATTACTAAATACTGTTTTAATGGTATTTTGATAAAACGGTAATAATTGTTAGTAACTGAAGGATTGTTTATACTTTTATAAAGTTTTGATAATCATGCATATTTTAATTATTACAGAATAAAATGATACAGAATAAAAAGTGAAAAACCATTGTGTTAGAAAAATAAGCATTAAAACATAACTTTTTTTTTTAATTAGCTTCTGTCCTAATTAGTCTCTTCGTTTGGCTAGTTGCCTTAAAACTCATGATAATCTACGGCCAGAGTATTTTTCAATACTTGCAAATCATTAATTTTTTTATTTTTTGGAATCTTGATATAGCTTTTCCCAAGCTGACAGCAACTGATACAGGGCTAGCAAGTTTATTACGCCTCACAGGTAGTACACTACATGAATCATGAAAATTCAGTTAGTAAAAAAACTCTCAAGCGTACTTAAGCGCAATTTAGTCGGTAACACATTCTCTGGTTTGATTCATTTGTAGAAGGTAACTGAATCTATGTTTTGAACTCCGTGTGATCTAAATACTGGATAAGGGTTGTATTTTATTGTTTTTTTAGCAACACTAATATGGTCAGCTTGGACGTTATTACCAACGTTCCTGACGATTCTTTCTATCGTTGAGTGCATAGTATTGGCCTACATTTGCATATGACAGTACAGCGTAAATTTTTTCTGAATATTTACGATCCGTTATCTTCAATTTTCACTCGTGTTTGCAATGTTTGCTGTTCAAAATTTATTCAGAAAATGTTTCATATAATGATGAAACATTATGTAGCGCATTGGCTAATGTATTGTTTCGATTATGAGCTGTACAGCTATCGTTACAAAAAATTATTTTACCATAGGGAAAATAATTTCGGACAATTATTGAAATAAATCGGCTTAATATGGTTGCAAATTCTTGCTATGACACGATTCCTCCTAACTCAGTCCTCAGAAAACAAAAGCCTACTTTGGTTTGTAAACTGTGAATTTGTTAAGCACTAGTTTTGTTTTGTAATACATACTTGAAACACTGGATTTTGGGCTTAATAGCACTGACTCTAAGTTCATTTTAAACACCATTATTTCTATGTTGACTTTGTCAGCCTCCTTCTCCTCCCAGGCTTCCTTTATTTTTAATCTATGTAGCTGATAGTCTTCGTTAAACAAATTTTTGTTTTTGTACATTTGGAAGTTTCACACATGTCTTTTTTGGAGAATAGTGGCTTAAATTTTGATCCTCAAACTCATACTTGAAAATCGTTTCAGACATAGGATCAATCTTGGCACGTTTGATACTCTCTTTAAAGTAAAACTCATAAAGATCAAACTTTGAAATCCAATCCATCCTTCGAATCGTCGAACAAAGTTGTTCTTGATACTGACTTTTTCCCTACTGTTTCTTGTTCAACATAATTTGAACAACACATTGAATGAACCTCCAGAATAACTAAGTGACTTATTTTTGGCCCAGTTCAACGCAGACCACTCTCCTATTGCTAGTGTGTTTAAAACATCTGCTAACATACTGTTATTTTATTTTCGTCTTATGGGAAGTGACTAAATGCGGTTTCAGTTTGTTTTCTAATTTTTCTTCCTTTCCTATCTCTCTCTCTGTCTCGGTTAGGTGATTTAACATCGACTAGTAATTGAGCAAGGGCTTTTTAGCCCTTCTCTAACCCAATAATCGTGGAAAATATTTTCTCTTGCTATGATCTACCTATTATCTCTTAATAGAAAACAAATTACGCTGATTATTGTGCTGGTTGGACAAGATGTAAGTTTTTTTTATTTTCTGATGTGAGTAATTATTATGAGATTGCAGAGCAGCTAGGGTACAATGATAAATGTGCTGAGACTGTGTAACAAGAAACTGTGACTGCTGATGCGATTGAAGAGCGCATTTTAAGGATATTTGGAGCCTACCCTGTAACTCTTCTCCTGAACATAGTGCATTTTCGGGGCACATACCTATCAAAAAACGGAGTCAGATAGTAAAGCCGTCATGAAACGATTGTCTAGGTTATAAACTCAAACAACCCTCACTTGTCACCAGAGCTAGGGTAACCAGGCACCCCCCTCGTGACGACCCGACAATCATCATCGTCATAAAATATCACGCATCCATTTCATAAAATCGCCGCTAAATTTTATCATAATGACTATCGATGCAGGGAATAAATGTAATGTGTATCACTATTGCATGTACCTAATTTTCTTTATAACTTTGCAGTTTATAGCTTAAATTTAGCACAAAATAAATAATTTCACGTGGGTAAACGAATATATTTATTTCAACTTTAGAAATATTTTAACACCAAAAACAATATTGTAATGTTAGACATTATTAGTCTTTGGTCCCACCCTCCTTGGTAACCCCTACCTCAACGCAAGGGGTTGTATTCCGGTGTAGAGTAGGTTCATCAATTTCTCTATTACTTTTCTGTGCCTACAACAACGACCATAGATCATCTATCTAGTACTCATCTCTATGCTGACGACATCCCCATGTGTTAGGTTGGTAACATTTGTAAGTTATAACCTGAACCTGGTTGTTACCTCCAGAGCTTTGTATGTATATAAACCGATTGCTAATGTTGTGATGCGTGTGTGAACTGATTAATAAACATGGTTCTTTTGTTAACTTGTGTTGTTACTTATTACATCCAAACATGGCGCAGTCGTTTTAGTTTAAACTGAACAAACGGACGTGATATTAGCCATGGAGTTCAACAAACCCTCAGAATTCGACGTCAACGTGGATAACCTCTCCGAGAGCTTTAGAAGATTCCGGACTGAAATAGAAGTTTATTTTGTAGCCACAGAGACTGATAAGAAATCGCGAGAGGTCCAAGTAGCGAGACTGAAAAACTTATTGGGATCCGATGGTTTAAAACTTTACTCCACAATCACGACGTTAAAACGAGGTAATGAAACAGTAATTTCTATTTTAGACGTCCTAGAAAAGCATTGCACCCCACGGAAAAATGAGACAATGGTGATTTATAAATTTTTTAGCAGAAAGCAAGCAGCAAATGAACCATTTGAACGGTATTTTACTGATCTAAAATCACTAGTAGCGCGTTGTGAATTCGGTGAACAAGAAGAAAAATTGCTAAAATCCCAAATAATTCTTGGACTTTATGACAAAAGTACTCAAGAAAGACTTTTGAGAGAGGACCCTTTATTGGAAAAAACAGTTAATTTTTGTAAAACAGTCGAGATGGCAGAGCTCAACATGAAAATTTTAAAAGCACCACCTCCAGTGAAAACATCGATTGATACGTCGACGGAGATACTCGAAGTAAATCGGAAGCCACAAATGAAAAGACCACCAGAGCTCCGGGACCGTCAGGATAGTTTATATGCTTGTGATCGCTGTGGCTTCAACCACGCTAAAGGACGGTGCCCAGCATTTGGTAAGCAGTGTTCCTACTGTAAAAAATTCAATCATTTTGCAAAACAATGCATCGGAAATAAGCGTAATAATCGCATTCGACAGGCTCATGAAGTGGTGGAGTCGAGTAATGATGTTTTTAAGTTGGATTCTTTAAACCTGTGTGCCTGTGATGCTATCACTCAGGGGAAAGATGAATGGCTGGCCTTGCTTAAAATTAACGATCAACCGATTGAATTTAAACTCGATACTGGATCCCAAGTTAATGTTATAACAACTACTGCTCTTCAGAAACTTGATGCTGGCTTAAATATAAGAAAAACTGATGTACTTCTTGAATCCTTTGGTGGATTTGTTGTTCGACCGATCGGCTTTGTTGATCTTGATCTTCAAAAAGACAGTGTGAAAATAAACGCCCCGTTCATGATTGTGAATGATGACAGAACACCACTTCTGGGACTACGTTCGTGTGTTGATCTTGGACTTCTTCGTCGGATAGACCAGGTTACTGTCCCAGTCGATGATTTTCTCAAACAGAATCAGGATGTCTTGAGTGGACTAGGATGCTTCCCAGACATATGCAAGTTAAAACTCAGTAAAGATGCTACTCCTAAGGCAAATCCAGGTCGTAGAGTTCCTTATAAAATAAAGAATAAATTAAAAACTTGCTTAGATGATTTATTGCATGCCAACATAATAGAGCGAGTGGATGAGCCTTGTGAGTGGATTAATAATCTTGTGATTGTAGAAAAACCTGACTCTTCACTAAGGTTGTGCATTGACCCCCAACACTTGAATAAGTATTTGGTTAGAGACTATTATGAAATTCCTACCTTAGAGGAAATAAGTTTGAAACTGGCTAACAAAAGTCACTTCTGTCTTTTCGATTTAAAAAGTGGGTTTCATCAAATTCGACTAGATGAGGAATCCAGTAAGTTATGTTGTTTTAGTACACCATTTGGCGTTTTTAAATATCTAAGAGCCCCTTTTGGTTTGGCAGTTTTGCCAGAATTCTTCCAAAAACTAACATATAAGTATTTCGGTCACATAAAGAATGTTTTAGTTTATTTTGATGACATTTTGTGTTGTGCTAACTCTGAGGAGGAGCTTAGGCAGACAGTTGGGGAGGTTGTTTCTGTGGCTAGAAAATACAATATTAAATTCAATTCTGAGAAAGTTCAATATTTTGTTAACGAAGTCAAATATCTCGGGTTTTTATTTAATAAGCATGGTCATAGACCTGACTCGCAAAGAATTCAATCAATAATAAATTTAGAGCCACCAAAAAATGTTAAAGATCTTCAAAAAATTTTGGGAATGGTTAATTTTTTAAGAAACTTCATACCTAATCTCTCTGATTTAATAGCCCCTTTTACATCCTTGCTTAAAAAAGAATCCGTTTGGCTTTGGACTAAATCTCATGATGAAAATTTTAATAAATTAAAATCTGTTATCTCAAATATAACATTACTTGCTTCTTTTGACCCTGTTAAGACCATTGAGATACAAGCTGACTCTAGTAATTATGCTGTTGGTTGCTCATTAATACAAGAAGGAAAGCCTGTTTTGTATGCTAGCAGAACTCTAACTGCTTGTGAACAAGAATATGCACAAATTGAAAAAGAACTCCTTGCTATAACATTTGCATTCAAAAAACTCCACAACTTTGTTTATGGACACCCTAATGTGATTGTTTACACAGATCATGCTCCCCTAACGTCTATTATACAAAAGGATATCAACAAAATAAAAAATAATCGACTCAGACGGCTTAGATTGAAAATTTTACCATATAACTTTGAGCTTAAGTATCTCCCAGGGAGGTCTATGGTTATTGCTGACTTATTGTCAAGGAATATAATTGCAGGAAATGTTGCAGATGATGCGTCAATGAGGGATGTTGTACACACCGTAGGAGTTTTATTTGATTGCTCTGACCAGCAACTTATACATTTAAAATCCGAAACAAATTTGGATGAAACGTTAAATCAAATTATCAAGTACTACAGTAGTGGTTGGCCAAAATCTCTAAAATGTAGTGGAGATCTAGCTCATTATTTTAGTATAAGAAATAGTATCACAGTAGAAAATGGCTTAATATATTATGATGAAAGGTTGGTTGTTCCCCCGATGTGTAGAAAAAACATTTTGAAGTTACTGCATGAAACACATCTTGGCCTTAACAAGATCAAGGAAAAAATAAAACAATTCTTTTACTGGCCTGGCATTCTGTCTGATGTGACAAACCTTGTAAATTCTTGTACCGTTTGTCAAAGATTCCAAAGGTCCAACATTAAAGAACCTCTGCTCCCTCATAAGATACCTCCAATCCCATTCTATAAAATTGGTATGGATATTCTTGAATTTCGTAACATGCACTATTTGGTTGTGGTGGACTACTATTCTAGATGGGTTGAGTTAAAGAAACTCAAAGACAAAACGTCATCGTCATTAATAGAGTGTCTAAAGCCAATTTTCGCCTCTTACGGAATCCCCAATATCATAGTCGCTGACAATAATCCATTTAGCTCTTTTGAATTTCAAAAATTTTCAGACCAGTGGAATTTCGTCATAACAACATCGAGTCCCCATTATCCCAAAAGTAACGGTCTTGCAGAAAAAGCAGTAGGGTTGATGAAATCCATGCTAAAAAAATGTCACCATGAAAATGATGACTTAGATCTATATTTACTTAACTACAGAAATTCTCCTGTTGCAGGATTACAATATTCACCTTCCCAACTCCTTCAGAGTAGGACTCTTAGATCAAAACTTCCTATAAGAGATAGCTGTCTGGCACCTCATGTTGTTGATGATCCACAAGTTTATGATAAAAATTCTCAAAAGACCTATTATAATGAGCACAGCAGAAAATCAGTAGAATTTAACGAGGGTGATAATGTTTTAGTACAAGACAAGTATACTAAGTTGTGGGAAAGAGCACTCATTGTTAAAAAGCTTAAATTTAGGTCATATTTGCTAAACATTAACGGCAAAATCTATAGGCGCAATTCAGTATTTATTAAGAAATACAATGCTCCTCCATCAGAGGATGCTGAATACAAACATAAAGATTTTGATTTTGACGAAACTGTTGATGTCTCGAATAATGTAAACATAGATAGGACTGTTGAAGATTTAAATAACTCTGGTTGTTCCTTGCCATTGAATTTACCTGACTCTATTACTACTAGATCAGGTAGAGTAATTAAAAAACCAGAAAGGTTAGATTTGTAATGTTTGTATTTGTAAGCTCTTGCTCTGTAATTTTGTGGTTAAACCTGTATTTTCTAATAAGTATTTTTTTTTTATTATTCTTTATTTTATTGTAATTACTTCCAAATAGTTTGTTACAAATTAGATCATAAGTTACATACTATATGAAGATGATTGTAATGTATACTATATTTTTATTTTTGTATTTAAAACTTAAGGAGGGGGATGTTAGGTTGGTAACATTTGTAAGTTATAGCCTGAACCTGGTTGTTACCTCCAGAGCTTTGTATGTATATAAACCGATTGCTAATGTTGTGATGCGTGTGTGAACTGATTAATAAACTTGGTTCTTTTGTTAACTTGTGTTGTTACTTATTACATCCAAACACCATGTACCTATCCTTATGTCCTAGAGAGCTCCAATCCGCATCCCTATTGACTAAGGAAGACATTAACTGTATCGGGCCTAAGCTTCTCTATCTTTAATTGAATATGGATAAATCCAAGGCGATATCATTGAGTCACGCGCACCCTCAAAACGCTATCAATTCTTCACATCAGTCAAGCCTTGGTTTGGTCCTCTACATAACCTTAAGATCACATTTCCTTAATAACCAAAGTGGCCCTCCATTTCCACCCTTAAACTGCAAAATCGTTCACGTTTTCTTCTCCCATTTACATCTAGGTTAAATGAACTGCTGAATTGTTTCGTAAGATTTATACTCGAGATCTCCCCGTACGGGGGCGGTCGTATTTCGCAACACTCCGAGTTGGGATGGTTGTACCCTCCTACCCGTCACCATTACTTCCGTGGAGCCTTCGTCTTCAGTATTATCATGGTTTAAAAACCTTACATTTTCAACCTCCTATAATTTAAGCCAGCTGTATCCGACCTGCATTTTCCATCCGACAAATCATTTCTTGGTTATTTTCTTATCTGGGACACAAACTTATCTAACTTTATTCCCATCAGTGTCTCCCATCTTTAAATCAGTGACAACAAACATAATTTAAACTTTTACCAGTTTCTTATCTCCCTCCAATCTAACAATCATTATTATTAATATTATTGTTCATAATAGCTTTTTATCAATTCTAATCATTTATGTTTTTTGTTGTAATATTATGCTGTTAGATCATTTAATTCACCACATACTCACATAGACCAATATTATTTACGAGCTAACCACATCAAATTAATTTACGTTTTTAACTTGGAAACTCTGTCATTAGTGCCAGATATTTTTCCACCTGGGTGCTAAGAATCCTAGCCACATACAGACCCTCCGACATGGTATTAGTACTCATTTTTCCCAAGGTCTTTACTCATCTCGAAGTTAAGTATTGGGTAGAGAAATTTTCTCAGGAAGTTATTTTCTGCCATAGGCCAACGATTACCGGGTTGGATTCTCTTCACTCTTACCACGATTCAATCAAGTTGCCTAAAATCCTCTGATTTTACCTTTTCTCAGTCTATTTATGTCTTTCCTCTCAGTTTTATATTTGGTGATGTAACCCCTTACCTTACTTTTCCCGATATCATTTGGCATTTGGTAGGGTACATTCGCATTCCAATTGTAGGCAGGGCCTTACGGATCTGGGGATCTGAAACTGATATCGTCTGTCTACAGGTTCTATCTGATAAAGAGGTCTACAGGGAAACGAGCCGTTGAGTGGGCAACCTTTCTTTGCAATAGTAATAGTAGATTAAGCCTAGAAGCAAATAGTCTTTAAATTATCATGCTAGCGGATTTTTATTTATTTTTTCTCTAAATTTAAAATATTTAGCTATTTATATTTTGTAGAAGCTAATAAGAAAAAAAATAATAATGTATTCAATCTTCCCAAAATACTTTACAATCATGTATTTAATGAAATTTTCTATAAACAGATTTTTTTTGAACATTTTACACCCAGCATGCTTGTTAGTGGTTTCAGTTGTGCAGCGTTTAACCTTTTATACATTATCCTTAGTTATATAATGCTAATGTTATACATAGTGCTACAAGTAGAAGCAAGCCCCTTGTACTGTTTACCTGCCTCGTGACTTCATGGAAGTCACTGATGGTTCCTGTTACTTTTAAGTAAGCGACTGCATCCCTCCAAGACCTCCCTCCCATTTCCTATAACTACCCTTTTCTTATACATATTTCTCAGCTTTAGCCCCAGACCCCACTTGTTCCCAGACACTTGTTCCCACTCATTCCACCCAGTATGTGGTAACGTAACTCTTAATATGTTTATACACCATTGTTTTGCTTGTACTTCATAATAAAGCTTTTCTTTCTTTTCTTTTAAAAGACTCTCCTCTACAAAGATTATAGACTCACAGGCTTTGAGTTCTTCTGAGAGGTTGTCTTTAAATATTTATCTCAATTTCCACAATTTACTCCATTATGCCCAGCTTCGTCAGATCGATTTCCTATGAAACTGGGCCAGGTATTTGACGAATTCTTGTAAATAATCATATTATTGTTTCACTATAATTATAATTATAAGTATTCTTATGCATTCCTATAGTATGATATTGATCTATAGTCTATTTTTACATTATTTCCCCGCATTTCTAATAAGGTTATGCTTAATGGAATTTATTTTTATGGAAATATGTATTAACGATATATTAATGGAAGTGAGCTATGAACCATTGAAAACCTTTTATATTATGATTTGTCAGATTTCTTCATGATATAATTAATTCTTTGGGGATTGCTAATAATACTGAACTATGAACGAAAGCCTGTTTTTTCTAAGTTACTATACTGTTTTAATAATTTGTTTTTTAAAAAGTTTCTTAAATGTTTTTTTGTCTTAGGAAAAGAATGAGAAACGAGGGAAAGGACGCAGAAAAAAATATAAAAAATGGAGAGGCACGTATGATAAGCATACATACTATTATTATTAACTATCAAAATCAATCATAGTTAACTACAAAATCAGTTTTATATTTTAACAAAGTGTGTCTAATACAATAATATCTATTTGACAGGTTGGAGTGGATATCGATGATACCACTAGCGATAAGAAAATCATCATGCCCAATCTTCCAAAACCGCTTACCCTGGATGAAAAAAAGTATTTATTGGCAGTGGAAAGAGGGGATTTGCCAAACGTCAGAAAGTAATATTTCCCTGTAGTTACTAAACCCAATAAATTAATTTGTCTGTTTGTATTTATTTATACCTACCGTGCTACTGTGCTGAAGACCTCTAAAAATCGTTGACCTAATGAGTCACAAATCCTTATGGACCGCATTCTCGAGTAACTGCCAATGACCTAATGTTTTAAATTTTACATGTTTGAACATGCACCATTATTTGATAACAACGTTCTACCGCTTTCTATATTAACACCGATTACTACAGTTCATAGGCTTTTTTTCTGCTTTAAAACTGTCTCAACGGACAACTTACGTGAGCTGTTCACGAAGGAGGACTCAATAAGTGAGTTAATTACTGACTATATTTCTTCAGTAAGTACAATAGATAATATTACACAGAGAAGCCGGCTACATTGGTCTGGCTTAAATAACATCACGCAATAACAAATGCTATCGTTGCCGTCTTTGACTAAAGGTTTGAGAGATTGATTCTCCCGAATATCACCTATCTATTTTTTTATTAATAAAACAATTAATTTGTATATTAAGGAATATTATTAAACATGAAACATACGTTTCTATCACCAACTTATGTCTGAAAAAAAAACGGTCAACGCCTATCTCTGGGGCCAACGCCTATTCCATCGCCAATTAAACAAAACCTGCGACGTTCATATAGGAAGGAAAGGGGCTGCGAGGCTTACAGAATCCTGATGTCTAGGAACGAACAACCTCGTCGGCCAGAAGAAGAGTAACTGGCCACAGGCAGCTCAAAAAGCGGCCTAGCCATAGATTAGATGCCTTCTGTCTCTTTCGCTGATGCAGTTCGGAACACACAGCAGTCACAGGCACTGTACACTCCTCATCCTGAGGTTCCTCTTCCCCAGCATCCGTTCTTCCCGGCAACCAGTAAACGCAATCCTATCCTCAACCACACATTTCGCATTTTGCTCCACCTTCAAGCTCTTCAGATCTCACTAGCATATTAACCTCATTCCTTACAGAGTTCAGAACCCTAATAACGCCACTCATTTCCCTTCTTACAAATCTTGTCTCTTACCTTATCCCGTTAAACAAAATCCAAAAAGTGGATCCGACTCCTTATCCATTCTCCTTTGGAATCCGAATGCTGTTCGCACCCACACTAACAGCACTACTCCACGACAAGAAAATCGACGTATCCCTCATTACTGAAACAAGACTTACTTGTAAACGACCATTTACAGTTCGACAGTACCAGAATTATCGAACTGATCACCCAGATAGAAAACCTCATGCCGTGTATCTTCTCGTCCACAGTTAACAAACTTTAAGATAATTGCTAGCGTTCAAGATTTTTCATTTTATATAGATTTTAATGAAAAACTGACAATTTTGGAATTTCCCCCCAATCTGCTCTCACCAAAATCACGCGAGACCTCCAACCTACCAATGACCAAAACACATATTCATCCTTATCCTTTTACACTTTACCAAGGCATTTGACACCCTTGATCACTCCATCCTTCGTATATCCTAATAGTATCGATACAGTTACGTCAGCTGGTTTAAAATATTCATTTGGCTCGCTCCCGGGTAGTACATCCTATATCACAAAACTAAACCAGCTGATTTTATCTCTGTTTGGAGATAAACAGAATCAAACAAGGTATTAAAATAAGCCACACTTCTTACATTAAAATGATTCTCCAAGCATTCCAGATCGATGAAAGTCGACCTGTGAGTACTCCAATTTTGAAGAATGATTTGGACAACGAAAAGGACTAGAAATGCCAAGAAAACAAATTTTCAATATCGAAAAGCAGTGGACTTCCTTAGGTATTTTGATAGTTTGTACAAGACCTCGTATCATCATCGTAGATCATTTATCGTATCAACTTAGCTTCAAGAGTGCTTGGGAATCCTTCTGATGTTAACATAGTCAGAGTCAAACGAATATTCCGTTTTTGAAAGGGGACTTCTGAACTTGGAATATTATACAAAAAGAGCTATAGAAGATGAATTGTTCAATGATACTCTGATTCAGATCTTAGCGGCGATAAGGCAAGTCTACTGCTGGCATTGCATTTATTTATTCAGGTGGTGCCAACTAATGGTTCAGTATAAATAAGGCAAAGTTCTGTCTCCAATTCTACCACAAAAGCAGAGGCTATTGCTGCCAGTGAAGGGACGAGAGAGATGATTTGGCTCAAAAGTCTCTTGTGGAGATGTTTGTGGATCCAACCCTGTGTGGCACAAACGCACAAAACAT
Source organism: Acanthosoma haemorrhoidale (assembly GCA_930367205.1). Lineage (NCBI taxonomy): Eukaryota > Metazoa > Arthropoda > Insecta > Hemiptera > Acanthosomatidae > Acanthosoma > Acanthosoma haemorrhoidale. The sequence continues at coordinate 15,787,324 of OV884009.1, forward strand.
CTATGGATTCACAACTTCTTCGCTACATAAAATGTTCAAAAGGGAAAAGTACATATCCGGGAGAGTGGGTGGCCAAAACCAACTTAGTGATGGCTGAACGAAGCCCCAGCTGAGACCAATACTAAAGAAGCTAAATCCAGATTTGGTACTATTTTAATGTTCTGGTATATTTTATTTTGTTGATTTACGGGTATTGATTGTTTATCAATTAAATGAACACCTTCCTTCGTATTGAAATACAGACATCAGTTATTGTAAAATCGATATTACTCCTGTCAATACTTAGTAACCTTCTTATGAGTAGGTTGCGTGTATTAGCATGATGTGTTGTCGATTTGCATTGTTCCTTTGTCTTATTTTATTATTAATATTTTACCTGAACAAAAACTATCGATTTCAACATGCAGTAGGTGGCCTTTCGTATCGGCTTACCCCTTTTCCGATTTTTCGAGGGATATTTATAAGTAATTTTTAGCTAAGCAATTTAAAAAGGAATTTCGATAAGTTGGATAGGGTCTCTCCCTATATTGCTTTTCTTTTAATGCCATAATTAAACGATGGTGTCTATAAAGAGGTGGGCATCGCGTACTCTACAAATGCGTTCTTTACCAAAAAGCCCGCCTTCAAGCAACGGTCAAAGCTCCCCCACCCCTAAAGTTAGGGTTAGGTTGGCTTATTCATCACTGGCAGGAAAATGCAGTTTGTTTATCTGGTTTTGAGCTATAAACACTACATAAGATAAAGATAAATAAGATTGTATATATATTGTAAATTGGTTATAATATGTTGTAAATTAATTAAACAAATGTAAATAATATTACCAGACCATAACTCATATCAGTGTAAATATTGTAAACAATAAAAGACGCAGCTGCAAAAACCTAGTTCAGAGGCCCCTGCAGAGGGAATAAGGTAGCTCCGGGGGCTGGGTGGGTCCTGGTCTAGAACATTCAAACTTCATCCAAGCCTGCAATTCGGTTGGTCAGAATAAAACCTCGCCCTATTGGCTGGACGCGATTGGCCAGAAAAAAACCCCAGCCCATTGGCTACTTGGGGCTACATATACCCCCAAGTTTTAGCCAATAAGTCATTCTAACTACGGTTCTCTGGACTGGTATTTGGAGCTGCACTGATGTTTCTGGATTTGGCTTTCTCATTTATGAAAACCTCTTCATCTCTCTTTCCTAACCTCGCTATGTTTTAGTCCAGCCTTGTCAGACCCCACACTTTCCTAGTGGGATTCTCTGCCTTCGTCTCGCTAAAACTAGCACCTCCATGGAAGAGATTGCTTCCTTGCGGACGACGGTCACCTGGGGTCCTACGAACTTTACCTAGTAGTTTCTCTCCCAGTGATCCAGACTCTCTCCGGTTCACACTCGCCTTTGGGATCCGGATGGTTTTCGCCTACCCTCAGATACCGAGTGTGAATTCTTGGTCATTCCAAGACCACATAAACTACCTACAATCCCTAACCTATACCTCTCCTCCTGAACATAGTGCACTGTCGGGGCAAATACCTATCAGATATGGAGTCAAATAGTACTGTAGTAAGACCCCGGGCTAGGGTAACTAGGTACCCCCTCGTGACGACCCGACGCACATCTTTTAATTTGGTGTGGAACGAGTCCCTGTTTTGGACAAATACGTGAGTTAATATTCATTACATACCGAATGCCAGAAATATTTTTCCAAAACAATTTAAAGTAACTTTTAAATTAAATAATGTAAGAGAGGCCCTTTTTGTACATACAAATTGGTAATTATAGTAAAAGAATTATTTGTGCTATGTTTGACTATAATAGAATTTTAGTTGATTTGATGTGCAACTTCAGAGATGAATTTCCTTCTTTTTAAAAATTTGATTTATACTTATTTAAAATAGAACATTTTTTTTTTATATTTCTTCTAATTATTTTCTATTTATTTATATATATATAACATCCAAATGTCATTTTTAATAAATGTATTCACTCCTGACACAGCCACCTATTGGCCATCTGATCCCAACCGAAATCCTGATATCCTTGACTTCTTTTTTTACAATAGTTTAGGAACACTAAACTACTCACTCACGCGCCTTGATGACCTCTCCTCTGATCATAGTCCTTTATTATTAACCATTTCCCTAAGACCAATTCACAAACTGCCTCCTCCTTCATTTATCAGGGGCCCAGTTGACTGGGACCACTTCCGTCAGCTTCTTACAGAGTCCGTAAACCTCAAATTATACCTGAAAACATCCCAAGACCTAGACGATGCAGTGCATTCTTTCACTACTTTGAAAGAGCATCTCAAAGATCTAATCCAATCCAAACGCCGCTCCAGAACAGTGTGGCAAAGATCCCGGCATCCTATTGATCGTCGCACGTACAATCAGTACTGCCGATTGGTAAAGCGGCGATTGGCATCCTTCCGTTCCGATTCTTTCAATTCCTACCTCTCCTCTCTGTCCACCAGGGATAACTCCTTGTGGAACGTAACCAAAAAAATCCTAAAGTATCAACCTGTTTCACACCCACTCCGTCGTGATGATGGGTCCTGGGCGGCTTCGGATGGGGATAGGTCGGAGGAATTTGCTCTGCATCTTACCCATACTTTCACACCTCACCTTTCCCCTTCAAAGCCATACTCACAGCACAACTGTGGAAGATTTCCTCACTTCACCTATTCCTCTCTCTCTTCCACCAAAAGCCGTTAACCCCTCTGAGGTTAAATACTTTCTGAAAAACTTACCTTACCGAAAATCCCCTGGATATTATCTCCTTACTCCTCAAATTCTCAAACAATTTCCTCCTAAAGCCATAATCTTCCTAACCTACATATATAATTGCATAATCCGAACGACGCACTTTCCTCTCCTCTGGAAACATTCCATTATTGTCCTATTCGCCAAACCCGGTAAACCACCCAATGACGCCTTCATCTTATCGTCCAATTAGCCTACTCCCTATCCTCTCAAAAATATTTGAGAAACTCCTACTAAAACGTCTACTTCCCATTGTTGAATCCAAAAACCTTTTTCCCACACACCAGTTTGGTTTCCACCAGTGACATTCCACAGCTCAACAAGGCCTTCGCGTTGTTGATCACATCTCCTCAGCCCTTGAAACCAAACAGTATTGCACTGCTGCCTTTCTTGACATAGCTCAAGCTTTTGACAGGGTTTGGCACGCAGGTTTGCTCTACAAGTTCAAAAGATATTTACCACAGACCCTTTTCCTAGTCTTACAGTCCTACCTTTCAAACCGCTTCTTCCAAGTCCACTGTGGTTTAGAATACTCTAACTACTATCCCATAAATGCTGGAGTTCCACAGGGCAGTGTCCTAGGCCCCATCCTCTGTAACCTATACACCGCTGATGTCCCCTCTACTCCCAATACCTTCTTGGCCACATTTGCAGATGACACTGCAGGCTTGTCATCCCACCCAGACCCCGACATAGCATCCCATAACCTTCAAAAACACCTTGACGAGATCGAGTATTGGTGTAATCAATGGCGGATCAAAGTTAATGAAGCAAAATGTTCCCACATTACCTTCACCCTTTGTCGCAAGACTTGTCCGCTAGTTCATTTTAATTCTATTCCTCTCCCTGTATTCGAGACAGTACGATACTTAGGCTTCCATCTCGACAAACGACTGACCTGGAACCCACATACGAGACTAAAAAGACAAGAACTAAACAAGCGCTTTGGACAACTGTACAGACTACTTCAAAGGACATCCCATCTCTCAATAGAAAATGAACTACTAATCTACAAAGTTATACTTAAGCCAATCTGGACATACGGAATAGAGCTATGGGGGACAGCAAAAAAGTCGAACATCAAGCGTATCCAATCCTTTCAATCAAAAGTCCTGAGAACAATAGTAAATGCCCCTTATTATGTCAGCAACAAAACCCTTCATAACGACCTTAATATACCCTACATTCTTGAACTCATCCCTTCTAAGTTTATGAAATTCCACAGTAGCCTTTCCAACCACCCTAATCCTGTAGCACAGTCATTGCACTGCGCCACTCATCCCTATAACCCTCCTCGGAGACTAAAACGGCAGTGTCCTCGTGACCTGCTATAAACCCGTGACAGCGGGGGTCCTGGCAATGGCCAGTTACTCCGATCATGTCCTGAGCGTCTGTGGCTCTCTCGCTCTTGGTCAGCCTCCACTGGCTAGTATCCGGTGACGCGGCTGACGGAGGAGCGTGGGGGACTTCCCAAGGCTCCGCTTTCTCTTCGCAGTGGATTTGGGAGGTCTCTGGGCTGTCTGTAAATATTGTATGAATGAGTGAGTGAATGATGAATTGTAAATATGGTATGAATGAGAGCGTTTATGGCAATTACTGATTGCCTTATAAAAGTCAGATTGTAATTATAGCCCAATAAAGAGTATATTACAATAAATGTATATGTTTGAATTTCCATTGGTAAACGCGATATACCTTTGAGAGGGGGCATAAGTGTATGTAATTTGGTAATTTTTTATTTGAATTTAGATGTCCTGCATTCAAAATGGCAACTAAACAACTTCTGGCTGTCATGCATTATTCTAATACATGCATTCTATTAAATTAACATAGCGTCAATATCATGTCTCCTAAATGTTGTATTTGAAACACCTATTCTATTGAACAGATAAACACGGTGTTGTCAGTAAAGTAAGTGTGGTCTATTAAAATTAAAGCATAATTTTTGATTCACATCTTACCTGCCAAACCGTCGTTCTATGTTGTTTGGAAGCTTGTGATTACGAATAAAATTCTTTTATTTTTTACAGAATTCTCCATAGAGCTCATAGAAGGAAACAAGTAGATATAGACTGCGTGGACCCCTTGGGAAGGGGTGCACTAACACTTGCCATAGATGGAGAAAATTTAGAAATGGTCGAACTGCTACTAGTTCTTGGAGTTAAAACTCAGGACAGTCTTCTTCAGGCCATTAATGGTGGGTTTGTTGAGGCAGTAGAGCTACTACTGGAATATGAAGAGTTGGTACACAAAGAAGGAGAACCTTATGTAAGTGAGAACTACTTTTCAAAATACAATTACAATAAAATCTTTACAGAATGAAAGTAAAAACAAAATAATAATAATGAATAAGGAAACTTACTATATTAACATAATTCCACCAAAAAAACGAAAAATAAATAGTTTTGATAAAATTGCTGAAAATCAACGTTCATCAGCAAACTAAAAGATTTAAATAAATATTTATTAGTCAAGAAGATACAGGCACGCCGTGGACTACAAATGAAATTCACATATATACCCTTTCATAATTTTTTTTAAACAAATATGTATGAAAATTGCTTATTTTTAGATATATTTTGCAAAAATACAAGGATTCTCATATTTAGTATTTCTTAAAAAATATTAAAGCAAATAAATTATATGTAATATAAAAACAAAAGGGCAACTGATGCCCGGATTTATTACTGGTAACTTTTGAACTAAAATAGTTTTGAAGAGATTAGAAGTCCCAATGAAATTGATAAAATATATAAACGTTTGAAAACTGTACTCATACATTTTTATAATTCCTTGTATGTACTTTTTTTATAGTTACTTACAAGGATCACTCAATTTATCACGTAAAACGCCTGCGAAATAGTTCCTGTTCTGGTACTGTGATGTTAAATAACTATGTAGCTTTGTGTTTCAAATCCTGTTGCCGTGAGTCGAGCGTGTTCTTAAATTGGCCGTCGGCTTCTCTGCAAGAGTCCCGTGTTCCAGCGGGCTGACATGGCAGTGGTGTGGCAATCTGAAGGAGGTCTCGATTATTTTGGTTAACAGAGTAACACTGACGTGTAATTATTACACATGTAGGCTTATATAGTTTTTTTGAATTGTTTCGGTATTGATCCCAACTAATTAAGAGCTAAAGAAAGCTGGACATTGTAATAAATCAAAATAACTCCAACTCTGAAGCCCAGATATGTAAGATGCACTAAGTGAAAGAACCTAAATGGAAAATGAACAGAATGATGAGAGGTTCCCATGGTTGCAATAAACTACAACGAGGAACCAGCAAGGAACAGCTGTTTTAATCGTTCTGTATGTTCGGTGCTCTGGGAATTATATGGTAGAAAACTACACCGGATCATACAGACGCTTGTTCACACAGAACAAACACAGGAAGAGTGTTGCCTACGTTCGTCTACAGTGTCTACTGGTTGTGAAGCAACCATATGTGGCACTTTCCCTCCAAGTATGAGCCTCGTAATAAATGCTAGAAAATCGCTGGGCCGATACATAGGCAACCCCTCAAATAAGTAGAAGCAACGGCGACATGTATTCGCTTTCAACACCAAAATACTCTGTCGAAATCCCTCAAGTGGTTCATCATAATCAAAGAATTAACATAGCTCAAGTATAAATTCATTATTCATTACCTTGCCTTAGCAATAAATTTGTTTAAATAAATCTATCTCTTTCTTTTGCACTTCTGCGCCCAAAGTTACCAATCCAACATATTTATTCACCCATGTAGGTACATACCGTCTATATGTTACCCAAACCGATTTTGTGTTTTCTTATGAGCTAACTGCCTTTCTTCAAATATTTACCGATACAAATTTATTTAATTAAATTTGGGCTGTTTGAGCATCTCATTTTCAAGGCATCCATCTGCAGTGGTGTGGGCTGAGGCAGTGAGTGGGTATAGATATATATTCAGAGGACACATAGAGGACCTATACTATGTATATTTATATAACTATGTTAATATGGCTTAGTAATGTACTTCACCAGCAATTCTTCAAAAAGCTTCCTTCGACAAAGGCACTGCAACAAAACTTTTCCTCAAGGTAGTGGATTAATTAAAGCTCATGTATCACCTTCGCGCTCTTTTGAATTTATATATAAAGAGGGTTGTTATCTTTTTGGCTACCCTCCTGTCTATAAAAAATTTTGAGTGCCTAGCAAACTTATTTATCTTCATGCCACATAAAATACTACAATTATAATATGTTTCGACAATTCGCTTAAGGCATTACCTGCCTTTGTGATTTTATATAGGGCGCCTACTTTACCTTTTTTTTTTTTAAATTAACCTGTAATTTACGGATTAAATATTTACTTTTTCAACTTTTTTTTCGTAACTTATGTATTATACACTTGTTCACGCCGGTGCGACGTCATTTTGGTTCAAGTCAATTGCCACCTGGTGTGGGGTAGAGTGGGGATGCCTAAACTAATCGAGGTCTGAGTCACCTGTTGTAGCCATCTTGTCGAAGTAATTAAATCTCATTAATGATACATACCGGGAGCCTTAGTCGCGAGGTTTTGTTTTCCCGTTGTATTACCTTGACATTATAGAACTTGAAGGTGGTGTCAAGCGGTTGTGAGCTGAGCCGCGTGAAGTAAGAGCAACATTGTCGGCAGAGGTGCTAGACAAGTTAAGTGAATCGTTTCTCTATCTCTCCAGTGTGGCAATCCATATTATACAGTCCAGGTATTCAGTCCAAATACCCGGGTGTTTAAGCGTGTACAAAACTTTCGTTCTCTAATATAAGTGGTATGCTCCACCTTTAGTTAATTTTAGGGACAGATCTTTACATTGAACCATTTTTGTTTATTACATACGTATAATGTCGGTGTTAAAAGTTTAACATGGCCTGATTGCTACTCTCTTTTAATTTTAAATCAATTCTAATATTTTGTTGACTGTCAATGTCTAAAATTTTGCGTGATCTGCTACAGCAGTTTTGGGGAATTTTCTGATTAAATATTCACATAAGTAAGATTTTTTTATTTGTAAATATTTAAAAAAAGTTTGCCAGCCCAATACAAAGAACAAATAAATAATTTTCCAAATGAAATCAAAAACAGCTGACAACGGCGTTGACGATCTAAGGGTTTTATACCGAAATAAACCTAACCAACCAATAAATAAATATTAAGAAAGTATACTTAATTAAAATTAATATTAATATTAAATATTTCATTAGATCATTGTTCCTGCAATATGTAAGCTAATTATATTATGATTGAACAGAGTTGGGAGAAAGTAGACTGGAACACGGCGACATTCACTCCAGACATCACTCCTCTCATATTGGCGGCACACAGGAACAACTACGAAATCCTCAAGATACTACTAGACCGCGGAGCCACATTGCCAATGCCACACGAAATAAGGTAAACCAGGCCACGCCACCATTATATCATAGAAGGCACCAATTCACTTCTACCAGTACGGCTCATGTTCGATTATAACCTGGGAGAGCTATGTTTTATTCCGTGTCGGTTACAGCTGACGATACGGTGTCAGTCAAAATCTGAAGCAGCATTAGTTGGTAATAATTTCAGTAATGAACTACTATTAATTAACCAGAAAATTTTATTTTATGGCTTATGAATTTAATTGATACCGTTGTCAGACACCAGAGGCCCTCTAAACTAAAATTTCTAGAACTGTATAATAATTACACGTAGGAATAGAAACGAAAGGCATATAACTGCAATGCAATACTTTTATTGATCCTTGACGATGGAATTAATGTCCTTATATATCCTTCTCTCGTTAATTCATTCAGTACTCTTTTTAATAAATTACCTTTACTATACGTACCATTTTCAATGGATAGGCATCTCCATTTCTCTACTCATTTTTGTAATAAAATAGAAAAAGTACGATACAGGTCTTACCGGCTTTCGCGCTTGCTAACTTCACCCAACCTGCCGCTTCGTCTCAAACTGATGATCTATAAATGTGTCCTCCGGCCAGCTCTGCTGTACGGTGCCCCGCTATTTACCCACTTGACTGACAATACAGCCAAATGTCTCCAACATTTCCAGAATGGGATCATGCGAAAAGTGGTCCGACATACCTCTGTTGAGAGGTTGAAAAACGCTGACCTGCACCCGTTCCTTGGTGTGCCGTCGGTGGGTGAGTTCATCCGCCGGAGACACATTAAGTTTTTTGACTCGTTGCAGCACCTAACCAACCCATTGTTTAACACTATGACCCCACCGCCCCTCCCACATCGATGGCAACAGACTGTCGGGGAAAAATTAGGTTAAGAGTTTGTATGTAAGTTAGTTTTAAGTTTGATCAAAAAGGTGAGCCCTATCACTTTTATTAGTCAGTTCACTCCAGTCACGTATAATGTGTATTATTATACTTGTTTATTCCATTATATAATTTTTAGAAAATAACTAAACCTGTATATAATGTAGCGACGGAAATACAAAAGTTTGTAATAGATTCTATTACCTGAGAATCTATAATTGTATATAATTATCTGTAAATTTAAAGGGCTATGAAGAAAAATAAAAAGAAACCTTTTCAAGAAACCTTTGATTGCTGTCTTTTATACTAATTTATATAAAGTTGATTTCGGTGTCATCGTGCAATGATGAGATCGATGATGAATTAGATATGATTGTGATAAATTTATTCTGTATTCACTGTAGCTTAAAAAAGTTTATATTACAGATCATACTCTAGAATGACGAGGATTAATAGAGGTGTGACAAGCATTTTATAAATTATTACTTTAAATTTTACAGCCAGTTCAGATTATCTGCAAAGGAAAGATACGGCAGCCATGATAAATATATTTTTTTATAACTTGAGATAAAACAAATTAAAAAATTAATTTTTAGTTGTATGATGTTTAGTGAGCTCTATACTTACATCCATACTGAAACTAAACTTGGAATTATGACAACCTAATAACTACTTCAGGGTCATAAACATATAAACATATGAACATTATTTATTTATTTTATTTGCTATTGCATTGATTAATAATATAAACATTAATTGTTTTAGGTGTGGCTGTGAGGAATGCATTAAAGAATCTACAGAGGACTCGCTGAAGCATTCACAATCACGAATAAATGAATACAAAGCTTTAGCCAGCCCCTCGTTGATAGCTTTATCATCATCTGACCCGATCCTCTCCGCCTTTGAACTGTCTTGGGACTTGAGGAATCTAGCATTCACAGAACAGGAGAGCAAATCCGAGTACCTGGTATGAATTTACCAGTTGATCCAGGGATCGGTAACCTCTTGATTTTTTCCCTCAATCACAAAAAAATTGATTTTCAACAAAAAATAACTAAAACTATAACAATAACTATTATAACAAATTGTAACTGCTGTCATAATTAGATTGTAATATAAGTTCGTGTCCATAAAACTAGTTTATTTTAAATCTGATCTCAGATAAGTGATCAGAAAGGAAAAATTTAATTTACACCAAAAAAAAAAAAACAATAATTTCTTTTTTTATTTAGAAAATGTTCAGATTGCTTAACTGATAAATAATTTGGAGTAAGATTTTTGAAATTTTCTTTGGTTTTGACTCCAAGCGAGAGCGAACTGTTGGAATGTTTTTTAAAATGTGGGCAAAATCTTGTGTCTAACCTACGGTGGGGTGAATTTCAAAAGTGTGATGACAACTAAAAAAACACGAAAATCCCCCCCCCCGTTTTAGCAATACGATGGCATATAGTGCCCCTATTATACTTGCTAATTCTCTTGCGGTCTCATAAAAACTCTGACTTACATTCTCGAGTAATTCATCATCACTAACAGCCGAAGGGTGATCTGCTTCAGTCTTGAAGACAACCTGCCGCTTCGTCTCAAACTGATGATCTATAAATGTGTCCTCCGGCCAGCTCTGCTATTGTTGCTATTGTTAGCACTGAAGCCTTTGACCAAAACCACTTTTCAATGAAGCACCTCTTCACCCTTCAACAAACAAAATTCATTGGGTGCCCCCTTCACTCTCAATCCTTTTTTTCAGTATTGTCTTATAAATGTATATTTTCTTGAAATCTCTGCTGCATCTTCCAAGAAATATTCCTAACAGTGTGAGACAGGATGGCGACATTTAAAACGCAAATTTGTAACTCACATATAAAATCTACAGGTAGTTGGGGTAGATAATTGAAAAAAGTATTACTTTCGTTCTCTAATATATGTGGTATGCTCCACCTTTAGTTAATTTTAGGGACAGATCTTTACATTGAACTTTTAGCAATGATATAAATGTTTTACTGTATATATCAAGATGTTTGACTGGCATTTTCCTAGTTTTCTACTATTTTTTATTTATCAGGTATGTTATCACGTTGCATTTCCAGGCAAAGGTTTGAATTTTTCATACCAAACTCAGAAATTTTCAAATCAAATTCAGAAATTTCTAAAAAACATTTTTAGTCAAATATTGAGTACCGTAACAATCGTACTGTGAAACATATAGCCTGTTTCAGTTTTATTAAAGTTTAAAAAATAAAATTAAAAGTATTTTGTGAGCATTGAATGTCAATATACATGAGGTTTTCAACCCTCAAAATATTATTTTCTGATCTGAATATTTTAAGAAGATAAATAGAGGGCAGACCTCCTTGCACAAAGGAACAAGGGGGGCCCATAGGCCTGGTATATAATACACCGGTCGTAAACCAAAAGTAATAGAATCCCACCCACTTGGAGCTATGAGATTTAAATAAAAAGAGAAACACTACCAATGAACGGTAGGTTTCAAGAGGAGAGAAGAGGAATGTATAAGACAAGGCTTTTCTCGCCCTTATAATTTGATAAGGGTTGTTTTTGTTATCAAACAGGCTTTTCTGGGAGTTCTGGGTCCTATTCTCTAGTGACTGGGCATGGTATCTATCACCTTCTTTTAGCAATCGAACCGGCAGACCAGCCTGCTCTACCTCCAGTCAAGAATCGATTCACCTTTTGTCTTCAGTCAACATTCCACGTCATCTAAGATTCATGCAACGTTGGGGTAATCTATGATTTATGTATTAATGTACACTACAGTGAAACTATTGTATGTATTATTTTATTAACATTGTATTTTATCTATTAATAAAACATTTCACTATATACAGATGTATGGCTTAGTGTATATACCAGGCAACCCTCCAGGTACATAATATACTATTGATTACTTAAAATCAGATTTGGTGTAAAAGCAGACAGCCTCAAACTGACTTTTAGATCAGGGATAATCTCTTCATACAAACCCACATAAAAGAGTTTTGAAACGGGCATGTTGAATAGATTTTATTTAGTTTAATAAAACTGCAAATGTTATGTTTGTCTATCTGTTTGTAGTGCAACTATTATGAAACTAAAAATTTGACTTCTGAAAAAAAAACTGAATTTTATTTGAAAAACTTGTGAATTTGATTTGGAGAATTCTGAATTTTATTCGGAAATTTCTGAATGTGATTTGGCAAATTCTGAAATCGACTTATAATTTATATATGTTACTTTCAAGGTTTTCTTTTAATGCAATACTGTCAATTACTGGCTTTTCCAATTATCCTCAACTTTTAAGACGTTCTACCTATGAATTGATTAACTGGAAGGTTTTTTTTTGTTTTTTCCCCCTCCACTGAGGTTCGCATTCTATTTTAATTAGTTAATTTTCTTTGCTATTTGTTTCCCAGAATGGATTCTTTTTTAATTCATTTTTTATTTTAACTTCACATAGGGGACGTTTAAAGAATAAAGTTTTCGTACCCATCTACGTTATTTTATATTCAACAACGTTTTCACACGTAAGGACGTAGATGTGTGTAACAATCTAGTAAAGATGCAATTTTTTCTTGTTTTTTTTTAAGGAACTGCGAAGACAGAGCCAACAATTTGCAGTAGATTTGCTGTCACAAACACGGAGCTCTCAAGAGTTGGCCATCATTCTCAATCATGATCCTGAGTCGCCTCCATATGAGGATGGAGAACCAATGAAGCTGGCTAGGCTTGAGTTGGCTATCAACTACAAACAAAAAAAAGTAATTTTTAAATACTTTTTAATTTAGTTGACTGTTCGTTAATTGACTTTTCTTTTTTTTTTGTTAAATACATAGTATTTTTATCTGTGTTACCCTAAGCAAATGCTAAGTCTTGAAGTTTCGTTGTTCTGCTTGGAAGGAACTTGAAAATGTGATTAAAACAACTTGCTGGGAATCCAAAATATAAGTTCTAGAACTTATTCTATGCAATACCTAATAACAAAATTTCTCCCAACTGTTCATACATATAGAAAATAGCTTTATGTATGATGTACACTAAAATAATAGCTGTTGACATAAAAAATGCATTGTAGTTTGTCGCTCACCCCAACATTCAACAATTATTGGCAACAATGTGGTACGATGGACTACCTGGATTTCGAAGAAAAAGCTTAAATGCAAAGCTATTGGAAGTGTGCAGGATAGCTTTGCTGTTTCCACTCTACTGTGTCCTCTACATTGCAGCTCCCAATACTGGCAAGGGGAAATTAATGAGAAAGCCCTTCATGAAGTTCCTTATTCATGCGTCCTCTTACCTTTTTTTTCTGCGTAAGTATTACTATTTATCCTATCTAATTTATTTACCATTTTCTCATAGAATAGAATCAAAATGTGTTTGTTATTAGCCGGCAGAAGCTGGATTCGTTATTGTTAGAAAATTATTTGAATAGTGGAGGCTTACATTAACGTAAATTTTCTACCCTTAATATTAACTGACTTAGGCAAAACATAAGTTTGGGAAATGATTAAACCTAGGGCCTCTTTATTGAACTTGTTGTTGAAGGATTTGATTATTTGGCTGAGATTTATGTTTTTCGGTGTGTTAAAACTGAAAATAACTACGTTTTCTTCTACATACAGATTTTTTGCAAATCCCTAATATGTAATGCCAGTTTTGTAGCACAAAACTTGTACTGTTCTAATTCAGTTAGTTAATGAACTGAAATACCTGAAACGTTTTCTATGGATCTAAACTCTAATTATTTCTACTCTCCCTCAGTCGTTAGTGAAGGTATGTAGCTCCAAGCACAACCTAACTAAGGACAGGAACGTTATAGGAACTTGTTATATCTTATGAATGAACGCCTGTATTGCTGTTCATTATCTCAGTCCAGTCAAAAATGTATATTATGCATATTTCCGTCTAAGAAGATAAACTTTGGGCTCCTGACAATGTTTGTCATAGCTGAGTAGAAAAACTTCGCTTGTGGCACAATGATGAGTTGGAATCATTCAAATTTGCATTCCAGATGACGAGAGCAAAAAGAGCATATAAATGACTTACTTTTGCAACTGTGATATTCAAGGTTATAACTAAAAATATAAAAAGGTCATTAACTATCTTCTCTTCCTACCTACCTTCTCTGCCCAGCTCTTCTTAAATCTGCGAATCGTCCAGTACTACACTCGCTATCAGTTCTCGCTATCAGCTGCTCAGTCCCCTTGTGACTTGGACAGCATTAATTGGAAAACAGATCTTCTTCATCTGAAGTTTGTCAGTTGAAACGTACAAATCAACCGGTGATATCAAACCTGACAGTTCAGAGAACGACCCTGAGCTTTTTTCTCAACAGGAGTCAAACAGCTTAGTGAAATACTTTATATTAGACTTCCGAAAGATTCAGCTCAGTTACTTGGCTCCCAACACAAAACAAAAATTGATTACTACCATCCTTTTCTTTTCCATGGTATCAACATCACGAAATACTTTCTGTTCCTTGCCTTTTACAGGGCAATACTCTTGTCTACTCTAAAAACATTCGTCAACTGATGGGGTGATTCGGTGTACAAAATGACCCTCATCATTCGTAGACTCGTCAAAGAGAAGTCTGAAAGCTGTTTTTTTGCACAATGCAATACATATATATACTTCAACTTCGGTTGGTCATTCAGTACATTTATAAGAAACGTGTGACAATTTTGTGTTACTTCCCGAAAGAATTCGTTATTATCAGCATAAGTGGTTGGTATGTAATGGTAAAATTTCCTGGTTTAATTGATGCCAAGCTAAAAGAAGGAAGCTTTGCTGGCTCAGACATCAGAACACTTTTTTCAGATACAAATTTCACCCATGAATGAGAACGCGAAGAAAGCCTGGAATTCTTTCAAAGAGGTTGTTGAGAAGTTCCTTGGTGACATGAAGGATCCCAACTATATGAGTACCGTGGAACACATGTTGAAGGCTTTTCAAACGCAAGCTTGCAACATGAGTTTGAAGGTTCACTTACATGCCTTACACTAACGTGTAAACTATTTTGCAGAAAACTTAGGGAAAGTTAGTGAAGAAGGGGTAAGGTTCCACCAGGACATCAAGGAGATGAAACGAAGGTATCAGGGGAAGTCGAACGTGAATATGATGGCAGACAGACTATTGCTAGATGCTACAGCATGAATCACATGCTCGGAAACGTACACCAAGAAGGTTCCAAGAGAATAAAACACGTTTTCATAAAAATATATAACAAAATTAAATACATATAATTGTTCACTCTGGTTGGCTTATGCTGATTTATGTACATTGTTTTAGTAATATATTTATGTAATAAATAAAAACTACCGGCCGATTCTGTTTTCCTTAATCATCATATTCAATACTATGACTAGACGAGGTTGAACACAATCTGTACATGATGCTAGAAAACGGAGTTCATTTTCGGTTTCAGCACACGAAAAAACTGAAAGATCAGCAGATATTATCAAATCAAATTTCCAAAAGCTTCTTTTTATGTACGTGTGTTATTTTTTGCCGTTGCGATGAGGCTACCTACCTTGCCTTAATCATTCTTTTCAATATTTCCAACTCATCTAATTTAGAAGAGTAATCTCGGATTTAGCCGTGAGTCCCCACTTATGTAAACAACTTATTATTTTTATGGTTGCCGTATTATTTTTAAATGTTTGTGATTCGCTGTAATATCATTAATGAATGATAAATATAACAAATATCATAGTTTTTTGTTAAATAAGATGAAATAGAAGTAAAGTGTGATAGGGTTCTGTTAAGGATTTAAAAACGAATTTATTGACAGTTACAACGACTTATAGTAATTATATCCCACTAAATCCCTAACCCCCTAATACATGTACGACCAGGATATCCCTAATTTCTTCATATTTCTTCCACTTGATATGATAGGGAAATATTTATTTTTTAATGACAAGTAATTGATTAATAATTGTCAGTTCATTATTTTTTAACACATCAGAGAAATCAAATAAAACCCTCATGGAAATTACATCACTCAACATAATACTGGAGCTGCAAATACACTTTTGATGACATTATTAATAACTTAACAAAATTATAATTCACTTTAGTCCCAACGCATTCTACATATAATTAATTAGAGTGTTAAGATCATAAATTTGATACCCTAATCAATATGACTGAAAATATTTATTTTGTAATACTTACTAATTTAATAATGAACTTTTATTACTTTCCACATGAGTGGTTTTATTTTTAGCTTAATCTAGTCATTAAATGGAATTAATATGTTATATATCATGCCTCTGAAAAAAACAGTCTTGAAGTTTAAGTTGCAAACACTGTATTCAAGATAGTTTTAATGACTTTTTCCATTTATGTTTGAAAAATCCTTAAAAAGTATAGAAAAATAGTTGTATTCAATTCCTACTAAATAATTAATGTTAGTTGCACACGTTTTATAAAGGATGTAAAATTTTTCATTTTTTTCCAATATCAAAATGAGACCGGCTTGTAAAATTGTATTTTTCGAACTTGACCAAATACCAGTACATATAGACTTACAGGTGATAAAAAAAAGGTAGTTGAAAAGTTCAACACAACCTTAAAAGTTTATTCCAAGTATTGAATAAGCCAATCCTTTACCAACCCTCTATTGTTGATAATAAATTTTTTGTGTAATAATCCTATTTTTATAAATAATTTTGTTTTAATTTTTTGTTCAAGTACTTCTCATACTTGTTTCACAAAGAGTTGAAGATCTAGTAATTGAGATTTTTGGAACTGAGTCCATGAAAGCAGAAATGGAAAAACTTTTAGTTATTCACAGAGGCCATGGTCCAAAAATTTTGGAAATTGTAGTGGGATTCTATGTACTAGGTAAGAAGGTGCTGATAGTTACAAAATAGATATTTAACATTTATAGTAGTAGTGGTATATGCATGAAATTGTTTATACGAATCTAAAATTAGATAAAGTGGTAATGATTTTCTCTAACTAGCGGTCATGCAATGGAGACCATTTATTTTCCGTCTAAAATATACAGACCTCACACGAAACACGAGAGTTACTAAAATATGTTTCAATCATAAGTACATTTTTGATTTATTTACTTTAACAGGGACAAATGAAATTCACCCATCTAACTTTTCTGTTATAAATAAAACACACATATTCAAAGTAGGAATTAATTTAATCTGCATCACATTGAAATCATTTTAATACGAAAATAATGGGATGGGAGGATGAGGGGCTTAGAAATATGAGAGAGGAGAAGACTGACGACCATGCACCACTAGCTGGGAAAGGTGTGAATAGGTTGAAGCAGGTGTATGATGAGTGAGGCACCTATTTATTTGCGAATCATTTCTCTGGGGATCCATGATGAAGGCGGCTTATTTCTCAAAGAGCAATAACAATTTATTTTCCTGCGTTCCTATTATTTGCACTACATTGTACTTAGGCAAGATGAGTTATCTCAACATTGCCTACTTATGAACGAGCGTTCATATGAATCCTTGCTATAGTCTACTGTTGTCTATACGAAGGTATTTGTTGTAGCAATGAAGAGTTTTGGTGACGTGAGAACTGACAGAAGTTGAACTGTTTGCTTGCCAGCTATGCCTTTTGGGTTTGGCGGCTTACTATCTTGCATCAATCCCTAATAGATGATACTCTATATGCATTTATTGATATTATATCTATGCTTTTTATTTTTGACACAGCAATTACTATGCCCAATTTACTTATTCGCTTGAGCTTGCGTTTAATGCTTTGTTGTTTTATTCCCCTTCACTAGGACTTTGTGTTATTTTGATAAATTATCTCGATCATATAATTAAAATACCATATATATTCTCGCATTCATAAAATATTATCGTAAAATATTGATAATAAACATAGAAACAATATAATAATCCTGGAATCCCCCTGATTTTCAGCAGGATTGTCTTCCAAAACCATAGGGAAAGACAGGCAGATTGAGGGTGGCCTCCCACACAGCCAGTTCGCTATTAAATAGAAACAGTGAGGCCAAGAGAGAGGAGACCAGTGGCAAAACTTCTATTGCCGTCACTAACAAATTTCAAGGCTACTTTAATCTCTGAGAAAGGTTATTGACATGGGTAGTGGACCTAGGACAATTAGGTAGTTAATTGTTTATTTAATATCAGGAGGAAATGTAAGGGTATGTGATTTAGGTTAGTAACTAAATTAAGGTCAGTGTGAAGGATTATATTGTTTACAAAAAAAGGTACATTGTTAGTACACTATTGTTTCCTAGAATTAGATTTAAAAGAATTGGACGTGATCTATGTCGATTGCTTGGCTGTCAAAGTCTGTAAGCCCTAATTGGTTTTAGTATGAATTTATGAAATGCAGTTTTAGTATGAAAATTGCGGGGTTTTTTTTTTTTTAGAAATGAGAGCTTCGTTTTGTAAGTCAATAAAGTAGTCGGAAGATTCAGTTAATTACTTTTAACTCACACATGAGAGTTCCAAGTTAATCTTTGTTGAGGTGGAGTCCTAAGTGTCAGGAAGCTTCCCTTGTTAACTTTTATCCACCATTGGCTTGAAGGTGAAATACGTAGAAGGTTATGGGGTGCTTTTTAGGGTTTTTTTGGACAAAATAAATGCTGTGCCATCAGCTAAAATGGTTATAAACGTCTCAAGAGTAGTAAGAATGTTCAATCATACTATAATGGAGAGAGTCCAAAACATTGAAGAACTTTTGACTCGAAAGGAGTTTGAAAGTTCTGTGCCACTATGAACTTGAAAGTGACGGTTGGCAATCTATAATCATCCTCTATTTTATAAATCATAAACTGCGACAAATTGAGCCAAAGATCAGTAGCCTTTTTTCATTGTTAAATTGTTAACAACTAATTTATTTTTCACTTAAATGTAGATACGAACAGATCTTTTTTGAGAGCGTATTTTTGATTGCTACTCATTTTTGGATGGGATGGGTTTACAGGTTCGGAAGAATGGAGTTTTGGTTATTCAACGAATTAGCCCTACAATTATTTAACTTTTATTTATTTTTAATGGTTTTTAAGAGAACACAATCCATCCACCTACGTATAGACGTCTCAGACAAACAGTTCGATTGATAAATAGACAATACATAATCCTGTATGCAACTAGATCCTCTCCCTTCATGCCCGCAGAAAATTTAATAAAGTTCTTGCTATTCTAAGAGTTTATATGTTTTGTACACTTGTATGAATACTTTTATGGACTTATAGTAATAGCATATTGCTATTATGAATTAATTTTTTGATACTATTTAATATAAAGTGGCTATATACATACAGATGAATTGTGGCTATTTGTAGGTAACAGGGTAACAGCTAACATGGAGATGTTCTTGATGCATTAGAAATACTTCCTCATTATTCCTAGATATAGAATTCAGTTGACTTATATTGCCAGTAATTTGAAGCGCTCGTGTAACTCCTAACCTATGCAGCTTACGTTTTGGGGGTGGGGGATCATTTTGATTGTTTGTGGAAGAAATGAAGAGCTGTCTAGCGTAACCCCTAGATAGTGAGAGAACATGAAACAATGAAGTTGGGAATTGTCGAAGACTATATGGTGGGTAACAATTGGTGGAGTCTGTTTATGTTACGTTTGCCGTTAGGGGAGGGGAGCTCGCGCAGCCTTTCCTCACTTAAGTGCCAATTGGAAAGGTGGAAAGGGGGAGCATGAGTGGAGGGGAAAATGTTGGGCTAGTGCGCATCTCTCTCCCCATTACCACCCTGACAAACTCAAGTTAGAGGGACTCTTATCTACTTGGGTACTCAATGCTTGGGTATTCCAAATCGACAGAGGCCTTGAGGAACTCCTACAGATAGGTGATGAAGAAGAATTGTTAATTTGAATGTAAAATGATTATCTAGCCCATAGTGCCACATTGTGTCAGACATTTTTTATAGGACCATATACACTATATATATACCTTTCTAAACCATGGGTCAGAAGGGTTATAGGGGAATGTGGCCCACTTCAAGCCGAACGGAAATGAAATTAAAATTAAACTTAGTATTTAAGCAAAGGTAAAAAATTGTGGACGGTATAAAAGGGTGGTTCATAAATTGAATGCGTACACTGGCAGTGTCCTGAATGGCCACCTGGTATGAACAATTAATATTAAGACTAACCTAGTAAGTAATAAATAAAAATTATATCTAGCAAAGGAAAAGAAAATCTTTTATTTAAAATCTATTAAATTTCTCATTCAAAGAGTAAAAATAAATTCAACAACATAGCTGGGGAAGCGTGAAACATTTGGTCTCCAACCGGAGATACGAGAACTCATCTGGAGATGTAGGTTGGTCCATCCTAAGATGTGATAAATCGGTCCACAGACTAACAGGAGTCACCTAGGCCGAGGTACTCACAGCAGGGCTGCCTCGCGGTAATCTCACTGATGACGAATCAGATGAGTCGTGAAGCAGAAGTGTTCTCTGAAGGGCCGATTTGACTTGCTGATATGTGGCAGAAAGAGAGAGGGGGGAAGGAAATGAGAGAGGAGACTCACGCCCAGCGCGCGAAAACACAACACTCACAAGTACACAGTTCGCGCAATACACAAATAAAGATACATAAAATAATAATAAATTATAATCTAAAATATTTTATCATAGTCTTCAACATGGGCCCCTCATATATAATAACATATTGTCTGTTTTTGTTCAGGATTTATATGGGAAGAAACCGTTGAAATATGGACTGAAGGAATACGAGATTACTTGAGGAACTTGTGGAACTTTATTGATTTTACAAGAAATTCATTATACTTTGGTGTGTTTTTATTACGCTGCGCAGCTTATTGGCAACAGACAAATCAAGTAGCCCATGATCCATCCATAGCTTTCATTCCACGAGAGCAGTGGGACGCTTATGATCCACAACTTATTGCTGAAGGGCTCTTTGCAGCAGCCAATGTCTTCAGGTAAAATCAATGCTATAATAAAAAGTCATAAAATGATATTCTATGCATATTTTTCCAACAAGTAAGAAAAATATTTGTTCAATTTTAGAGGTCGTCAATAAACAAGGCAGTAAAGATAAATAAAAACATCAAGAATCACAAACCATATTAAATAGTCCAACTAAAAAAAATTTCAAGTATTCAACTCAATAAATTGTATATGTTAAGGATGTCCACTGATCATTATTTCTCAAAAAATCTTGATTGAGATAAACTTCCAATCTGCCTTATTAGGAAATAAGTAATTGTGTTCTATTTTCTCATTCATACCATAATTACAATTTTCATTCACTCACTCATTCATACAGTATTTACAAACAGCCTAGAGACCTCCAAAATTTGCATAGTTGTCACCTCCCATGAGAATGAGGAAGCGGAGTGTTGGGAAGTCCCCCACGCTGCTCCGTCAGCCACGTCACCGGATACGAGCCAGTGGAGGCTGGCCAATAGTGTGAGAGCCACAGACACTCAGAAAATGAAAATCTGATCCAATGGCCAGTCCAGGATTTCTACTGTCACGTATTTATAGCAAGTCACGAGGTCATTGCCGTTTTAGTCTCCTAGCAGGATTATACGGGTATGTAGACTGTGCTAGACGATTAGGATAGTTGGATGAGTTTCGGTGGACTTCGACGGGACGAGTTCAAGAATGTAGGGTATATTAAGTCCGTTGTGAAGGGTTTTGTTGCTGACGAAATATGGATTGTGGCAGAGGGTAAAGGTAATGTGGGATCATTTTGCTTCATTAACTTTGATCCGTCATTGGTTGCACCAATACACGACCTCATCAAGGTGTTTTTAAGGTCATGGGATGCTGTTTCGGGGTCTGGGTGGGATGATACGACTCCTGTGTCATCTGGAAATGTTACCAAAAAGGGAGTACAGGGGACATCAGCGGTGTACTAGTTATAGAGGATGGGACCTAGAGGACTGACCTGTGGAACTCCTGCTTTTATGGGATAGTAGTTCGCATATTCTAACCCACAGCGGAATCGGAATAAGTGGTTAGAAAGGTGGGTCTGATGGATTACGAGGTCCGTGGTAAATATCATTTGAGCTTCAGCTTCTTGATGAATCTGGTAAAGGAGGTAGGGAAAGGGCTGAAGTGGAGATTTTGGAGAAGGAATTAAGGAATAGACATAAAATTACAGTGTATGTTGGCATAATACAACAACAGACCTGTATCCACTCAAACGTTAATGGAGAACTTCTAGGGGGGGGATGCAGACAGCTAATTAGAAACTAGTAGATCGTACGCCTACAGGTTACATACATACTTCATATTATACAGAACCCTGGTCTGCCAGCACAAATATTAAACTCAAATAAATAGCTACTTCACTTGCAGTTAATATCTTATTTTATTCTATAAACGTTTGAGATATCTCATTTTTACAGATAACTACCAGATTTTAAAAAACCCACGTAATAAACACGAATTTAATATTTAAAGTAATTAATTCGTATAATTAAAACTATTACCATTTAAAATTGCTTGTACTTTTTTTATTGCCAACATTGGGCAACATGTACCACCATGTTGGACGAATTTTAAAAATTTGATGAACTTATTAATGGACGTATTCAATTTAACTCCAAACTTTGCAGTTTGGGTTTTTAACGTTATTGAGGCCCGGGGATAATCCTCAAAGCCATAATGTTTTATTTTTTGCGTTTTTTCAGGTAGCTTCTCACAATTTGAATGTTAATTTAAGTTATTTTCAGCAACCAAAATGGTTTAAAAAATAAAATGAATTGGTTTTACTTTGAAAAATACCAAGTAGAAATTTTAGTCAGGGAAAACTTTTTAGCTTACTGATCTTTGTATCAATTAGTACATTACATGCTCAAACAACAATTTTGTTTATCCGATATTATTACATTTTGATAAATAAATTCAAACAATGTTTTATCATTTCAGTGCCCTCAAGTTGGTGCATTTATTTTCCATTAATCCTCACCTTGGACCATTGCAAATATCTTTAGGCCGAATGGTTATTGATATTGTTAAATTTTTCTTCATATACAGCTTAGTGTTATTTGCTTTCGCATGCGGTAAGTAATATTCTTTTAAGTCAATTTTATCGTAATTATATGCATGCAATGTTTAATTTGGTTATTTTTGTGATTACAAAATATTATTTCAGGATTGAATCAGTTATTGTGGTATTTTGCTGAACTTGAGAGGCGTAAATGTTACTCTTTGCCTGGAGGTCTACCAGACTGGGAAAATAAAGGAGACTCTTGTACCAAATGGAGAAGCTTTGGAAAGTATGAAAGCCGATAACGTATTTAATGTAGCAAAATAAAAAAATTAATCCCTTGAAAAAGTAGAGTAATTAGTAAATTACAGTAAAAATGGAACGAAGATCGGAATATAATCAGTATTCTCTCTGCTAATAAACAGTGTACGTAATAAAATAAAGACTTAAGTAAAATTTTCATTACGGGTTCTTCATCAAGCTTTATTATCTATAAAATATTCTTTTATTGATAAAATATCATTCAACAGCCAACGTTTAGCCACATCAAGCTGATAAGGACTACAATTTTGAAACAAAATATACATAATTACATTATTTAAGAAACAAGTTATACATAAATTTTGTGTCTTTGAAAGAAACATAATAAAAATTAAAAATCCAAATTACTAAATACTAAAATTCATGTTATGAATGTTATGAGATATAATTTATTAAATAAAAATATTTTAAAAGTGAACACAATAAAAATAGTATATACTTTTTTCTCCATGTGCGGAATTGGGTTGGTACCATTCCTGTAAAAAAAATTGATCGTATAAAAAGGTAAATTTATTGAGTATATAATGAATGTCTATATATACTCTAAAAAAATTAGATTTTAAACAAGAATCTGATATCATATACAAAATAGAATGTTTTCAACACCCAAAATTCTACTTCAACTTCTCAAAATTAAAAAAAAATAATTTACCAGTATGAATATGATTTTACCAACGTAAAAAATTTACAAAAAGAACCTAATAAATAAGGAAGCACTTAATACCACTCAAAATTTAAATAATGTGGTTATAAAAACCAAAATGCAGAATATTAATACTTTATATGCAAAAATTTTAACATTTTGGACAAATTATAAAATGAAGCTGTTAACCTCAATATTTAATTTGGTAAATAGCAAAGTTTTAGGTTTTATTTTTCTTAATTATATAAATAAAGACTACAAGCTATATAACTTTAAGAAGATTATAGATGAACAAGCGAACAGTGGCCCACTTCGAGCCAAAAAGAAATTAAATTAAAATCAAAGCTAACGTTAAAATTGTGGGCTGTATAAAAAAGGATTTCAAAAAATAAATACGTACACTACGGGCAGTGTGAAACTACCCAAGAATGAAAATATACTTATACATAAAATAAATAATAATAAACCAATAAGTGGCTATTGAACTAACCTAGTAAGTATGAACTAAAAATTATAACTACCAAATTAAATAGACTTTTCGAAAATTTCTATTAATTAGCTAATTCAAAAGAATAAAATACATTCGATAACATAGCTTGATTAAAAATTTAAAGTCTATTAAATTTCTCATTCAAAGAGTAAAAATAAATTCAACAACATAGCTGGGGGAGCGTGTAGAATTTGGTCTCCATTTGGATGATCCAGATGATACGAGAACTCATCTGGAGATGTAGGCTGGTCCATCCAAAGATGTGATAAATCGGACCAAATACCAAGAGGAGTCGCCTAGCCCGAGGACCTCACAGGACCTCGAGGCTGCCTCGCGGTGATCTCACTGATGAAGAATCAGATGAGTCGTGAAGCAGAAATGTTCTCTGAAGGGCTGCTTTGTCTGGCTGATATGTGGCAGAAAGAGAGAGGGGAGACTCACGCCCAGCGCGCGAAAACACAACACTCACAAGTACACAGTTCGCGCACAGAGTTTAAATGAGGACACAATATTTCGAAACATCAACGCAACTGAATTTTTTCTTTTGCCATATCCCCTTGTTACATATATTAACAAACCAAATCTTAACCTACCTTTCCAGGACAGTCTGTTGCCATCGAGTGGGTGGGAAATTTGGTTGAGTCATAGTGTTAGATACTGGATATGTTAAGTGCTGCAACGAGTTTAAAAACTTGATGCATCTCCGGTGAATGGTATCACGTGGGACACTGAGTCGTAAGCCCGATGTGCAGTCCGACGAGAACATAGCTGTTGCTATGTTTTTGTTTATACCAAAGGTGGCTTCCGCCTGTGCCTTCACAAGTGGATGTTCTGTACTCAGATGAGCCTGAAAGTATGTTTGTTCGTACGGAATGATGGACTTTTCTGAACTGAACTCTTTCAGGTAGTTCGGTATTTTTTTTTAACCTAATTATAAATTATCAGTACCGGCTATGGTCCCTTTTCGAATAAATAAAAACAAATCAAATAAAATTACTCTACTGCAGAATTGATCCATTTCCATTTTATAGAACAAGAAAATTAATGTAAAATGCTATAATAAAATTAAAAGTGTAAACGTACAATTGAGAATTTCAAGTAGTGGCTTATGCAGATCGTCTTTAATGCAGAGCTCAATGGTGACCTATGAAGACTATCGAGAGGCTGATCTTCATCGCCTTAAAATCCCAAAAAATCTTGCATAAATATAATAGTATTATTAAAAAGGTTACAATTTGGTATTAGATAAATTTACAACGTATATTATGTATAAATTAGTGGTGTCTTAATTTAATACAAGATTATATTCCTAATTTTAATAAATATATTCAATAAAGGGGTTTGAAAAAAAAATAATACTAGACGTGAAAATAGGAAATAGTCGCGGGGTGACTGTTGGGCATACTGCGGTCAGTGACAGCTCATGTACTATTGCAGTAGATCAACAGGCAGGTGGAGATCACCATCCATCTTTCTACAAAGTAACCCGTGCCTTCTCCATGGCAGCTATTATACTGTCAACCCAAACAATTTTCTGTACTACATACATATCTAACAGTCAAGGAGGCATTTCAAAGCTCCATATATAGGCTTCGTATGATTTACGACCATATATTACCAATAGACTGACAACTGTTTTCTATTGTTTTACATGACTTTCTTTACCAGAGACGCTTCTTACGAATAAATATTTTCTAGGTATGACTCATGAAACCTACCCCCATCTTCCAACCAGCAGGAACAGGAAAACTGATTCCCAGGTCCACTACTCCTAGGAGCTGCCTGACATCGTTCCGTTAAAAATGCCTGACGTCATGTCCACCGAATGAAAAACATGATATTTAAAAAAAAAAAAATTAGAATGGAGCAGCTCTGGCCTGTGGGACTGGGTGGTGGTTACGCGTGACCGATATGAATGCTGTAGGCTGGTCTTGGATGACTTCACTAAGCAATTATAAAGTTATTGCAACACGAATGTATTGTTTTTTAATTAGAGGAGGTTTGATTCAGGGCTATTGTCTGTTAAGGGGTACTTGAATCAAAGAAGGTTCGAAACCTTTGTACTATCGCCACTTAATGTTTGGCATGCACTGTATAGCTAATGACTGTTATGTACTTAACATAAATAGCAGACATCCTGTGTTTATTCATTGTATTTTTTCTTGAACTATGTATATTTATGTATTCATTTAAATTAAACATATTCAATCAATTAACGTTGCATCATTTATCTTTTTTTAGTTTGTTTGAATCTACACAGTCGTTGTTTTGGGCTAGTTTTGGTGGTGTTGGTACCGATGCTTTTCAACTAACTGGCATTAAGACTTATACAAGATTTTGGGGTCTTCTAATGTTTGGATCTTACTCGGTTATAAATGTCATCGTCCTTTTGAACCTACTTATTGCCATGATGTCTAATTCTTATGCAATGATAGATGTAAGTAATGATAGTATAATAATATAGAATTTATCAAATATGTTTTCTACTCAATACAAATTATACAACTATTTGATATAAAAGTTATATATTTTTGTAGTATTAAGAACATGGAACTTTAATAGCCATTAAAGTCAGTGGCCATGGGGATAGGTTAGAGGAATAGATCCCCCGAAAAATTCTGAAAAAATATATTTTAAATAATAAAACAAGTGAATTATATAATATACATATAATATTACTTGCCGTTAAAGATATTTATTTTCATTATAAATATTACCAAAAAAGTAATCTGTACTTTTGTATTTATTTATTTTTTACAATCTATTTCTCAACAAAAAATACTCAATCCCGAGCCATCTGGCAAAGAAGCCGACGACATTACGACAATCGCACCACCTACAACGAATTCTATAAACTGGTTGGAATCATACAGATGTAAGTGACAATTACAATCATACAGCTCTAAGTGGCAATTAGAATCATACAGATCTAAGTAGCAGTTAGAATCATACAGATGTATGTGACAATTAGAATCATACAGATCTAAGTAGCAGTTAGAATCATACAGATCTAAGTGGCAGTTAGAATCAATCATACAGATATAAATTCTTCTATTCTTATCTATTTTATCTGTACCCCGTGGCCTTCTTTGAAAATCTTTAAGTGTCAATATATTTCAACTATGTAATTGTTAACTTTTTATTCGAAAATCATGCAATATTAAAAACTACTTTTACTAAGTTAAAATAAAAACATCAATAAATTACACTTAAAACTAAGTCACTAAAAACTAATGATGATAAAACTTGTAAAATAAACTTGTAGACTGATATATTACATGATTGATACTATGTTCATATTCATGGAAGCTTTCTTAGGAACACTCTGATACTGAATGGAAATTTGCCCGCACCAAGCTTTGGCTAAGCTATTTTGAAGAAGCGGCAACGCTTCCACCACCATTCAATATTTTTCCTTCTCCAAAGATGTTTATGAAGCTGCTTGGTATAAGAAAGAAAGACAAAATGCGAAGGATGTCAACTAAGGTATTCATTTTTATATGCTCTAATTATATATCATCTACAATTGTAAAATTTAAATTAATGTTTTGCTAATGTGATTTAAAGTAAAATAAATTATTTACATTCTATTTTACTAAAGTAGTTAATAGTTTTGTTATATCAGTAAATACTATCCCTGCAATAGTTTATTGGATAACTATTATTTCACTACACTGTAGATACTGTTAATATATAATATTATTACCGCAATAGGGACCAGGAAGGTAATATTTGATTACATGGATGTACTCTTCATCCCTTTTGATATTTTTCTTTTTTCATACCATTTCTTCACACTTTAATTTATTGGAATGAATCGGTCAAATTTGGTTTGTGTTTCTAATACACTGCAATTTCCGCCACCAATATAATTTTGTGGAGGATCATCAAACTTTGCCGTCAGGAGACGTTTTATCTTTGTAACCTGGACCTAAGTTAAACTTAGTTCCATTAGTTAGTTAGTTTCTTAGTTATTTCTCTTCAGTTTCTAATAATTCCACAATTGTTCTCTTAATTTCCTCAAAAAGTTAGCATTCATTCCTGCTTGGACCTCAAACAAGTGTTCATTCATGGTTCAATTAGCAAAATGTTATGACGGCTAAAAGTGATGAGTCATGAAAATCTCATTTCTAAGTACTCAGTTAAAAACGCAATTAAAATTTATAATATTTTTAGTTTAGTTAAAACATATTGATTGATATGATATTCAAAACTAACGTTTGATTGACTATTCAAATTATAAACTCTCATCCTACATACATTTAGTTCACTTTATTGTTATTCAAAATCTGTAAGTAATTAGAAATAATTTTAAAAAGGAAGTCAGCTCATGCTCGTTACAGAAATATCGTCTGAAATTGCACTGTACGTTAGTTTTTTTTTGTTATGGCAACTATTACCGTAATAGAGACTTATTTTTATCAAAATCGTTCATTTTTATATCATTTAATAAGGATGATGAAAACTATGGTACCGCCATCCAAGACTCGAAAACCAGCAATCCTAACCCACGTCTAAGAGACGAGAGAGAGGAAGAAATAGAGGTAGTTAGAAGATGTTCACCGAAGCTATGGATTTATGTGTTGGACAATGCTGAGAATATTTCCAATGCAAAAGATTGGCCACAACGTAAGGAAACCGATCCTCGCCAATCATTCTTCATGACATGCCATTAAAAAAAACGTTTACCATACTTCATCCCTCACCCCTAACTCTATAGTAATAATATTAAACAAACTAAAATCCTGCCCATAAATATTGGCAATGTTGATAATAATCGACAAATAATTGAATATTTACGATTAATGGTAAAATTTCCCTTTGAAACAAAACAACGTTAAAAAAAAAAATTGAAGCATCGCTTACAAATATCAACTATGTAAGGAAAGTTACCAACTTTTACGAAAATAATGTCGTAAAATATTTCCCTAATGTAAACCTACACGAAAAATGCATCTTTGTTACGAGTGATCCAGGAAGTCCCATACTCCCAAATCCACATGGTTGTCACCTCCCTCGCATACGAAAGAGGAAGCGGAGTCTTGGGAAGCCCCCACGCTCCTCCGTCAGCCGCGTCACTGGATATGAGCCAGTGGAGGCTGACAAAGAGCACGAGAGCCACAGACACTCCAGGACATGATTGGAGAAACTGGTCATTGCCAGTACTCCCACTGTGACGTATTTATAATAGGTCACGAGGCCACTGCTGTTTTAGTCTCCGAGGAAGATTGTGGGAGTGAGTGGCGCAGTGTAATAACTGTGATAGAGGATTAGGGTGGTTGGATAGGTTACTATGGAATTTTATGAACTTGGAAGGGATGAGTTCAAGAATGTAGGATATATTACGATCATTATGAAGGGTTCTGTTGCTGACGTAATAAGGGGCATTTAATATTATTCTCAGGATTTTTGATTGAAAGGATCGGATGCGCTTGATGTTAGGCTTTTTTGCTGTCCCCCATAGCTCTATTCCGTATGTCCAGATTGGCTTAAGTATAACTTTGTAGATTAGTAATTTATTTTCTATTGAGAGATGGGATGTCCTTTGAAGTAGTCTGTACATTTGTCCAAAGTGTCTGTTTAGTTCTTGTCTTTTAAGCCTCCTGTGTGGGTTCTATGTTAGCCTTTTGTCGAGATGGAAGTCTAAATACCTTAATGTCTCGGGTTCAGGAAGAGGAATTGAATTTTAAAAAACTAGAGGTCAGGACTTGCGGCAGAGAGTAAAAGTAATGTGGGAACATTTTGCTTCATTAACTTTGATTGCTACATACTTCTTTTTTACTAATAAAAAAAAACCGAATATGAAACATGCGTTTCTACCAACAGGTTATATCAGAAAATAAGAAAATACGCTCAAGATCATTGGGACCTACGCCCACTATGTCACCAGTCAAACGTAAGCCGCGGTGATCTAATCGAAATATCCCAGTAAATTCTTCAGCACCCAGCAGCTCTATGTGAGAGATACCATCACAACCCAGCACATCAAAACAAACAACAATAACTCATGAGTCTCCCTTTTTCACACCCAATAGTTACGAGGTGTTGAAAAGTATTGAGGTAGAGGACATGGACTCTACAACAACACCCACACAGCCCAAGCCACCAGCGATATTCGTTCGCAACATTAGTAATTTCAAATTACTATGTACTCAATTGAGCGAAATTGTAGGTACAGGCAAATATACTTGCCTCAATCGATCTCGGGACGCAAAAGTTTCTCCGGACACTCCTGACACATACCGAGCAATTATAAAATACCTAGGAGAAACCAAGGCTGATTTTCACACCTACCAACTAAAGCGAGAAAGATCGCTGCGGGTGGTGATTAGAAACCTGCATCCCACAACACCAGCGGACGAGATAGAAAAGGAGCTGATAAGCTTAGGATACAAGGTTCACCAAATTACGAATGTCCTCCGTGAGGAAAGACAAGAAAATGATACAAGTATCAAGACACCAATGCCCTTATTCTTTGTGGATCTAGAGCGAACAGCTGGAGTGGAGAAAATCTGCAAGCTTAACCACTTATACTACACAAGAGTACAGGTCGAAAAGCCTTACCCGAAACGAGACATCGTCCAATGCCATAATTGCAAGGCATATGGGCATACAAAATCATACTGCTACCACCCTCCCAGGTGTGTAAAGTGCAGTGGGCAGCACAAAAGCGAATTGTGCAAAAAGCCCCTAAAATCGCCTGCTGTATGCGTGCTCTGCCAGCAAGACCATCCGGCCAACTACAAGGGCTGTGAGGCCTATAGGATCCTCAAGTCCAGGAGCGAGCAACGTCGCCGGTCAGAAGAAGAGAAGCCAGTAACAGGTAGCTCAAGAAGCGCCCCCACCAGAAATTTGAGGCCTTCAGTCTCTTTTGCTGACGCAGTTCAGAACAGAGAGCAGTCACAGGCATTGCCCACTCCTCCTCCGCAAGTTCTTCTTTCCCAGCACTCCGCTCATCCCAGCAACCAGCAAACTCAATCCCATCCTCAACCACACATCTCGCATATCCCGCCACCTTCAAGCTCCTTACCAGCCTTTTAACCTCATTCCTTACAGATTTCAGAACCCTAATTACCCCTCTCATTTCTCTTCTTACAAATCTTGTCTCCTACCTTATCCCCGTTAAACAAAATCCATAAGTGGATCCTTCCGACTCCTTATCCATTCTCCTTTGGAATGCGAATGGTGTTCGCACCCACACTAACGAACTGACAGCACTACTCCATGACAAAAACATCGATGTAGCTCTTATTACTGAAACAAGACTTACAAGTAAACGACCATTTACCGTTCGACAGTACCAGACTTATCGAACTGATCACCCAGATGGAAGAGCTCATGCAAATACCACTGTCATTGTCCATAGCTCCATATCCCATCACATAGTTCCTTTGTTAGCACATGATTTCCTTCAATCCACTGCAGTGTCAATCACCACCCTCACTTTTCCCCTTACTCTAGCATCAGTGTACTGCCCCCCCCCCCAATAAATCCATTCCCGATTCCCAATTCATCTCCTTTCTAGACTCTATCGGGCATCGTTTCCTTGTAGGTGGGGACTTTAACGCAAAGCACCAACACTGGGGCTCAAGATCCACAAATACACGAGGACGTGCTTTGCTGTCTGCACTCACACAGAGACATTGCTCCACTATCTCTCCTGACACAGCCACCTATTGGCAATCAGATCCCAACCGAAATCCTTATCTCCTTGACTTTCTCTTCTACAATAGTTTAGGGATACTAAACTATTCACTCAAGCACCTCGATGACCTCTCCTCCGACCATAGCATCTTATTATTAACCATTTCCCTAAATCCAATTCACAAACTGACTCCTCCTTCATTCATTAGGGGCCCAGTTGACTGGGACCACTTCCGCCAGATTCTTACAGACTCTGTAGACCTCAAAGTACCTCTGAAAACATCCCAAGACCTAGATGATGCAGTGCATTCCTTCACTACTCTGATCCAGGGGTCGGCTTGGGAAGCATCGTCACCCAAGAACCCACAATCATAATCGTTTACCTCAGCATCTCAAAGATCTAATCAAATCCAAACGCCGCTCTAGAACAGTGTGGCAAAGATCCCGGCATCCTGCTGATCGCCGCTTGTACAATCAGTACTGCCGATTGGTAAAGCGGCGATTGGCATCCTTCCGTTCCGATTCTTTCAATTCCTACCTCTCCTCTCTTTCTACCAGGGATAACTTCTTGTGGAATGTAACCAAAAAAATCCTAAAGTATCAACCTGTTTCACATCCACTCCGTCGAGATGATGGGTCCTGGGCAGCCTCGGATGGGGATAGGTCGAAGGAATTTGCTCTGCATCTTACCCATACTTTCACACCTCACCTTTCTCATCAAAGCCATACTCATAGCACAACTGTGGAAGATTTCCTCACTTCACCTATTCCTCTCTTTCTTCCACCAAAAGCCGTTAATCCCTCTGAGGTCAAATACCTTCTGAAAAACTTACCTTACAGAAAATCCCCTGGATATGATCTCCTAACTCCTCAAATTCTCAAACAACTTCCTCCTAAAGCCATAATCTGCCTAAACTACATATACAATTGCATTATCCGAACGACGCACTTTCCTCTCCTCTGGAAACATTCCATTATTATTGTCCTATTCGCCAAACCCTGTAAACCACCCAATGACGCCTCATTTTACCGTCCAATTAGCTTCTCCCTATCCTCTCAAAAATATTTGAGAAACTCCTACTAAAACGTCTACTTCCAATTGTTGAATCCAAAAACCTTTTTCCCACACACCAATTTGGTTTCCGCCAACGAAATTCCACTGCTCAACAAGGCCTTTGCGTTGTTGATCACATCTCCTCAGCCCTTGAAACCAAAAAGTATTGCACTGCTGCCTTTCTTGATATAGCTCAAGCTTTTGACAGGGTTTGGCACGCAGGTTTGCTCTACAAGCTCAAAAGACATTTACCACAGACCCTTTTCCTAATCCTACAGTCTTACCCTTCAAACCGCTTCTTCCAAGTCCGCTGTGGTTTAGAATACTCTAACTACTATCCCATAAATGCAGGAGTTCCACAGGGCAGTGTCCTAGGCCCCATCCTCTATAACCTATATACCGCTGATGTCCCCTCTACTCCCAATACCTTCTTGGCCACATTTGCAGATGACACTGCAGTCTTGTCATCCCACCCAGACCCCGACATAGCATCCCATAACCTTCAAATACACCTTGACGAGATCGAGTATTGGTGCAATCAATGGCGGATCAAAGTTAATGAAGCAAAATGCTCCCACATTACCTTCACCCTTTGTCGCAAGACTTGTCCACTAGTTTATTTTAATTCTATTCCTCTCCCTGTAACCAAGACAGTACGGTACTTAGGCTTCCATCTCGACAAACGACTGACCTGGAACCCACATACGAGACTAAAAAGACAAGAACTAAACAGACGCTTTGGACAACTGTACAGACTACTTCAAAGGACATCCCATCTCTCAATAGAAAATAAACTACTAATCTACAGAGTTATACTTAAACCAATCTGGACATACGGAATAGAGCTATGGGGGACAGCAAAAAAGTCGAACATTAAGCGTATCCAATCCTTTCAATCCAAAGTCCTGAGAACAATAGTAAATGCCCCTTATTATGTCAGCAACAAAACCCTTCATAACGACCTTAATATACCCTACATTCTAGAACTCATCCCTTCCAAGTTTATGAAATTCTACAGTAGCCTTTCCAACCACCCTAATCCTGTAGCACAGTCTTTGCACTGCGCCACTCATCCATATAATCCTCCTTGGAGACTGAAACGGCAGTGTCCTCGTGACCTGCTATAATCGCGTGACAGTGGGAGTCCTGGCAATGGCCAGTTTCTCCAATCATGTCCTATTGTATGAATGAGCGAGTGAATGATGACTGTAAATATGGTATGAATGAGATCATTTATCTGTATTATTATTTCCTTATAAAAGCCAGATTGTAATTATTGCACAATAAAGATTGTTGATAAGTTTAGTAACTTTGATTCGCCATTGGTTGTACCAATGCTCGATCTCATCAAAGTGTTTTTGAAAGTTATGGGATGCTATATCGGGGTCTAGATGGGATGACAGGACTGCAATGTCATCTCCAAATGTGGCCAAGAAGGTATCGGGGGTAAATGGGACATTGTTTTTTACAGGCCAGAGACACCCTAGGACAATCATCAACCGATCAGCCTGATCAACAAAACCTCCAAATTATTAGAAAAATCTATCAAAACTCGCTTAGAGAGACATCTCAATAACAATCATATTCTTCCCAAATACCACATTCCACCGCCAACTTGATACACTCAGTGACTGAATTTATTTACGGGGGATTTGAACAGTACATTCATTAATTCCTCCCAAGATATAGTAACAGCTTTAGTTGCCGTCTGCCATGATGAGCAGTTATATAAGTTCTCAAAACTCCAAAATATCTTCACAACATCAAGATTTATTTTTGCTTCAAAGACAGTGTCATGCCCATGTAGATACTACATTTAGCACATCAAGAATATTTGAATGCAGGAGTTCCTCAAAGAGCTATACTAAGCCCTCTACTTTTTTATTTATTCTGTTACGACTTTTTCGTATCTATAAAATCGACCCTATCCATGTTTGTAGATCAGACCTTAACTCTGTGCCATAGAAAAAATATTATCACTATCACAGACCTTCAGAGGTGAGTCAACCAACAATCCTCCTGGTTAAAAAGTTGGAAACTTAATTAATCCTTCAAAATGTAAAACAAATCTGTTCCCATTGCAGAGGTATCCTACAACTCTACCCACCCATCAACATACATGAATCACTAATATATCTCTGTACGACATTGCTTCACAAAAACCTCATTTTACAGATACTCGCTTACACCCAGTCCTTTTTGGTTCTACAAGTCCACCAGGACAACACTCAAACTTTCCAGAACAAAATACTCCAGCTAGCACTGGGAGCACCCTGGTCCATTAGGAATACTGAAGCTATTTAGGAATTGGGAATGCCCTCATTATACCTCGGCATTGAAAAGAGCTTACGAAGAGATACAACAATCATCTGCAACTTTTTTTTCTTTCTATCTAGGCTAACCAATCCAGCAGAGACTCAATCATATACTCTATGAAGACCTTTAAATTTATTTTCTTATTATTATTATATTTTGTTTTCTTTGTTTAGAATATGAGTAAAGTGCCAATGTATTAGTCTAAATAAATATATTTATAGATGGTTATATAAAGGATATTTTTTAAGTCTTCAATGTTTTGTCATTTTTCTTTCTAGCATGTTATATTTGTGTTTTTAGAGGAAGGAAAGAAAAGAGAAAGAACGAGATTACAGATATACAGCTGTAATGAGATCTTTAGTATGGCGTTACATATCTGCAAGTCAAAGACATTGTGATGAAAACCCAGTCACAGAAGATGATGTAAATGAAATTAAGGGGGAAATATCAGCTATGAAGTGTGAAATTTTGGATGTGTTGGAGAGAAATGGATTAGATGTTTCTTCAGCTGATAAAAAAGAAAAGAGTAAGAATCTTTATTTTCTAACTTGTATTATACGTTATGAAAAATCTTATTAACTACTAACAAGACATGAGCATAATTTGAGTGGATATTTTCACTGTACATACATATAATTTCCTATAAGTTAATGTTTATTAATTAGTTAGTACTAAACAATAAGTATTTTTCCATATGTTTTTGTATGGTATTAAATTGAGGATCTTAGAATCCTGATTAATAGTGTACACTATACAATTGTACTTTAGAGGACTATAATTATGGTAAGCCATTAAAACTGTAATTAAAATTGTGTTCATAACTTGAACTCAACCATGTTTACTTATAGGCATGACATTTTGCAGGGCAGTTCCTTTTGATATCCCCATGATATTAAAAATAAAAGCAATGCCAAGGCAAATAATAAAGTACCATTAAATAGTTAATTACTGGGTAATTTATTTTTCAGTTATATTGAGTAGAATAACAAATTAGAGGCATTATCGACCTGATTAATAATATATACTATAAATTGAGACTTTTGGAAGTTATGATTACAAAAAGGCAGTAATACCATTGTTATAATTGTTTTTACAACTTTAACTCGACCTGGAATATTTTCAGTCTTGACATTCTGTATAGTAGTTTCTTTTGATGCTCTAGTCAAGCTAAAAATAATAGCAACCTCATGAAAAATAATAATGATTCATTAATTAATTGATTAGTGTTAACTAAAAATATAATCATAACAAAAAATCATTGTACTGTCATCAACATCTTGTTCCTGACTTTAACAGTGTTTGTTTAGAGGGATGATATTTTACAAAGTAGTTCCATTTGATGTCTCTATGACACTAAAAATGAAATCGACCTCATGAAAAATAATAATGATGAAATTAATAATGAAGGGTCATTAATAAATTGTCATATCGAGAACGGTGAAAATTATACCAGTATCTCAACCTTCAGGTAAATAATATGGTATATCTGTTGGGAATTCTTTATTGGATTATAATTAGAGAATGTTATTGACACTGCAGTTAATATCAATTTCACATCTGTAACAAAACCTTTAATTGTGTGATGCACAACACTTGAATTTTTTATTCCCCCTATACTGAAAATTGAAATATCTACTAGCTTACTTATTGTAATTAAATGTGACATGGGCAGCCACCTGAATAGTAATTTGTCCTTTAAGTTCATACTTGTCAGTTAGGTTTCAGATTGAGTTCTGTGAAAGCTTTCAATAAGCCATTAGCCATCTCTCAATTTTATTATGCTTTTTAATCCACCATTCTGGAAAACACTTTTTAATCCTATTATGTACTAGCACTGTCAAAAAAGGTTCTGGAAGAATAGCAGAAATTAGTTTTTGATACAGTGAGTACAGTAAGAAAAATACTAAATATTATAAAAAAAGAAACAACACTTTCATCCTCCTTCAATAGTAGAAACAGACAATACATTTTAAATATGTGCTGTTAGCTCATTCATGAAACTGCCTTACTGTTGGCCCCACAAAATAAATGTACTAAATATAAACTAAAAAATTCAAGTTTTTTATGACAGTTTTAATGATATTTTCATGTAAGTAATGATCCACTAAAGTCCAAACACATGATGCATATTATTAATTAGGGCCTTGTGTCTTTAATCTGATGTCTTAAGTTATATATTTCTTAATTTTTTAATATATTTCTCTTTTGTAATCACCTTCTAGTTACAATAAAGTTATCACATTATAAATTGTATGGTAAAATTCATTTTACTTTAGCTGTCCTCGGAAAAAAAATGAAGATGTGGGAGAGGAGACTTATGAAAGGCTTTCATGTTGCACCTGTTGCACCTGAAGAAGAGATGGATTTTCTTTTATGTGAACCACCCGCTGATGAAGACGTACTTTCAAAATTCAGAAGAATAGCAAAATTAGCTGTCCTTACTTCAGCACAACAAAAATGGGGTCAAGTCATCAAGGGAGCATGTACAGCGTATGTAGCATCTCTTAATTTGACTTTTTCGCCCTTTTTATTTCATCTCACATGACTTCTTTAGAACAACATCAGGAATTTAGACCTATCTATTGTAAGAATAATTAATATAGTACAAGCTATATGTATTATATTTACATTTTGTAGGTACAATGAAGAATGTAAGTACCTTCTCAAAACTGGTTTGCTGGTATTTTCAGCAATACTACTAAACTAATTAATGTTTTTAAATCTTATGCCACCAGCCCCCCTCCCTAAGGTATTTCAGCCATTCAGTCAGGCCACTATAAATTAGCTAGCCATTTATTCTTGTTTTTTTCATGGCTGCTGATGATATATTTGAATTTAAATATAAGAGATTTGAATTTAAATATAAGAGATTTCTTATTTCTGTGAATATCTGTGAGTGCTTTCTACCACATGATCCACTGCGATTACGGCTCCCAACAACTGCTACTTTGGACTTCTTAGGGAAATTAAAAACAAATTTATCTCCAATGTGATTAGATCAAGAGAGAATAAATCTCTGATACATCATATCCTCACATATGAATTCTAAGCCTGGGTCAAATGGCAGAAGGGGATTAAAACTTACCCAGACATCTCCTTACTGTTTTTAGAGCTATCATCCATCATAGACACATAGATAAAATCTTTATTCACATTTTCCTTACATGCTTTTGAGAATTAAATATTTTATTTACATGTTTTGGTGTGCCTTTTCATGTAATATTTTGTATATCTTTGTCATAGAGTCATATTTACAAAACATTTCTAGCCTATCATCAATTACACAATAAAATCAAAACTAAAAAAAAATAACCTTGTTAACAAATTAAAAAAATATATTTAAACCTGGTATGCTACACATACTTTATACTGCAAAACTAGTACCGTGTAGTGCAGATGTTCCCCAAAATAAAGTGACATTGATTTTTTTTACGAAGCATATATATTAAATTAACACAAAAAACTTAAAGTATGTCGCTTTTTATATAAAAATTACAGTTCATTAAACATTAATTGATTCCCCCACATGTAGGGCATATTTTCTTTTGATGCTTCAAACAAATGAATTTTTTTGTTTTGAATCGAGATCTTGAAGCCACAACAACAGATAAAATACCTCCAACCCTATCAATATTGATAAGGGGTCATTATTAAATCAATAACTAACTTGGTAATTAAAAGATAGATGTTTACCTATCACATTCAGTAAGGTATCAAATTAGATCATTGCATTAAGTAATAATATGTAATAGTGTTGTCAGTGTATTATAATTTCAGGATATATTTTTTTTACAATTTTCCCACAACCCTTGTGTGACTTGAAGGCATGACATTTAGCAAGATAATGCACTTGTTGCTGTCTAATTTTTTGATTGACACTCTCATTTCAATTGAAAAACAAAGAATGTTGTCTATAAAAAAAAATGTCTATTCGTCATCTAAGCTTACTCAATCTATAATCTAATTGTTGTTGTTGTTTTGTTTTTTTTCATATTAAAAAATAAAAGTGCTAGTATTCTTTCACAATCAAAACATATCATAGTTTTCATGTTTCAGGCTAATTCAATACCCCTGCGAATCATCTAATGCATTATTAGTTTATAGGCCTTTAAATTGTATCATCTCGGTCATCAATACCTATCAATAAATGCTATCTCTAAGATACATTAAGTAAATGGAAATGAAATTGATACCCTGTAATAAGAAATCATTAATCCTTTTTTTTTTTTCTTGTCAATACATATTTAATTGCAGACTATAGTCTCTTAACTGCTACTTTTAGAAAATTATAATTTATTTTTACAGATCACAAATAGGTCACTGTAACAGCAGGGAAGCCTTGAAAAATCAGCAATGCTTACAGCGTGCAATGCAAGAAGCTCAAAAACTGGTCACAAGAAGCCCTAGAGCAGCCCCACGTTCCTCATCACCTGCTAACGTTTCACTGCCAGAGACAACTGGTGCTTCCATAATGGAGCTTCTTAATGACATATCGCGTGAAACTGAAGAAGCAGAGGCTCACTATAGAAAAAGTTATTTTAAACAACCATTTTTTTTTAATTTTATATTTAACCTCATATCTACTGCAGTGACTATTACAGGTTCCTCTTGGGCTTATAAAACATTGATCTTGACCTCTTTAAAATACTGGATGGGGTCCATTCCTTAACTTGCTTGAGTACATGGTGTCGAAGTTTTTATGTCTTCATTTTTCAGTTCTTTTATGTATTTTGAGCATGTAAGCAAATGAGTGGGGTGTTATCACAAAATTCAAATTTAGGTGGGTGGACTCCTACAATAATCCTCAGTCTTGTTAACCACCGAGATGTCCATGGTGTGTTATGTTCCCTAAAAAACTTGAATAAGCTTAGTACTTTCCATTTTTCATCATAAAATATTTTATACCTAGTATAAAACTAAAATGTCCACAACCTTAGTGGAAAAGAGAAAAATATGAGTTAATAAAATCAACTAATTGAAATATAGGTATGATATAGGTAGGTGTGCATATTTAATTTATTTAAAATGAAAATAATTAAGCTTACTATTAAAGCTGCAATAGGGTAAAACGAAAGCTAATAAATGAAAGGCAATCTATTGAAATTTCAGTTAGTGTCAGGTTAATTAATTTGAACCTTAGCTGTGAATTGTAAGATTTTCTGTAAATTGAAAATAGTAATAGAAGTAGCATCCTTTTATGGATAATGTATTTAATAGGGGATGTTCCTGAATTTTATGGAATCACTTAATGAAAGAGGCTAGCTAATACAGAATATACCATAAGCATTTAGTAAGTACAGAAGCTGCTTTACTTGGAGCGTTGGTTTTTTCAGAGGCACTATTCGATGTTCAGTCTTTAAGGCAAAATATGAATGCTCAGCTGAAGGTATTGCTCGGGAATATTAAAATTGCATGCTGCATTATAATCCAAAGACTTGCTGGGCGGTACTTGTGTTGGTTATTGTGATATATGGATGGACACAAGATCCTTATTGAAGAAATATTCAGTGTAAATTTTGCCAAATTGAGAAGGACCTTACTACTGACCGTCTTCCACTGGGATGAAGCAGCACATAACTGGTTTGACAGATAATTGAAACTGGAGAATGCCAGTACTCAGCACTGAATCATGCCTACTAAATCAACAATCATACTGCAGACAAATGTTACCACACTATATTAGCCGGTAAAGTGTTGAATTTTATTTTTGTTGTAGATTTAACAGTTGAGTAATAATGGCCGAATCCAAATTAATTTTGAAGAAAGAATTGTGTTTAAGTGCTACTGGAAGTGCGATAACGCAGTAGAAGTTAAATGTCAACAGCTATAGTACCATTTAATTTAAATGGAGCTTCCTCACTCCAATTTAATTGTTTTCGACGGATTTTGTCTAATCCACTCACAAAACACAAAGCTCTTATCAGGATCATTGAGAGTGCATTATGGAGCAAACCGCTGTTTGGGCCATAAATGGTTATTATTGTCTGGAGATAGAATAATACCCTTGGGTGTTATTTGGGTAGAGGGATGAGGGAATTGAGGATTTCCCTTCCCCTTTTTTTTTTACCTAATTATTTCATTTACTAATTTTCTTAATTAATCTATATTAGTGGATCCACAAGAATCAGAACAGTTGTTCCAGAAATAAATTGTTATTCTTGTTTCGTATACATTTCTTGTATACATTGTTTCGGTTCGATAATTTTTTTATTTACTGTTAACTATTCCTCAAGATATATGGTGATTACGAGCTACATATGTTAAGTTTAAGCAGAGACCGTGTCTTGGCTGTTACTTGCACCGCCTTTGGATTATTCAGAAGGGATCGCTTTAGCGTGTTTTCAAGCACTGCATTTGGCTTTTGAACATAGATGGAAAATATTTTTGCATCGATGTTCTTAAACATTAACTGTATTTATCAAAATTAATGATGAATTGACATACTCAGTCGTCATTGAGAACGTATAGATAGAATAGTACTTTCAACAAAACAAGTGGATTGCAGTTGCAGTCAGCCTGTCTGTGAGCTGTACTCTACATTACTCTCTCTCTCTCTCTCTCTCTCTCTCTCTCTCTCTCTCTCTCTCTCTCTCTCTCTCTCTCTCTCTCTCTCTCTCTCTCTCTCTCTCTCTCTCTCTCTCTCTCTCTCTCTCTCTCTCTCTCTCTCTCTCTCTCTCTCTCTCTCTCTCTCTCTCTCTCTCTCTCTCTCTCTCTCTCTCTCTCTCTCTCTCTCTCTTTCTCTTTTACTGATGCTCTACTCGAACCATGCCTTTCTTATTCAACTACCTCTGCACCTCTATTTCCTAACGTTGCTATGTTTTAATCCGGCATTGTCAGACCCGATACTTTCCTCGTGTCATTCTCTGACACGCGTCTCGATAAAACTAGCATCCTTGGAAGGGATCCCTTCCATGCAGACGACAGTCTCTGGGCTCCTACATAATCTCCCAATAACGTCTATTAATGTCTCCTAAAATACTACTCTCAGATATTGAGTGTACACTTGTGGTCATTCCAATACCACGTAAACTACCTATAAAACCTAGCCTTTACCTCTCTTCCTGAACATAGTGTACTGTCGGGGCACAACTTCTGAGATCTTATGGAGTTAGAACAATAAACAAAATACAAATAAAGCTGCCCGCCAACTAAGCCCTCAGCAAAGGTCAAAGACCACAGGTTTACCCATTTTTCTCTTCCTTGACCCCCCCCCCCCCGGCGGGTGATCCTGACAGAAACAATTCGAATTTAAAATGCCGCTTACAAAGTAAAAAAGAAGTTTTTGAGGCAGTCGGTCACAAAAAAAGCCAGTAAGGACTGCTGAATTTACTTCACCCAATAGTTCAACAGTAGTCCTAAACATCCAAAATAAAACCATCTAGCTCAACATCTCGTAGCTCAGCTGAAAATAGTTCCAATTCCAAGGGTGTAAACAAGTCTTTCCAGCACACAATATTATGGGCATTTAATAATATAGAATCATTTAAAGAAGCAGGTTCTTTTAACCAAAAAATAATTCAAGCCATAATTTACATGATTTACAAAGATTGTCAACCATAGTCAATCGTAGAGCATACGGGGTTTCGCAATCTGATTAAAATGTTGCCTCCAAATTTTAAAATCTCCAGCAGTATTACGATTAAAAGAATAATTAATGACAAGTGTGATCTGATTGGAGATGTGATGAAAAGGAAGTTGGGAGGAAAAAAATGTATTCTAATCACTGACATGTGGACAGATAACCCACAAACTAGTTAGCTTTATTAGTTTTACCGCACACTTGTACGGTGAAGAACTAGACAATTTTATTTTTGGTGGTACAATAGGAGTTTTCATGCAGGAAGATAGGCACACTGGGGTGAACCTTACTTCAGAGCTAAAAAAGATTTGTCCAGACTATGGTATTTCTGAAGAACAAGTCATTGGCGTATATATTTGTTATAGTTGTTGTCAGTCACTAACGCGGAAAATATTTCTCTTGCTTTTGACTCAAAAAAACGCATCCTTTGTTTTGCTCATACACTTAACTTGGTTATTGAGAAATCTGTTGAGCTATGTAAAGAGGCAGGAGAACTGATAAAGAAAGCACGTGGTTCAAACATAGTGAGGTGGTTATTGACGAGCTAAGGGGGAAAACGGACAAAAGACTTATTCAATCTGTAATCACCAGATGCTGGAAATATTTTTGGAACTACGACCATTTGTTAAAGAAATCGTTAACCAAAATGCTAGTGCCCCACCCATGGTAAATGCTGCAGAAATTGAAATGCTGACTGATATTGTCAATACACTATAGCGGATTGAAGATCCCTGCCACTACTGAAATAAGTGGGAACCACTACGTAACCGGAATTAAGGCTATTCCAGTTGCGAACATAGCGGAAA
Organism: Acanthosoma haemorrhoidale; assembly: GCA_930367205.1. Lineage (NCBI taxonomy): Eukaryota > Metazoa > Arthropoda > Insecta > Hemiptera > Acanthosomatidae > Acanthosoma > Acanthosoma haemorrhoidale. The sequence goes on from OV884009.1 coordinate 15,831,122, forward strand.
GTAAACGAGACGCTGTAAATGCTACTATCCAAACTGGAAAATTATTTCTGAAAGAGGTTCATACACAATTGCAGAAAATATTTGGTAATATTGAGCAAGTTAATTGTTGGCAGTGGGGACAATTATGGACCCTAGGTTCAAAAAAATGTATTTCAATAGCTATTTGGCTTGTTCTAAACACATCAATTTTTTTATGTAGTGTGGTAAATAAAATGGACAAGGAAATAATGAAAATAGATTGGCACTGATACATCATCTTCGGACTCATAACCTGAGCCAAAAGACACAAGGTTTTTTTTTTTCTGATGAGAACAAAAATGTACAGAAGAAATGGGAAAGACAAGAGGACAAAAAGAAAGTGAAACACAGCCCCGACGAATGTATCCAAAATTATCGTTGTATTTAGGTAAGAAATTTTAAAATATTTAACACATTTCTACATAAAAAATGTTAAGAGTTCCATGCTAAATTTTTTGTAGATGCTTCAGCTAAAAAAATACAGCAAATGACACTTTTGCAACACCTATCATTTGCTGATAGAGCTGGCCATAGCTTATCTGATTATGTCTGTGTCGGTTACAGATATGTGAGTCCCCAAGGTGGGGCGGAGACGCCCGCCGGGCTAGGGTCACTACAACCTCTTAGCCGCCGTCCGGCGAGCGCAAAGAAAGAGATAAGGCGAGTGGACCTGTGGTCTTTCACCCTGGCTGCCAGCCTAGTCGGTGGGCAACCTAGTTCGCTTTGATCTGACTCCATAAGATTTTAGAAGGTGTGTGCCCCGACAAAGCACTATGTTCAGGAGAAGAGGTACAGGGTAGGTTTATAGGTAGTTTTATGTGGTCTTGGAATGACCACGAATTCACACTCGGTATCTAAGGGTAGGCGAAATCCATCCGGATCCCAAAGGCGAGTGTGAACCCGAGAGAGGCTGACTGGATTGCCGTGGGAGACATTTCTAGGTAAATTTGCAGGGTCACGGCAACCGTCGTCCGCGAGGGAGAGGTCTCTCCCAAGGAGGTGCAAGTTTTAGCGAGACGAAGGCAGAGATTCACACTAGGAAGGTGTGGGGTTTGACAACGCCGGACTAAAACATAGCGAGGTTAGGATAGAGAGATGCAGAGGTAGTTGAATGAGTAGACCCTGGTTTTAGTGGAGCAGCAAGCGCTAGTGCAGAGAGAGAGAAGTGTTCAAGGTGCTGGTTTGTTTCTTTCTGGCGTCTGTCTGAGGACGCACGGTTTATATAGCCGGCCAGTCGTGGTGGGGAGCCATCCCTATCAGCGGCTGTTTCCCCACTATCTTCTCCCCCACTCCGACTGACGTCATAAGCTTTATTAAACATATGGAAACAGTGACAGATATGATCTGATCGAGAAGAAGGGGAACTTGTAATTATTCGTAACACGCACTATCTTGTATGACCCTTTGTTATCTATACTGATGAGCTGTCTGTAACACGTACTATCTTGTAATATCATTTGTTATCTATACTGATGAGCTGCTTGTAACACGCATTATCTTGTAAGATCCCGTGTTATCTATACTGCTAAGTTGCCAAATTAACACGCATTATCTTGTAAGATTTCGCCATTTCATGAGTTTTAGAGTGAAACAGGAGTTGGTCAAGCGCTTGTCCTAGCTCTACATCACACTGAAACCCAGGTTTTCCGAGAGAAAATCTGTTTCTCACTAACGACCTTACCTGGAGTCAATTTGGGTATCGATTTAATGTTAAAACGGTTTTTTTTTTTTTTTTTTGTATGTCAACTTTTACTTTATTGTGAAATAATTACAATCTGCCTTTTATAAGGCAATAATAATACAGATAAATGATCTCATTCATACCATATTTACAGTCATCATTCACTCGCTCATTTATACAATAGGACATGATTGGAGAAACTGGCCATTGCCAGGACTCCCACTGTCACGCGATTATAGCAGGTCACGAGGCCACTGCCGTTTCAGTCTCCGAGGAGGATTATAGGGATGAGTGGCGCAGTGCAAAGACTGTGCTACAGGATTAGGGTGGTTGGAAAGGCTACTGTGGAATTTCATAAACTTGGAAGGGATGAGTTCTAGAATGTAGGGTATATTAAGGTCGTTATGAAGGGTTTTGTTGCTGACATAATAAGGGGCATTTACTATTGTTCTCAGGACTTTGGATTGAAAGGATTGGATACGCTTGATGTTCGACTTTTTTGCTGTCCCCCATAGCTCTATTCCGTATGTCCAGATTGGTTTAAGTATAACTTTGTAGATTAGTAGTTTATTTTCTATTGAGAGATGGGATGTCCTTTGAAGTAGTCTGTACAGTTGTCCAAAGCGTCTGTTTAGTTCTTGTCTTTTTAGTCTCGTATGTGGGTTCCAGGTCAGTCGTTTGTCGAGATGGAAGCCTAAGTACCGTACTGTCTCGGTTACTGGGAGAGGAATAGAATTAAAATAAACTAATGGACAAGTCTTGCGACAAAGGGTGAAGGTAATGTAAGAGCATTTTGCTTCATTAACTTTGATCCGCCATTGATTGCACCAATACTCGATCTCGTCAAGGTGTTTTTGAAGGTTATGGGATGCTATGTCGGGGTCTGGGTGGGATGACAAGACTGCAGTGTCATCTGCAAATGTAGCCAAGAAGGTGTTGGAAGTAGAAGGGACATCAGCGGTGTATAGGTTATAGAGGATGGGGCCTAGGACACTGCCCTGTGGAACTCCTGCATTTATGGGATAGTAGTTAGAGTATTCTAAGCCACAGCGGACTTGGAAGAAGCGGTTTGAAAGGTAGGACTGTAGGATTAGGAAAAGGGTCTGTGGTAAATGTCTTTTGAGCTTGTAGAGCAAACCTGCGTGCCAAACCCTGTCAAAAGCTTGAGCTATATCGAGAAAGGCAGCAGTGCAATACTTTTTGGTTTCAAGGGCTGAGGAGATGTGATCAACAACGCGAAGGCCTTGTTGAGCAGTGGAATGTCGTTGGCGGAAACCAAACTGGTGTGTGGGAAAAAGGTTTTTGGATTCAACAATGGGAAGTAGACGTTTTAGTAGGAGTTTCTCAAATATTTTTGAGAGGATAGGGAGTAGGCTAATTGGACGGTAAGATGAGGCGTCATTGGGTGGTTTACCGGGTTTGGCGAATAGGACAATAATGGAATGTTTCCAGAGGAGAGGAAAGTGTGTCGTTCGGATAATGCAATTATATATGTAGGTTAGGAAGGTTATGGCTTTAGGAGGAAGTTGTTTGAGAATTTGAGGAGTTAGGAGATCATATCCAGGGGATTTTCTGTAAGGTAAGTTTTTCAGAAGGTATTTGACCTCAGAGGGATTAACGGCTTTTGGTGGAAGAGAGAGAGGAATAGGTGAAGTGAGGAAATCTTCCACAGTTTTGCTGTGAGTATGGCTTTGATGAGAAAGGTGAGGTGTGAAAGTATGGGTAAGATGCAGAGCAAATTCCTCCGACCTATCTCCATCCGAGGCCGCCCAGGACCCATCATCACGACGGAGTGGATGTGAAACAGGTTGATACTTTAGGATTTTTTTGGTTACATTCCACAAGGAGTTATCCCTGGTAGACAGAGAGGAGAGGTAGGAATTGAAAGAATCAGAACGGAAGGATGCCAATCGCCGCTTTACCAATCGGCAGTACTGATTGTACGAGCGGCGATCAGCAGGATGCCGGGATCTTTGCCACACTGTTCTAGAGCGGCGTTTGGATTTGATTAGATCTTTGAGATGTTGAGGTAAACGATTATGATTGTGGATCCTTGGGTGACGATGGGGTGACGATGCCTCCCAAGCCGACCTCTGGACCAGAGTAGTGAAAGAATGCACTGCATCGTCTAGGTCTTGGGATGTTTTCAGGGATAATTTGAGGTTTACGGACTCTGTAAGAAGCTGACGGAAGTGGTCCCAGTCAACTGGGCCCCTAATAAATGAAGGAGGAGGCAGTTTGTGAATTGGTCTTAGGGAAATGGTTAATAATAAAGGACTATGATCAGAGGAGAGGTCATCGAGGCGCTTGAGTGAATAGTTTAGTGTTCCTAAACTATTGTAGAAGAAGAAGTCAAGGAGATCTGGATTTCGGTTGGGATCTGATGGCCAATAGGTGGCTGTGTCAGGAGAGATAGTGGAGCAATGTCTCCGTGTGAGTGCAGACAGCAAAGCACGTCCCCGTGTATTTGTGGATCTTGAGCCCCAGTGTTGGTGCTTTGCGTTAAAGTCCCCACCCACAAGGAAACGATGCCCGATGGAGTCTAGAAAGGAGATGAATTGGGAATCGGGAATGGATTTATTGGGAGGGCAGTACACTGATGCTAGAGTAAGGGGAAAAGTGAGGGTGGTGATTGACACTGCAGTGGATTGAAGGAAATCATGTGCTACCAAAGGAACTATGTGATGGGATATGGAGTTATGGACAATGACAGCGGTACCTGCATGAGCTCTTCCATCTGGGTGATCAGTTCGATAAGTCTGGTACTGTCGAACGGTAAATAGTCGTTTACTCGTAAGTCTTGTTTCAGTAATAAGAGCTACATCGATGTTTTTGTCATGGAGTAGTGCTGTCAGTTCGTTAGTGTGGGTGCGAACACCATTCGCATTCCAAAGGAGAATGGATAAGGAGTCGGAAGGATCCACTTATGGATTTTGTTTAACGGGGATAAGGTAGGAGACAAGATTTGTAAGAAGGGAAATGAGAGGTGTAATTAGGGTTCTGAACTCTGTAAGGAATGAGGTTAAAAGGCTGGTGAGATCTGAAGAGCTTGAAGGTGGCGGGATATGCGAGATGTGTGGTTGAGGATGGGATAGAGTTTGCTGGTTGCTGGGATGAGCGGAGTGCTGGGAAAGAAGAACTTGCGGAGGAGGAGTGGGCAGTGCCTGTGGCTGCTCTCTGTTCCTAACTGCGTCAGCGAAAGAGACTGAAGGCCTCAAACTTCTGGTGGGGGCGCTTCTTGGGCTACCTGTGGCTGATGTTTCTTCTTCAGGACGATAAGCCTCACAGCCTTTATAGTTTGCCGGGTGGCCTTGCTGAGAGAGCACGCATACAGCAGGTGATTTTAGGGGCTTCTTGCACAATTCACTTTTGTGCTGCCCACTGCACTTTACACACCTGGGAGGGTGGTAGCAGTATGATTTTGTGTGCCCATATGCCTGGCAATTATGGCATTGGACGATGTCTCGTTTCGGGTAAGGCTTTTCGACCTGTACTCTTGTGTAGTATAAGTGGTTAAGCTCGTAGATTTTCTCCACTCCAGCTGTTCGCTCTAGATCGACAAAGAATAAGGGCATTGGTTTCTTGATACTTGTATCATTTTCTTGTCTCTCCTCACGGAGGACATTCGTGATTTGGCGAACCTTGTACCCTAAACGGTCTAAAATCTTTAGTCGATCTTCCGTTATGACAGATTTCCTATTTCGCCTAGTTTTTCACGATTCTTCCTCTCGGTGGTCATTTTATAGCAACGAGTGATAAGTGCGATTTAGGTGGTTTTACAAATTTGTTTCTATCAAATTTATTTTGAAATCATGATTTTTATTTATTGCCTAATAAAATAAAAATTAAAAACATTTTTTTTAACAAATAGAAAACTTCTTTAAGTAAAACATAAAATCAATGACAATAATAATGTTCAAGAACCATTATTTCAACGTTTGTTGATGGAAAAAAGATTAAATTAATAATACCTCGGCTTCTTCACTGAAAAGAAGGTGATTCCTTTTTGGTTCAGGTCTCAAGGTTGAAACAAATGGGTTCGATGATTCCAGAAGCCCATAAAATACATATCCATTTGTCGCAATGCGGGAGTTCATCCTTAAATGGTTTATCCTGAATGTTTTGTAATCTTAATACGGTTTTCCTGAGCTTCTTCACAGAGCAATCCTATCGGAAGAGTCACAGCATTAATTATTCCTACCCCATGGAATAATACCTTGTGAATACCTTGGTTCTATTGAAGGTAAATAGTACCACGGGCAAAGTTTAATAGCCCAGTTTGGTAGTTTCTTCCACGTAGAGGCCAAAGTTGATCGGGTCTATAGTCGAACTACAGTTAATAACCTCTAATATAAAATAGCCAGTAGGCGAATCAAATTTCCGTCGATTTTGGTAATCTCTGATGTTAAGCTCGGGGTAATAAAAAACTTTCTAGATGTATTTCCATTCCGTTGATCCATAACTCTGTTTTAAATAATCGACTCTGATACCGGGCTTTTCAATGAACTCATATTGAATACGTTTTACTTCGCCTTCCTTAGTTGAAAGCGTTTCTTTAGTGGTTCTCCATTTCTGAAAGCTCAAATTGTACCCAGGGTGAAATATATACTCCATAAATTTAATTCGCGCGTGTTTAGTAGTTACATATCTAACTTGAGATCTTTATGACTAGATGTCCTTAGTTGAAGTTAGGTTAAACAGTTTATTTCTGAAATACGCGTCAATAAATAAAGCAATGGCTTGCTCACGCAGTGTCCGTTACAGCTTAGGCTATTTCCCCACCCAGCATTGTGAACATTTGATTTGTCGAACTGTGAACGTGATGCCATCGAGTTTTACTTTCGTTTCGTGTAAGTTTTCAACTCTCTTTCCTCAACCCGTGCCAACTCAAGAGTTTCTTTCTTATAGCAACGTGGTCATCTACAAAACCACATTGAGGAAGCACGAGGAGTGTGCTAGACCACTTCTCCTTCATCGTCATTTTGAGTTATCCGGAACTATTGACGTCATAAATAAATTTGGCCTTTCGCTTTTATTTTCACTTCATTCGGATAGCGGTGTGAAAACTCGCTATTCCCATTTTGAGGTCAATATTCCCATATGAGGTTTGGTTTTAAAAATCCTTTTGACTGTGTGATCTAGCTAATATATCAATTAATGGGCACCTCAGCGAAAGTATCTGTAATTTTACAGTCACTGGGGTAGCATTCCTTTTTCGCTAACTTTATGTTTTTGTAACTAGGGAATACTGGGTACCCGACGTTTTTGGCTACATTTCTGATCATACTGCTACTATTGTTCACAGGGCTATTATTATAATATGCTATTATGTAAAATATAAATTAACCATTCCGAAGGAAGAAGAAGCCAAAGCTTTTTTGAGGGTTTAAAAAGTGGGATAATGACGGAAAATAGTTAGTATTTGCTCAAAATCACATTTCAATACGATTCATTGCCAAACCAGATATTGTTTTACAAGTACATATATTGGATACACAAGTACTTATACAATAAAAATATTACGGTAAATAATTTTAAAAACGAACCACTGAGTTTTAAAATTTTGTGAATTCCCTGAAAAAAATATATAATTTTAATAAAATATACTATTCCAAACATTTAAGTGTTGTTTACACACCCTAAACATTTTTCTTTTTTTATTCCAAAATCATTATGATACCAAAATCCTAAGGTTCATTAAGTGTCGAAAGCAAGCGCCAGCCAATCAAAATTTCATTTTCAGAAAATGATATTTGTCCCCCCTCTGCCACATTGGATTTCCCCTGACCCTCTGGTGATTGATTACATGATCCACTGGAGCTGGTCTGTTTCGGAGGCCTCCTTGACAATAATTAGCCTTTCTTATTTTTTTTTTTTTTCATACCTTACATCCGCTTACCACATTGAGAAAAATGTTGTTTAACCATCATTTGGTGTTTTTGTTAGACCATATAAATTTAATGGTTATGGCGTTTTCATTTTTATTTTCTGAAGGTAGACTGTTTTTCTATCGTTCAGCTAAATTATTTTAAATTTACTGGCTATAGTTCCGTTGCCTGTGTGAGACAACTAATCCAGGTTTCAGATCAACTGTGATTTCTTTTATTTTTAATTGAAGGTACTGTAACGTGAAGCTCGATAGGATGTAGCAGCCAGAAATATTTTATATTCAGCATTAAAAATATTATTTAGAAAAATAATAATTACATTTCTCTGATGATCTACTATAATTTTGTTAGTCAATTAACATTTACTAACCCCGTGTAGTTCATGTTTTATTGTATAGCTTCTCTGGGAGGAGGTACTTACTCCAAGTAATTCTGGCTTTTGTTAAGCTGTACACAGTTCTCAATTATAACCATATGATTAAATACATTAAAGCGATGTTCTTAGTTGTACACGATGGACATTTTCTTCCGTGTCTGCGTCAATCAACGATCTTTGTCTTCCAGAACGTTTTCTCTGAATATTTAGAACATTTCCATCAACTTGCAACATATCTCTGATTTGTTTAATTGTGAGTCTATTAGGTGGGCCCATGTGAAATTCTCTCCAAAATGGTATTTGCTTTTCTACCGCATTTTCACCCTTGCAGTAGCACTTAAACACTAATTTTCTTCTAAAAATACATTTACAACGTACATAGTTAAGTTTTCGCTATCGGCCTTCATCGCTTAGACATGAATACCATCTCAAATCTACGAATCTAATAAAATAATATACATAAATCTATTAGTGATGTCTTTAGTTTATTACGGGTCACAGACACGGGTACATACGTCAAGGTCACTTAAAAGTTATTTTTTAACTAAAATTATATAAATCATTAATTTATTATATTATTTTTATTACTCGTTTGAATAATAAAAGATGATATATAAAATTTCACGTTTAAAATTATTAACCATAAATAATCCATACCGTTTCATTTGATTTTATGAATTTACTTATTTATTACTTTCAGTTTTTAAGGTCCAATTCAGTGAATTCTGAAAATGTTTAATAACCAAAACTACATAATACCTCATTATATTACCAATTTGAATTAAAAAAGCAGTTTAAGTTGGAATAATTTAAACTCTTCTTGTTGTGATTTCTTCTTTCTTCATTATAATGGGCTAGTCGGTTCCAATATTCTCCTTTTTTAGAACAAATGATTCTTCCAAGTGTACCATGCTTTACATGTGTGTATATGCTTGATTATAGTCTTCTATATAAAGGTATACAAAAACTCAACTAAAGAGTTGAGTTCTTTGCAATTTACTGGTTTCTATGTTTTTCTACTTTTTCTAAAATGAAAATTAAAAATGAACATAAGGCTTATTGGAATATTACTATGAGAGAAAAGAGACATAGGCTCAAGCCAATGAGCAATTGCACAACTGCTACTATTTAATCAGTCTGCAGTGTTCTGTGAGAGTGTTTTGTCAGTGTGAGAGTTCTTTGGCAAACAGAGATAGTCCTAGCTATAATAGAAGAAAAAACCTTCCAAGAAGCCTCCACTCTCAGAGATGGAAGATTCAAGTGAATAGCTCCACTCAAAATCAGTTTTACACCAAGGGGCTGTCATGTCATGTACAAAGGTGAGGTTCTGAAATGTGTAGTAGAAGACAATTGAGAGAATGTTCTGTCCCTTAAAGTAGCTATTATTTTACCTCAAAGGACTGTACAGACCCCACTCAAGCCAGCCCCCCAAAAAAAATCTTTACAAAGAAACTATGAATTGAACATAGGTCTTCGCAGTTAGTAGACAGGTACTCTAACCACTTCGTGATAGAAACAGCCGAAATTACATTGTTAGACATTTATAATTATTTAGGATAAAATAAATGTTTGAATGGAATAAAAAAAGTTTCTAAACAAAAAATGGTATTCTTAATTTTTTCGAACACATAATAAAGAGACACATAATTAATTTTACTGTAACTAATAGCTTTTTCCAATAAATGTTACTATCTACTTGACCATATGCAAGGAATTGAATACAATGGGATATTCACGTAACACCTACAATATTTTAACATCTAAAATCTCATGAAATATAATCACAAATATCAGTAATATAAATAGTTAAGTTGTAAAGTATTGAAGTAATGTTACCTCTATGTTGATTTTTTATTTAATGACTATTGAATTTACAGGTGCTGAAAAGAATAAACTGTTGGAAGTAAAGAGTAAGAACATAAAAAAAAGTCCGATTTTCCCTCATGATACAAGGCATAGTAGCGTAATCAATGAGGGGAAAACATGTCCAAAAGAAACCAACACATTAATTAAAAAAAGTGAAAATAAACCTCAGTCCAGTAATGAGAATGTGGCCTCTTTAAAAGTGATAACTGAAGATAAACCTGATAAAAAAGAGGAAACATCTTTATCACCAACAAAGATTAAAATTAAAAAAAATACAAAGCTTCCATTGATTCCAAGCGTATCTGTAAGTCCACCTCCAAGTTCAGGTTCACCACTGAAGGAACCAAGTAACTCTATGTTATCACTTGAAACTACTCAACAATTTCCAAAAACGGCTGATTCTGCCAAAAGTGAACAAATGAAGAATGGTAAACCTGGTGAGATTCACGAAACTTTTAAACATTTCAAAGAAGAGGTGATTTCTTCATCATCATATTCTAGTCAGGAAGCTCTCATACCGCCAAGTCAGGTAGAACATCTTTCAACCCCTGTACATCTAAAGGGATGCCTAAAACCAGTAAAGAGGCAACCAAAAGGTGGTTGGATATAACAAGCGTAAAAATTATAGTTTTAATTGTTTAAAGTTTTTAAGAAATTTTGTCAGTTACTTACAAAAAGTAAAATAATATTGTAAATAAATACTAATACAATAATACAAGTTATAATTCATAAAAAGGCATTTATATCAAGTTTTAAGTATAAGTACAAATGCAAATTACATTCCTTCATACATCCAATGCTAATCCAAGTATTTTAGATGAAAAATGGTAATGTAATTAAAAATAAAACCCAACTGATCTCCTAAAAATTCACATATTAATTTAATTATGTGAGATATCCTTTTATTGGCTAACTTGTAGTAGCCACCAAAGTGCAAACAACTTAAGGCATACTTTGTAATAAGTAGTACCTATACAGATCATATTCCTTCTTGCATGCATTTGGCTATTAAGTATTTATCTTAATTGCTAATTTAGTTAAATATAAAAACCAATTAAGTCCCTGAAAGTTTCATATTATTAAAGTATAAAGGAGGTGCTTTTATTTTTAAAAAAAAATTGTGTTAGCAACAGCAGCAAAAAGAATTTCATAAAACTTAAATTTAAGAAAAGAATAACTTTTTGAAATTGTTATTTATAAAAGATTATAATGATGCATATACTTGTATATATATATGTATAAAACATATGTTTGTATGTGTTTATGTATGTATATATATATTATTATTATTATTAATGTAATAATAAAGGTATCCGGATAGACAATTTTAAACATCTGTTTTGTCAAATTATTATCAGGTTAATTATCAGTTATGTCTACCATAACTGAAAGCAATTTTTTGATCAAATCCAGTTCAGTTATGTAGCAATAGTGAAACAGTTGTACTTCCAGAAGCTGGCTATAATACTTTTATTTAAATGTTATATCTCTAATATACTAGTATCTTTAAGACTGCATTGCAAACTTGCAAGAAAAAAAAAGTGGGGGTGAAATGTTACTGGGTAAGAAGAGTGGGGATAGTATAGTTGCTAACAACCTATATGACGTGGTGTTAACGTTTAAGACAATTGTGCCATGGAGAGGTAATACCAGGTAATAGCACCTGTCAACAGAGAATGGGTTCGAAATTGACCTTTTACAGGGTGTCACTTATTTCCACGAGGAGTTCCTTTGATTGGTTTTCTGATTTACAGTAGAATTTGCATGGTTAAGGTTATTTGCGAAGCTCTGTGTTTCTGTTCTAGTGATTATAGGAGTGCTGGGTCCACCGTGGGTGGCACACATTTTAGGTTGGCATTCAAAAAAATATTTTTGTCTCAATTGCAAAAAAATGAAAATAAATACCATGTTGTAATGTTGTAATCAAAAGAATCAATGATTATAATAAGTATGCCATTAAACAAAAAAATGTACTGACCATGGTGCTCAGTGGAACGAATGGCTAGGAAAACTGGACATGTGTTTATCTAACATCATATATATCGATGTATATATAGATTATATATCATATATCGATCGAGATCAATTGAAAACTTAATGGTCCATTACGGATAAAATACAATAACATAATTTAAGAATAATTAGTAATAACTTCAGATTTAAATTTTTACAACCATTAAAAACAAATTACTAAACTTGGAATTGTAAATATTTTAATGTGGCAATGGATGAACAAAAGATTGAGTGAATTACTGGGTATTCATTTTTTCCCCTATGATGTCAATGTTTAAGTTGTTTTTTATTGGATGTAGATAAAATAAGTACACAAATTACAAAATGTTGCTTCAACTTAGTTTTGTAATAGACTTTCATGTGATTAAAAAAAAAATGCATCAAACAAATTTTTTAAGTCAAGAAAAATGAAGTAAACTCAATTGTGTAACATGTTTTCAAGTTTTTACATTAATCAAGTTTAACATTAAATTTACAAAAAATTTAGAGAAGTTTTTGTCGTCCTGATAAGTTTTGTTACGTTCCCTTTCTTGTGTGAAGTGAAAATCGTGATAAAAAACTGATAAAATATTAAAACAAGGACCCTACCTATCTATGTATAATTATAAAATTATTATATTTTAAAATGTATATTAAAATGAGATTAACTCTTAGCTACAATGTTATTTTTGAATCATTACAACTATTTGATTGACAATTGTAGATAAATTTTATATATCAATATTGCTGGTTTTACAGTAGTGACAATATGTGAATATTTTCAGTTCATAAATATTACTTGATAATACATTACAACATTTATTTTGCGATGAGTGTGATTCTATAACTGACGATATGTCCTCCCTTCTACTCCTACCAAATAGGAGCATGGATCCATGCAATTCCACACCACTCCTGGCTTCCATACATCATCTATTCTGCTAGGATTCATTGACACTCCTACAGACCCCCCCCCCCATATGTGACGTAAAATCTCTTGCTGAACGGTCGTATGTCTTTTTATATCTTTACATTTTTTTGTCCAGTTGTTTCTGAACTATATCTTATCTGACGTCCTGCTTCAACCCTTCTTTGGTGCTGCATAGTGCCTTAGTGCAGTTCCTTAACTTTTCCCAAAAATTCTTTGTGCTGGACTTGTCACCATACCTGCTGTAGGTGTGTTTCTCAATATCAATAATGCTGTTTTTACAACATATTTTTCTTTTAACTTCAACAATTTCTTTACTTACTTAATTGCAGACTCAGCCTTTCCATTGGACTTATGATGGCGTGGCTATGACGTTTTCAACGTAAAATCCCCCCAACTTTCTCTTCATCTAATTGCTCCCTAATTTCATGTAACGTTGTCGTACGAATCACCGTGTATATTAAGCCATCAGTCCCTTCTATTATCTGACCACTATAATGTCCCTGCCTTCCATATCCGTTGAAGGTAGTCGGAACATAACAAAATTAACCACGCTATCATATCCAATGAGTTGAATTACCATCACCTCTACACGCTTGGTAGCATCACTCTTTTTACAGATTAGTTCTAAAAGCTTGTGATTGGATTGAATATGAATTGTTTTTCCTAACACATATATCTCAAATATTTAGGCACCGAACACTATTCCCAGGGTTTCCCTATCAATCTGAACATATTTTCTCTCACATTCGGTCACTGCCCTTGAAGCGTAAGCTACTGGTTGTCCTTTCTGTATCAATACAGCACACACACCATATCCACTTGAATCTCAACCTTTTTTGACTCATCAAAGTATTTTAAAATTGGAACCTCTTGCAACTTGCATTTAAAAGTTTCCCACGCCTTTTTTTACCTTGGTCCCTATTTGCTATCTGATTCTCACAGCGAGGCAGCTATATTCTGACACAAATTTTGCTATGTAATCGGCTAGGCCTCTCTCTATCTTGGCCTCGCTGTCCGGTCTTTCCAAATCTTCTATCGCTTTACCCTTCCTTGGATTTGGCCTAATACCTTTATTCGTAAATAAGTGTCCCATATATTCTATTTTTGCTTTTCTTTTGTGGCATTTCTTTTATTGAACTTCAAATCTCTGTTATAACTTCTTTAATACTTTCTCAAATTTTTTATCATGATCTTCTAAAGCTCCCTCCACTGTATCTCCTTCACCAAACACCATGATATCATCATGGCAATAACACCTTCCATGCCCTCCATAAAATGAAACATTTTTCATTGGAATTCTTTCACAATTTTGGTGTATTTGAAAAATGTTTCAATTTATGGAGGCCCCTTTACTGTCGTTCACCCCCAGAACTAAACTTTTCGCCATAGACGAGACTGTACAATGACCTTCACCCTAGATCTCACTCACAATAGCCGCACAGGATAAACAATTGTGAGAACCTGGACTTAGTGACGATTGACCACCTGCCAGTCCTGTATTCCATTGACGGTAGAGTTGTGATCCCGCGTCCCACGAAGTACGACTATAGTCGAGCCGACTGGGAACTATATCGATCACAACTTTACCACCAATTGCATATGATTCCTGTTCTCCGCACTACAGAGGAAGTGGATCGACAGGTAGTTTTCCTAACCAAGGGTATCGTCGCTGCAGCTGACACTGTCATCCCTAAGTTTAGCCCAAAGCCACCTACGCTATAAAAACCGCCAGACCATATTTTTCGACTTATTGCTCCTTCTAATTCTTCTTTGCTGTTATCTACATTCTCATCCGTTTCAATCAGCTTTTATTCCTCGGAAATAGTCAAACTGTCCAGTGTTTCATGGGGTACCACTTCCTTTGTCTTCCCAGTTTGTTCCTGCACTTGCATTACTGAACTTTCATCAATTTCATCAGTTTTGCTTACTATTTCGCTGGGAAAGAGCATCTGGCTTATCCTTACTTCATCGTTTTTTTCTTGAACATCTTTTAATGAGGATTCGATACGATTTTCTTGCTCCTTCCCAGTAATATCCACTACTGTCTGCCCTCTGTACTTTCATTCGAGGTTTTCTTCTTTTGCTCCCCCTCAGTTTTTTGGTGGTCTTTTATCTCTTGTCTCATAATCTTTGATTTCTTTCAAAGTATGGGCTACTCCTATTTCCTCGTCCTAAGTTATTTCTACCCTTCTGGTAAGAATAATCGTCCTCTCTAGTTACCATTATTCGATTTATCTTCCTCTCATTTTGAGGTAGGTGATTAAACCTACGCTTCCTTTCTTTTACCCATTGATCTGGGGGTTCCATCTACTTTCTGGCTGACTACCTTTCCTATCCTCCTGTGATTGATCTTGCTGTGACCTCTCTTCAACATGTCTTCCTCCTGTTTGATCTGGTCTAACAATTCCATTCTTGCCTGACCGTTCTAACTTCTCAATAAATACCTTTAATCCCTTTATCCCCTGGCAAAATACTATTTCTTCCACCCTTTTTCCAAATTGTCTGTCTGATATTAGGCAGATATACGCGTCATCTAATTTTGAGCAGGCTCTTGCATACAAAACCAGTCTACTGAAATACTTTTCTGTACGTGTAAGAAGTAGTCGTCATGATTTAGTTTTTCAAAACCTTAATTATCACAACCCATTCCCCAAAACGTTTTTAAAAATTTATTTTCAAACATTTCCAAATATTGTCAATCGTAGAGTATATGGGGTTTCACAAACTGATTAAAACTTTGCCTCCAAATTTCAGAATTCCCAGCAGTTTTACGATTAAAAGAATAATTAATGACAAGTATGATCTGATTGGAGATGAAATGAAAAGGAAGTTGGAAGGGAAAAAATGTAAAACGGCTAGGGCAATTAGTCTATTATGTCATCCCAGACACAGGGAAAACAGAAAAAATATTTATATGCAATAGAAATAGTAGAAAATAGATAGAGCTATTTCAAGTTTTCTTATTACCTTGTTCAATTTTATATTTTGAATCATCCCTAGCTCGTTCAGAAAAACCCCACTAGCACCCGGTCCTAACTACCGCCAATTTTGATCAATCATCTGTGATTTATCTAGTTAGCACTGATACTGTTGTTACAACTAAGTATAGAATAAAGAAGGTTATGTGCAACTTATTTGTGCTTATTAAGTACAATTCCGGAACTATTACAAACTATTCACATTTATAACTAGGGCTTGGTCCTGAAGTTCTTTATTTTCCAAGGTATAGATCATAGAAATTAATTTTTAAATCTAATACAGATCTTAAACCATTTATTAAAAATTGGGGCAAATACAATTATATTTATAAAGGATAAACATTGTAAAACACAACAAATATTGTTAAACACGAAAAAACATGAACAAATATCGTAAAACTAAGTTGGAACATTAAACCATTTACAATAGTTAACATTAATAACAAGAATTTGTATTTGTTAAGAGATATACTCAAATATTTCTTCAGGTTTTCTGGATTGAAACGTTCGAAAGGAATGTTATTGATAAACATACCATTTCTTAATAAGATTATATATATTATATAAATGCCTACGTTTGTCGTGCGGTAGACCTATGTAGACACTTATAATGGGTATTTGTGTGCCTTCTGGTTGGAACAAGTGATTTTGATAGTTCTTCTTCTCCTTTTTTTAAAAAAAAGGTGTCGTTCCATCGGTATTCACCCCATATCCACCACATTTATAATCGTCTATATCAACTACAAACGTAAGAAGGGTTTTAAAGCACACTCACCCACCGATTCCGAACCCAACAGCGGGAAAAATGCCCAAAACTGATTTGGAAATTGCTATAGAAAAAATTGAGAGACCTAACAGAAACAAAAAAATGTTGAGAAATGCAAAATTGAAACAAAAAAGACTAAAATTAATGGCTGATTTAAGAGATATCATAAAATAATGACAAAATAAAATCTTATTCAGACAGAGCAACGAAGCTAAACTTTTCTTCACTCTAGAGAAGGCATAAAAATATACCCAGTGCCTACATGATAAAAATGGCAAATTGGTACCCAACGGCTCCCGAAAACCGGTTTTATGGGTTTCCTCATTTGCATTAACTGTATGCACACTATGTATGACTTGTAAAACATGACAAATTTTTGAAGTGGATTCCCATTAATAAAATAAGTCAAGATCATTTGGAAAGATTGTTCTATTATATCAGAAGGTGAGGAGGAAACAATGATAACCCAAGTGCTTATGAGTTTTGTCTGGGTCTGGAAGGGATGAGGATCAATAAAGGTATAAATCATTTGTAGGAATATCTGGGCTACTGAGGTTGTAGAGAAGAGGGCCTAGAAAAATACATTCAGAAACTCCTGCTTCAACTGGAAAGTATTTTAGTTTGAATAAAGGTGCTATTTGTCAAATTTATAAAGGTGTGTGCATTATAGGATTAAAAACAAAGACAAATTATGGTGGTGAAGATTCTTCATGAACACTGTTCACTACAAAACTTTTAAGCTTTTCATATGTTTACCTAGACTTATAACTGATCATTATTTAAATTTTAAGAGATTTTTTTATTAGATCCCAATAAATAGATAAATTTACATCTAGTAATTATGAACCCCTGTACCTTCCTGTAATACAGAAGCTAATGTCATCCTCACAAATAAACAATGGTAATGTGTATCTTTTACAGTTTGTCTACTTCATCGTTTTCAGTCTTTCACTGGTAACAACACTGGTACTGTGATTTTTAGATATATTTTTGTTACAATTCTTGAAGGTTGTATTTGTTTTGGGCATCATTAACAATAACTGGGCATCTGTAACAATACTTTTTTTGTTTCCAGAAGGGCCATCGGTCTCAATAGTTCTGCAGTATTTGACTCTCCCACTTGACGCTGACTTAGGGGTGAGGAGGGCAAGGCTGCACCTGTTTGTAGGGGGGGTGACACTTACTTCGAAAATTTATGAAAAGATGTGACTCATAGTCAAATAGCAAACAAACTCGCATCCTGAAAGCTCAAGTGCAGACCAAATAATGCCGCACCACGCCCACCCCCGATGGTTAATAGGTCAAAGCAGTAAACAAAGACAAATTTTCAAACAGACTGGTTAAAGCAGTTAACACCACATGTTTTCCAACAGGTTAAAATAACAAATAAAAGCTTCCAAAATAAGCATATATTTATAAATACATAGTGCATTACAATACAATAAATGTAGATATGAAGATATTTATAAAAAAATATTCTGATCTAATATTTTACAAGATTTCTAGCACCATCAGTATTTATTTTCATTATTTATGTTATACAAAAAAATAAAATATTTTCATAGATGGAGAAAAGAATATCCGAAGATAGAAATGAAGTATCAAACTAAAACTTTTCTCTAGATTTGATTTCAAAGAAAACTGTTTTGAGTGCTTGTATATTATGTTTAAAATTCAAGTTTAAATTTAAATATTTAAAATTCTAATCTATATCCTAAAAATAAAATACATTCAGAAAAAAAAATTGAAATTAATACATTTTGTTTTATTGCAACTTTTTTTTCATATACTTTGTTTTATTGATGAAAAATAAAATATTGATTGCAATAATATATATTTAGATAGACAGGAAAATTAAGTTTAGACAAGCAGCAGATAAAGCATTTTTTTGGGGGGAGGGGGGAGACAAATTTATGACAGGAAATACAGGCTGTAAGCAACTGTTAACTTTGAATCGAAACAATGGAAATTTATATTTAAAAATAGGACCTGGTCTTTTTCTATCACAAAGCTCAATTATTACAGTCTCAGAATGAATAAAGAATATAAATTAAACAATATTATTACACAGCTAGGTCTATAGTCAGAATATATATATATATTATATGATCAAAATATAAGAAAATACTCAAATAAATGAAAGTGAAAATAATTAAGAACAAGAGAACACATAGAATCAGAACAAATTTATTATAATGTTAGTACTGAAAATGAGCCAAAGAATGTCTTTGGTCTTTGAATGAAAGACCCATCCAAAGGATTTGCATAATTTATAAAAATAAAAATAAACTATTACACTTATACATAATAATTGATCTAATCAGTAGAAAAAATACTAAGTATAGACAAAGTGTATAAACAGTTTTAATAACAAACAATACAATTTAACTGTTTATAAGATCTCTTCTTCATGCTTTGAAGTGTAGTTTGATTACATACAATAAAATATTATAGCCTGAAAATACCCTGTATACAATAGCTATTAAATGTCAATATGTATAAATGCACAGTTAATCCAACTCTAATTTACTACAACATATCGAATCTTGAATGATTAATTAATTATTACTTCTAGAAAATTGTGAAAATGATTAAAACATTTAATAAGGAATAAGAATAAAACAATAACATAACTTTTATCTGACATTCCATTGCACAGTAACCGAGTATTACTGTATTGGTTTTTGTTGTAATACAAACATATATTGCTTATAATGTAACAGGATAATTATTTAATAAATAACAGGTACATAAGCATTATCAAAATTAAGTAAATACTTGGTAATTTTATAGGAATAACCAAGTGGTAGTATTAAGTAAAACCCTTTTTGTGTTTAAGTTATTAAAATGGAATGGGCAGATTCCGAAACTATATTACAACTTAATGGCTGTAATTCCCACAATAAATATACATTTGACATTATAAATCTTACATTAGCATGTTAAAAATCAAATTTTGTGACGAATAGGGGAGAAGTATTTTTCTTCAGTCCAGAACAGTGTAACTTGTTTTTAATAACAAAGAATTGAATAATTTATCCCAACTTCACATAACCAATATAATATGTATGTTATATTGATAATATTATTATTGATAAATAATCAGTCATTATGTCCATCTTACAATACCTATATTTTATGGTAAAAGAACAATTAAAATAGATTCATTTCATTCAAAAAATATACAAATATATTTTATTACAGCTGACTCACATACAAACAATAAAGTAACATCTATGTGATTATTTATTTTATAAATATTCAATGACTTAATTACCTCAATCTTTTTGTATTTTTGCAAATGAAAGAAAAACTTGTTCTAAACTTGAATCAGTAACAACATAATCAGAAACTATTTTCAATTGTTTCTTCAATTTTTCCATGATACTAAATAATTCAGACATAGTATAAGAGTTTGCACCAATATGGTAATGGAGTAAAACCTAAAAAAAAAAATATATATATTTATAAGTGGTAGTATTTGGCTGGACCCAAAAAAATGAATATACTCAAAAAGTGGTAAAAATCATAAGTAATATTCATTA
This sequence comes from Acanthosoma haemorrhoidale, assembly GCA_930367205.1. NCBI lineage: Eukaryota > Metazoa > Arthropoda > Insecta > Hemiptera > Acanthosomatidae > Acanthosoma > Acanthosoma haemorrhoidale. The sequence goes on from OV884009.1 coordinate 15,851,163, forward strand.
AAAATGTGTTTTCTAAATAATAGTAAATTAATTACTACCATCAATAATTTTAAAAATACCAACCAATGAAAAACTTTGAATGTAAGCAATGACATTAACATATATACATATATATTGTTTCACCCCTACCTTATGTTCATCTTTCAAAATACACTTTGATTTGAAGGCGTTCATCATTTCCTCTTTTAATGCATCACACTGCTCCTTTGAATGAATGTCCAATTTAATCATTATTACATACCCTTGCCCATACAATGATTTTAAATGCTGAACATTCCCAATACATTGCATTTTACCTTTAGCCATTATAGTTAGTCTATCACAGACTGCTTCACATTCATCCATGCTAAAACAGAATTTAAACATTCCAAACATAACAAATAGTGGTAATTGTTTATAAACAAGAGGCAACTTGTTTTCATGGTTAAGGATTACATAAATTTTAATCATTTTTTATGAAGTAAACGAACTCTAACAATTTTTGTGGAAATCAAAAGTTTTTAAAGACTGTTAAGATATCTAAAAACACATCTAAGCGCAACTATTTTTGTGGCTTGTAGAAGACATTTAAATTATACCAGGTATGATTCTAAATGATGTCTATTTGTAACTCTATGAATGTGTTGAGCAGTACATCAGTGTCCCACAATCTTTCAAGTATGTACTCCAGATTCAGTGTCAATAAAATAGTTCCTATAATTCATTTTAAGATGTTAAAGCCAACTTTTATAGGCCTAGAGATGAAATACAAGTGCCTTATATTTTGTTCCTTATCTTAGGTTTACTTTTAGATATTATTTATTAACATGATTATTAATTGGTTCTGATATTCTGGTCAGGGTTCTGTGCTTCACAAAAATTGTTAAAGTTTAATTATATATTGTATAATAGATGAAAAGGTTTGAATGCACCAACCATTTTCTTCTTAATAGCTTTTACAATAGGTTGATATTTAAATAATCTAAATTTAGAGTAAAAACAATAAAAAAAAAAATGTGATATTTAATTGAGGCATAAGCTATACAGTTGTACAATTAATTAACCTGTTAACCAGGGAATTCCCTTGTTAATTACGCAGCATATAACGGGCGCGAACTTTTTCACTAGGACGTGTAAATACATCACGCCCGGAGGACATAATTTCATATTATTATTTTTTTTTATTTATGGTTAAAATAAATGAAAAGACTATGAAATATATATTTTTTTGTTTATTTATATATAAAGCACAAAGGAAAATACAAAATTACAAACAAATAGAAAAGAATATCAACAAAAAAATGGAAACATCGAATTAATTTAGATACACAATTAAACAATTTAAAAAGTTAACAATTACAGAAAAATAAACAAAAGCACACAAATAAAATAGAAATATTGAGTTTAAAAAATTAAAATATATATGTGAAAATTCAAAACTCAATTTTCGTGTGATATATTTTAAAACAATTGTTGATACATAGTGCTACCTTCCAATCTGGACATCAGTATGTAGATTCTTTCCTAACACCTTTTTTGTAGCAAACTCGGCATTTTCTGGATTTAGTTTTTCCTATATCGCTTTTCATTTGTTCTGGAAAATGCCTTTCAACTAAGCGTGATGGTTTAGGTGTAGAGCTGCTTGTTGATGTCTTTGGGTGGGTTTTCACTATGTTGTTATCTACCAATTTCTCTACACACTCTACCAAAAAGTGTAATCGATCCAAATGACCTTTATCTTTTTAGTATATAATATATGCATTAAAGCAGCACATATCAATTAATCGTAGACATTTTTTTTATAAAATTGTTTTAGCCTATTACCATAACCATGGTAGGCCACCCACCATAACTCCATCTCCCAAACCTACACCACCCCATATTCTTGTTATAATCCAGGACAACATTTGGCTTTACTTGCCTTCTTCCTCTCTTTTCAATCATTGTCTTTTCGTCATTATGAATAGAATTGACCATCAATACGTCTTTTTTATCCTTCCATTTTAAAATCATAAGTTTGTCTTTGAATCTTACTATAAGTTCATTTTTCTGTATTTTTTTTGTTTTTATTTCACTGGGGATTCCGACTCGGTTTATCCTCATTGTTCCAACAATGTCTGTATTGTTTTAACACAAGAGTTCAGCTCAAATGAATTGACGTATAGAAATTATCTAAGTAAATCCTATACCCTTTAATCAGTAAGTCATGTGTTCACTCCAAAACAATTCTTGTTCATTGTTTTTCTTGTGGGTAGTTCGAACCATAATTTGTGTCCTTGCCTGTGTATAAAATTATATTTTGTACGTATCCAAATTGGCTTTCACTCAAAATAAACAACTTTATTCCAAATCTAGCTCTTTTTGTAGATATATATTGTTTCCAAGATAAATTCCCTTTCCATAATAAAAGAGATTCATCTACGCATATTTCTCGTTCACGTATATAAAAACTTTTAAACTTTTCTGACAAATTATTGATGATTGGATCAATTTTATATGTTTTTTCTATTAGATGAGTTAGGCTCAAAACTTAGATTGTCTGCAAAGTGCAACAACTTACATAATAATCCAAACCTGCTTTCGCTCATAGTTTCATGAAAAAATGATGTTTCAATTATTCTTCTTCTTGAAAAATAAAGTTCAAAAGCCGGTTTTCCAATTATTCCTTGTAGCCTTGTAGGAGCCCCAAAAACATCTTCATTTCAGCTTCATTTGTATCCTTCCATTTTCAAATTCTCAAACGTGGTTTCAACTCAGGATCATTATCAAAAAATTGGGCGGCGTAAAAATTTGTTTGCTCTGTAATTAATTTGATAAGTTCCTCATCTAAAAACTTCTCAAGATAAAACAAAGAAACTTTGGAGGAGTATCAAAAGTTTTTCCAGGATGTGCAGTGAAGGGAAATGGTGGTCTTTCTGCATTTTGAGGTAGCCATTCTTCAGGAACAATGCTGTTGCTAGGACCAACTTCATCAACTTCTTCATCATCTTCATTCTCGGTTCAAAAGCCAATTTTTGAACTTTCTTGCTCAATTCCGTGTCATATCAAAATTACTGTCAGTTGACTCCAATGACGAGCTCATAATACGTCTCCTTTTTCTACCTGCCGGTACATTGATTTTGTCATCGCTGATATTGCTTTCATTCAAGTTGATGGATACTTATAAAAATTTATTCTAAAATAAAAAGGTTGGAAATATAAAAAATATAAGTAAATAATATATAGTACAAAAATAGGTAGGTAAGTGTAAGTACGTACCCGTCACTGCTCACCCAGAACACATCCACCACTCTCAATAGCGAAATGATAATGATTCCCTACATGTCTTAAATTCATGTCGAGGCAAGTATGGATGATTAATACCTTTGTTGTTCGAAAATATACGTCCCGTATATTTCAAGGATGTATTCATATGTCCTACCCGTACCTGATATTGTTTACGTTTGACGTATTTATGTGTCCCGCTCGTTTAACAGGTTAAACACTAACCACCACTCACTTAGGATTATGTAGAACCCATGCTCCAAAGATGTCGGTTGTGGATACACAAGCGTATTTTTAATATTTGCAATACTTTGGAAATTAATAAAAACAAAAGGAAGACATGTTTGATTGGGATCAATAATTTGGTCCAACTTTTGTTCACCAAAGTTATATCGTAGCAGATAGATAAAAAAAATTATTTATTCAATATCCTCAATTAATAATTAAAGACTCAAATGATACCTCTTATTAGGACCATCTACTGGCATGATAGAACATCAACATGAATAAATGTGCATGAGCAAAAATAAAAAACACATCTTGTGAAGAACCATGAACAACAAGATTTTAGTATTACAAAAACCAATATAGATTTAGAAAAATAACCTAAGAACACTTGGGAATATGCATGATAGATTTAATCATCATTCTCTACTAACAGAGAATATCAAAATGAAAATATTCTTATTACACTAAACAAAATATTACTGCTTGATGATATATATATATATAAGTTAAGTCCAGGCGCCGCTAGTGCCCAGCCTTAATCCCCAAACATATGTTATCTGTATATATGTTTACATGTAATACCGATAGATAGAGGTATCTTGGAATAAATAAAGCAGTCCTGTAACAACATTCTACGTGTTCTTATTACCAACCTTTCTTTTATTGTAATTCAATAAACATTAACTGGTGCCGAAACCTGGGAACCATGGAGAAAGAGAGTTATTGAGTGCGAGCATAATTTTTTTTGTTTTTTTTTCTTCTATACGCGAAAGAGAGAAGATGACTGAAAGAGGAGTGTTGAGGCAGCCCGTCTTGAATCTCGTAGAGGGAGCAGATATTAGAAGAGTGGGAACTATGCCAGAAGTTCATGCCACGGCGCTCGCGCTGATGAGGGTAAAAGCGATGAATACCCAGGATCTGAGGAAGGCTGTTTCGGAGCTGGAGAGATTCACTGGGGAACTGGGTGTGCTGAACCATTTTCTAAAAGGAGGAGACCGTCTCACAGCTTTAATTGGAGCTAAAGTAGAAGAAAATTTATTAGATCCCAGAGACGCGGAATCGTTGAAGGCGGCCCTGATATGTCGGGTCAAGAGGAGTATACTGAATCAAATTCAGGCAGATGAAGAAACCCCGTGGGAAGTAATTAAGATGAGATTGAAGAAGGCGTACGGAGGAGGACGATGGACTCCCAAGGAGGACATATTCCAAATGTTTAGGGAGACGAAGTCCCCAAGACAAAGTAATGGGCAATATGCTGCGGGGTTAGTAGTCCGTTTCAATAAGATAACGGAGAAGATGAGAGAGTCGATTAGTGTAGAAGAGGTGGAGGGTAGAATGGGATTCTTATCTACAATTCTAAAGGTGCAACTGGCCAAGGAGACAGGAAGAAAAGAAGGATTCTCTGAAGAGCGCTCGTTCTCGGAGTGTGCGCAATCAATGATCGACGCTAGTGCCAAGGAGGAAGAAGTGAGGGTGCAAGACGTCGACTATGAGTGGAGCCGAGTTGCATACAAAAGAACCCGGACCCTGAAACCAACGTGGAGTAGACCAGAAACGTCCGTTATCGGCAGAGACAAGGGAACGACAGGAGAAAGGAGATTCAGAGGAACGAGACCGAGGTAGGCCCCACCCAGGGAAGAAAGAAAATGCCACGGATGTAGGAAGGCAGGACATTTAGTGGCACAGTGTCCTCCCACGAAATGTTTTGAGTGTGGCGAGGAAGGACACATCGCGAGGCATTGCCCATATATCTTCCAGAGGAGAGAATACCAACGACCGGAACCGATGAAGGTAAAGACTCAAGAAGTAAGAGAGAGACGGAGCATGACCCAGTGGATCATCAGAAGATGAGTCATCAGGGACTTCGGGAACTGAAGGAGAAGAAGCGAGGCGCAGCAGAAAAAGGAGAAGGAAAAAGGAGACAGGGCAGAAGGTCGAGTCACGCAGATGGTAGCAACGTGATGAAGCCTGAGGAGCGTGTCGGCAGAGAGGCGACCGCATCCTGAGATGTAATGCAATTCGGGAGAGGATGTGTGCGTTGCCAATAATTAGGGTCAAAGGAGGAGAGATGTGTCTGGTGGACACGGAAAGCACCAACACCAACCATCATGACCCGCGGAGCGCTGGGGAGGCTGTACGGCGGAGAGAGGGCACTCCAGATCCAGGTATGTAATTGTAGTTTAATCACCCTGAGAGGCCCTTGCGAGGTAGTGGGAGAGGTAGTCATAGGGCTAAATAGGTGGGCGAAGAAAGGGGGAGATCTAAAGATACATATCGTAGGAAACATGCCGTGGGAGTACCAGGTGATAGTTGGGTGCGACATGTTGGGGAAGGTAGGCGTGGGTGTGAAGATATCGGGGAAAAATGGAACATTAAGTTGGGGAAAGTGGAATATAAATGTCAAGGGACTATATGGGACGGAAGAGCGTGGATATGGGCGGTTAATAAAATAGAGTTTGAGGATATTTTTTACGTAGAGGGAGAAACGCTAGGAGCGACTGGGAACACGGTCCACGAGATCCAGTTAAAGAAAGAACGCGTGACATATGTGAAAGAGAGACGATATCCGCAGGCGCTACGTAGGCATATTAGAGAGGAGCTAGAGAGTCTCAAACGGCAAGGGATTATATTTAATAGCACTTTGCCATATAACAGTCCTCTATGGGCAGTGAGGAAGAAAAATAGACCTGGGCACGAGACAGAGAAATACAGGGTAGTTATCGATTATCGGAAGTTAAACGAGAACACGACGGACGAGAAGTATCATATTCCCTGATTTGAGGACATATTAGACAGATTGAACGGAGCGACAATATTTAGTACCCTAGATCTAAAGGCAGGCTATCACCAGATCAAGATGAGCGCGAACGACCAAGACAAAACGGCCTTTACATTTGAGAGGGGGCATTATCAATTTACCAGGATGCCATTTGGACTGAAAAACACACTGACCACAGACCCCTACAATGGGTAGGAAAGCTAAAGGAGTCCTCGGCACGGGTCACAAGGTGGAAACAGTTTTTGTCCCAGTACAATATGGAGATCATATTATTGACACTCAAGGAAAAAAGTATGTCTCCAGATGCTTGGGAAGATGTTATTTCTGAATCTCTTCATTCCATCTGATCACTTCTCTGTATAGCTACTAACTTTACGCCACATAGAAGATTTTTTTGTCACAACTGAAGGCGCAAAATGGCGACACTCAACCTACTTGGCTGATTCCTGCCCCGACTGAGCTACTGAAGCAAAATTTCATGCCAGCAAATATGACGATCTAGTCGAAGAAGCTAAATTTCTCAAAACTAACCCCAATATGCTTTTGTTAGAAAAAAATATGGCAGCGAAACAACCGTTTCTCTGAGACAATTGGCACTAAAGGGGGGAAAACCAGAGGTCCATCAGAGCCCCATTACGACAAAGGTTCGTCAAAGTCACATTATTTTGAGCCTCAAAACATCAGACATCCATCTGAAACTAGCAGAGCTTCAGGATCACATCTTCATAATGAAATTCTTTCAGAAAACAGGGATAAAGCAGAAGAAGCTTCTTCAAAAGACCCAGAGACCACAAAGGAAAATCAGAGCTCCCTCATATCTTAAAGACTTTAAGTCAAATTATTAAAATAAAGGAGGGAAGAATGTGGTAAAATTGGCATTGTTATGTTGGTGCCACTGTTGTATGTAAAAGCTTAGAAGTTTTCAAAACTACTTATATATTCATGTAAAGTTCCAAGTTAATAACTAGGTTAAGCCTTAATTCACAAGGTTCTCTTAGTTATTACACTTACATTTAAAAGTTTCACTTGGAGATGGGTCCTGGTCACTGCTACAGTCCTGAACCGAAACAAGAATTGGGTAAATAAAACACCCATGAAAAACATAGATTCAGATTTAAAAAGTTTTTAAACGATCATTTGACTCATGAACACCATTAGAATCATTTGTGAACCAATGTTCTTATAAACAATAGCCGAATTAATAATGAACTTATCAGCACAGAAGACCAACAATCAATGTCTAGTAACCTGATATGTGAAAAGTATGATGGTTCTACATGTACATCTTGCCATGGAGGGAAACTTAACAAAGAAAATTCCAACTAACATTAGGGTACAATAGGGATGCTTATTGTTGCCTATTCTAAAAATAAGCTAAATCTATTCTATTCTGAAGAAGTTAGTGTGATGTATTTAATATGTGGTAAAGTACCACCAGGAAACTCCAATTATCTGCGAACTGAACACTCCTGAAAATCATTGGCATATAATAGCAGAAATTTGTGATGCCTTAGACAAGAATAACTTTTGTGTACAAAGGAACTTCAATTTGATATGAATATCACTTAAAACATACCTGTGAGATGAAATAATAATAGCTTGTTTAGTATTATTATTTCCTTTAATTACATCCCATAAATTTCTGCGAGTCATTGGATCGACACCACTGGAAGGTTCGTCAAGTAGTACAATGTGAGGATCTCCAATAAAAGCTAATGCAGTGCTCAGTTTTCTCTTATTTCCTCCACTATAAATACAACAACGTTTGTTCGCATATTCATCGAGACCTGTAAATTATATACAAAAACTATAAAATAATAATAAAAATAAGTAAGAACATATTAATAAATAATCAAATATTTGATAATTAGACTTTTAACAAAAATCATAAAAATAAACTCCTGGCCAAAAACCGCACATTGAAAAACTTACGATAACTGACTAAAAGTTCGTAACTTAAGGATATTATAGTAATTTCCAGCAGTACAGGTGCCAAAAAACATAGATAAACTGCCAACAAAGCATTTTAGATAAAGGAATTAAGTTTTAAAATGTCTATTCAAGTTATCACATACATTATGATCATTCACCGTAACACAAATTAAAAATGACTATCTACTCTTGTCCCTTAAAAGGTAAGAACGGATATTAATGCAACTAGGCATTGATTTTAGCATAAGTTAGAGATTCCTGGAAACAATCAGGCTACCAGTTCAGGGTTGCCTGAAAGAAAAACTACTAAGATTTCTGCTTTATGTGTTTTGCAACCCTGGGAGTTAGCTATGTCAGATCAGTATGTAGGCATTCAGCCTCTTTCAAACTACAAGGGTGTTGCAATACCTACAATTCTTTGAAAAAATGTGACAATTTAATGCTTAATTGGACAATCTGAATTTTTTTGGTTATATCGATGTCTGGCTACGCTACACTAATGTATCTGGAGAGTTGAGGGCCTGCTCTTCCTTTGGGCTATTTTTGGGCCTGGGGTTTTCAGCGGTCAAGCCTTGCTTTGAATCACTTTCTTCAATCTATAGTAGATGAAATTGTAAAGTATCTTGCAATTTAAAGTATGAGAGAGATCCGTGTGCTTGGCTGAAATCAATCTTACAGCCCGAGAAACATATACCAAAAGCAACTGTACTTGGTTGTTATAGCCATATGCTAATCCTGGACTGGTATGTTTTGACTACTTTCAGTATCCTTAAGGCAACAGGTCACTCTAGAAACAGTAACAAGCAAAATGGTAAAAAATATCAATTCTCTGCCGAGGAATTTTCGACTAATTTAGCGCTCCTTGTGAAAAATTTGAATCCTTAAATGTATCAACCTGAAAAATTAGATGGTTTATTTCCATTCTGAACTATTTGAACTATTCAGTTAACCAAAAAAACTAATTTGGAAATTTGGAAAACTAATATCTCATATTTAAATTAATAAAGTAAAAGTCACGGGCTTGATACAAACATACTGTATTTTAATATTATTTTAAACACCAAAATATAATTAAATTATTTAGTTTGCTAAACAAGAATTATTGATTGTGATTAATTAGGTAAAGTCAGATTAAAAAAAAGAGACATTATAATTGATATACGTGCAGTAGAGGGACATAGACAGAGCAGAGTCAATAGGAACAAATGAATGCCACAAGCATCGCAGAAGTGGGAAGACAGAGATAAAGAGCGTCTTCAACCAGCCAGGACATTCATTTTCAAGTCGTCTATGAAAACTCGAGTGAGCAGCATAGAAACAGCAATGGCAGAAGAAGCAGGCAAGGCATAACTGAGGTATTTAGATATGAGATGTGAGAAATTTCTATCTCAGATTACTGAAGAGTGCTGAGCAGGGAGGTTGAAGCCAGGAATGAAACAACAACATGGATGAAGGACTTGAAAATAATTTAACCAAAAAAGTAAGTGAAAGGGATAATAAAAATTTAGATGATCTAAATGATGGACAAAAAAATAAACTAATTGAGGAACCGGTTACAGATAAATGTATTAATATTGTAACAGGGAAATTTGATAGTGCCAAACCAAATAATCAAATAAATTTGAAATCCAAATCGCCAAAATTTACTTTAAAAAAGGTACTGAACCAAATGTCCAAAGAGAAGGAAATAACTATTTTATTAAGGCTACAGCCAGTGAATTTTTAAATGTTCACATAAAATCAAACACACCTATGGAAGTTTTCGTTGTCTCGGTAAATAATCATGATAATTTTTAAAAATCCATTTTAAGATCTATTGAGGAATACCAAAAATACTCAATTGAAATATATAATTCAACCAATCCTATATTAACAGAAAAAATTCGCTTTTAAACACAACTTGAACAAGTTGTTTGCTAACTTTAACATGGATCAAACATCCAAATTCAAAAAACAATAAAGGGATACATTACTATCTCGGTGAACGTTTAAGAATGATCCTGAGAGATAAGAACCAAAATTTCTGGCCGAGAGAGTATTAAAACAAATAGATGGTCTAGCATTAGCATTTGTTGGTTGGTTATCGGGTAGAAAAACATTGAAACGCAATACAATGCTTAAAACATGTCTTTAATCAGATACCAATCACAAAGTTTCAATGCATTTCCACTTAATTTTTAATTAAATTTAGTGTAGTTCATGTGAATCCTTGAAATAGAGTAAAAGTAACTACAGTACAATCCTGATATTCATACAAATTATCGTGATTTTCGAAATAGCAAAATTACAAATTAGTGAAGGTTAAAAAAAGGAAAAATTCAAATTCACAGCCTAATCAGTTTTTATTGAAATTGCAAATATGTACAATACAAAATACAAAACAACAAACTAAAATATGTATGTAATTCATTATTATTGATAAAAAAAATACCTCAAGTGGAAAAGAAATCAGTTATTTTTTTCTGACGGAGGGTTCGTTGGCACGATTGATCAATGTCTTTTTATGAATAACTGTGATTCCTCCAAGGGACCAGTAGTTTATTACAAATAATCGGGATTTATGAATTAATGGGATACTGTTGTGACCGATAGACTTTTATAGCCAATGTAAATTAGCGATTGTTTACGCCTGTAATTCGTTTATTTTATTTATTGAAGGGAAAAAATTATCATTCATTGTTTAAGCCCGAATAAGGGGTCTTGCGCTGACAAGTAATTATCTAACAAAGTACCCTCGTAAAATTTATTATAAATTTTAAAGTGTAAATTAGAGATAAATATTTTTTTTTTGTTTAGTTTATATAACGAATTAATAATTATTGATAATATTATAAATGTTCTAAGAATATCTTTGTGTTTCGAATGTGAGTGTATTGATTTTGTTTAAGTGAAATATGTTGGAAGGTAAACGAAACGAATACCGATCCGAGGCCCCGTAATCGGATTAAGAACACTATATCCGTTATAGAGGATTAAAAGGACGGAGCACCGGTTGATAAGTCGCTCGCAGAGTCAGAGTGGATCCAGATCTGAGTGGGCTAACACACACGCGAGTGCCCTCCATCATCTCACCGCCTTATCGGCCTATGGTTTACTTATCACCACTTTATCGGCCGATCGTTTATGTGGAGCACCTCTGGGGGAGAGTTCGACTGGGAATTCGTAGCAGTGAGGACCTCGCTCAACTCTCCACTAATCGATGCCATCGATAATTAGCAACGATGACAGATTGGGTACCCAATGAAGCCGTCAAAAGTACTGTACTTTATTTACTATTAGCAATTTAAGTATTTTTTTTTAATCAGACAATTTAAGTATTTTCTGTATCAGATAGTTTAAGTATTTTTTTTTTATCAAATAGTTTAAGGAGTTTTTCTCTATCAGATAGTTTAAGTATTTTTTTTATCAAATAGTTTAAGGAGTTTTTCTCTATCAGATAGTTTAAGTATTTTTTTTATCAAATAGTTTAAGGAGTTTTTATCAAATAGCTTAAGTATTTTTTTGGGGGTTTTCAATCAAATGCTATTTGTTTATTATCATTTAATAAATGTCGGTAAACTAAATCTGTCTTCCCCTAGATATGTCAATTCCCTGTCATATTTCAGGTTCCCCTGTCCTTGGGTAATGCCCTCTCCTGGCATTAATATTTTCCCCAAATTCCTGTAAACATTTAGGGGGAGGAGGAAGAGAGAGAAAGTCGGGGGTTTACAAGTGGTGTCAGGTGTGGGGTGGATTGCAAGAAAATCCACTAATCCGGGATAAACTTTTATTTCGAAAAATTTTTTTTTAATAAATCCCTTTTAAAATGTCGGTTAAAAGTAACCTCCGACAGAGGATAGAAGAATTAGAGAAGGCTAACCTGGCTTTTGCCCAGTCGCAAGAAAAGTTGAAAAATGAACTCGAAGCTAGCCGGACAGAGAGAAAGGAAGGAGGGACACCTAAGCCACCAAGGAAGGATTTGTCCTTGCAGGGTCTGATCAAGACGTGGGGAGAGGAGGCGAGTGCCAGGCCGGTTGACGAATTCTTAGAGTATGTGGAGGAAGTAGCAGCTTGTGGAGCTTGGGAGGACGTTGACCGAGTTCGGATTTGTAGGCTCAAGTTGCAGGGCCCGGCAGCCGCCTTTGTCAGAGGAAATGAGGAATTAAAGGGTATTGTCAGCTTTAAGAAGTTTGCAGACGCACTGCGAGAAAGGTTTGGAGATCCACATACTTTTGAATATTATGGAAGAATTTTGCAGGAGACGAGTCAACAGCCAAAAGAGAGGATCCAAGAATTTTCGGACAGATGCATTTCCTTGGGGGGAAAAATGACCAGGTCTGATCTATCTGGGAATGAAGCAAAGTGGTGGGCGCGGGAAGTAGAGAGAAAAGTGCTAGAAGCGTTCATGAGGGGACTCTCGGGTGAGGTGGAAAAACAGGTGTTGTTCGGACGCCCAGATACACTGAAGAATGCAGTGAGATTGGCGTTAGATGTAGAACAAGCCTTGCAAGAGCATCAACGGGGAAGGAACGTATATGTGTTGGAAGAGGCAGGGGGCAGGTCCGGCTCCTGCCATGAGCAGCAACGAGAGAGTGAGAGAAATATGTATAGAAGCTCAGTGGATCCTATCGCCAGAAACGAGGACCAGGCCTCGGCACGGGGAGCTGGAGCGGTGTTTAGCTTAAAGGAACAGATAGAAGACGCTTGTATCAGCGCGATTCAAAAGGTGCTTCCCTCGAGACTAGGGAAATCCGATTCTCAGCGTTGCTATCGGTGTGGAGAGTTAGGACATTACGCAAGGGGATGCAGAATGCCACCACCGGCTAAAGGAGTAAGCAATAACCCGGGCCCCAGAGAAAGGGTAACTTGCTACAGGTGTGGACGGCAAGGGAATATAGCGAACCAGTGCAGATCCAAGCAGCTGCCCGCCGAAAAGAAATTGAACCCCGTGCAGGGGCCCCCAAATGCTTAAGGCCCGACGGTCACCCCCCGTCTGGGCCGGAGAAACCCAAGCCTGTGGATGAGAAATGGCTTACAGGGGTGGGAGCCGGAGTAGGTAAATTGATAAAACTGGACATGCTAATTTGGGGATATCTCCACCACATGATAGTAGACACGGGGGCCGAAGTGACGCTAATTCGCACGGCGCTTCCGGGAGTTCAATTAAGGCCCGTCAGTGTCCGAGCTAGAGGAGTAACAGGACAGGCTCTGCGTATTTTGGGGGTACAAGAGTTGATGTGCCAAGTAGACGGCCTGGAAGTGAAACATCAGGTGATGATAATCAGCGTGAACTTGCCCGGAGACGGAATCATAGGTTTGGATTTGCTAGAAAAGCTAGGAGCCAAACTGGATATTCGTAACCAGGAGGTGATAGTGATGCCGCCTGACGCTGGCCTGAGTTTTGAGAAGCAACCAGTCAACGTACATCCCCTTCACCAGTTGGGAGTGGCAATAAATTCCTTAGAAGCGAAAGGGAGAAGTACAAGGGAAACGACGCAAGAGGAGCCAATTCCAAAGGATGGATCCTCGTCCGACCTAATCCATGCCCAAGAAAGAAAGCACCAACAGAAGAGGAAAAAGAGGGCCAAACGCGGAAACCAGCAGGCCGCGAACAAAGCAGTAGAGACCCCGGGATCCCGCGAACAACCCGACAAGCACGATGAGACCAAGGGGCTAGAAATTACCAGCCCTGCTCGAATCGCAATCCCTTCGTGTAGTGAGAAACTCATTAGAGCAACGATCCACCAGAGAGAGAAGGCAGTGGTGGTTGTCGAGCCGGTACAATTGAAACAAGGTAGCTTAAGAGTAGGGCGAAGTATTGGGCTCGTAGAACACGGGGAGGTTTGGATCCAACTTATGAACTCGGGGCCGGTGGATACCTACCTCGATAAAGGGCAATTATTGGGAATAGGCGCGGAATGGCATACGGAGGAAAGAAATGAAAGGGACGTTCGGATACACCGAGTAGAGGGTAGCGAGAATGCTCTGGAAAAGGGGGCTCAACTATGGAATGTAGACCACCTCGGTGAGTCGGATAAGGGTGTAGTCGAGTCGCTGCTAGAAGAGTTTAAAGATCTATTCGAAGAACCGGGAAAGGAAGGCTGCTCTACTGGGGTGAAGCATAGAATACCAACAGGGGAAGCTCCCCCGGTGATCAAGCGCCCGTATCGAGTGCCCTTCAACCAACGAGCGGTAGTAGAAGAACACTTAGAAGATATGTTACGCAAGGGAGTGATAGCTCCTTCCGACAGTGCTTGGGCAGCACCTGTCGTGTTGGTACCCAAACGAAGTGAAGACGGAAGGACCCAGTATAGATTCTGCACTGATTTCCGGGGGCTGAATGCAGTAACGCAGGTGGATGCTTACCCCCTACCATTGATTCAGGAAACATTAGAGATGTTGGGACAGAGTAGGCTTTTCACAACATTAGACCTTGCCAGCGGCTACCACCAAATACCGGTGGCCGAGGAAGATCGACCGAAAACTGCATTCACCACCCTAGGGGGGCACTACGAGTACCATAAAATGCCGTTCGGGCTTGCTGGGGCCCCAGCCACATTCCAGCGAACTATGGACCAGGTACTGATGGGAGTTAAGGGGACTGACTGCTATGTTTATTTAGATGACATTATCATCTTCAGTGGTGATATGGATGAGCACTGCACTCGATTAAGAAGGGTGCTGGAGCGACTGCGGGGTGCTAATCTGAAGTTGAAAGGACCAAAATGTAAGTTTGTGGTCAGGCAGGTAAAATACCTTGGCCACTTGGTAACCAGTGAAGGGGTGAAACCTGACCCAGAAAAGATCACGGCGGTGACAGAATTTCCAAAACCCGGTTCGGCTCGGGAAGTGAGAGGCTTCCTGGGTCTCGCTGGATATTACCGGAGGTTCGTACCTCAGTTCGCCGAAATTGCCAAGCCCCTCACCCAGCTGACGGGGAAGGGAATGTCATTTCACTGGGGGAAAGAACAAGACGAGGCGTTTACCGCTCTACAGGAGATATTGTGTTCTGACCGAGCACCAGGACCCTTTCATTCTGGCGACCGATGCCTCTGGAATGGCAGTAAGGGCCGTCCTCTCACAACTCCGAAACGGACAAGAAAGGCCTATCGCCTTTGCCAGTCGACAGCTACACCCAGCGGAACAAAATTATTCGGCTACCGAAAGAGAGCTCCTTTCGGTAGTCTGGGCAACCAAGCATTTTAGGTGCTATCTGTTGGGTCGAAAGTTTACACTTGTCACTGACCACGCTGCACTTAAATGGATGCTGTCCCTAAGAGACCCGTCCTCACGCTTGATGAGGTGGGCTCTCAGACTCTAGGAATTCGAGTATCAGGTCGTCCACAAACCAGGGAAGAAGCATACCAACGCGGACTCCCTGAGTAGGGCCGTAGCGGGTATAAGGACGTTCGACGAAGGAGCCCAACGGGTTCTTTGGAAAAGAGGGCAGGAACAGGACGAAGAATGCCAGAGATGGGTCAAAAATAACCCACGAGGGTTACGGACGGGGGCGGATGGTATAATATACTACGGAATAGGTGATGACCCAAATCAATGGAAAATTTTGGTTCCACTAGATCGCCGGCAACAGATCATGGAGGAACACCATAGTCGGCCTTGGGCGGGACATCCGGGAAGAGAACGTACCCATGAATTGATAAAGAATAAGTACTATTGGCCCTCGATGGGGAAAGATATAGAAGAGTTCGTTAAGGGGTGCCACTCGTGTGCTCAGAGAAAGACCCCCCCTGGGTTAACAGCTCCTCTAGAGGCCCCTTTCTTTCCCAAGGAGCCATTCGAACTGGTTTCCCTGGATATCGTGGGGCCGTTCCCAAAGAGTAGCCGCGGGAATAAATATTTGTTAACTTTTATAGACCACTTCAGCCGATACACTGAAGCTGAACCTATAAGGGAACAGACGGCGGACGAGACCGCTCGGGTTTTTGTCGAGCGTATAATAACCAGACATGGGACTCCAAAGAAACTACTGACTGATCAAGGCAGGAATTTCATGTCGGCGTTGTTCAAATCCGTGTGCAAGGGTTTAGGCATACAAAAACTCCAAACCACCCCCTACCATCCCCAGAATAATGGAATGCTGGAACGCTTTCATCGTACACTGGGAGATTCCATGGCTCACTTTGCCAGAAAAGATGGGCGAGATTGGGACCGGTGGGTCCCCTATTCACTAATGGCTTATCGCTCCATACCACATTCTGCCACGGGATTTTCGCCGAACTTCCTGTTATATGGCAGAGAGCTCCGCACTCCGGAAGGGGAATGGATAGAGCCTGTGGAAGCGTTGGAAAACGCCTTAACACAAGATGAAGCTGCAAGGATTAGGGTTCGTGTAGAACAGGCCTACGAAGAAGCCCGTGAAAGGATTAAGAAAACTTGGGCTCGCAGATCCGCGGCGGTTAACCAAGATAGGAGATCCCGAACTTTCACCGAGGGCGACGCGGTATACCTACATGTACCCGCGGTAAAACCAGGAAATTTAAAAAAATTTCATTGTCCTTGGACGGGACCATGGATAATAGTCAAGAAATGCAGTGCGGTAACATATGCAATCAGGAATGAAACCGGCGGGACCCAGGTAGTACAGGTGAACCGCTTGAAACCGGCTTTTAACAGTGGTCTCGAAACGGAGTATCCAAAGGAGCAACAGTCTGAATCGGAAGATGACGATGACGAAGTAAGGGATAAGGAAAGAGACCAAGAGGACTTCTGGCCGATCCCCCTAACCGACTCTGACGAGGAGGAAGAGCCCCATCCTAGAGAAAGGGCCATTGGGAACGATTCCCTATTGGCCACTAGCTCGCCAAGGAGGGATGTAGTGGCTCCAAGCTGGTGGCCTGAGGGCGAAGCGGAGGGGCGACCAAGTATGATCCGTACGGAGGAAGATGTTTCATCGAGCGAAAAGGAGCCCTCCCGCCCGGTTACCCCGTTGGTGAACCCATCGGAGGTCTCGGGAGAGACCTCGGTGGAAGATGACAGTACCAACTATCGAGACCCGACTTGGGAGGCGGATAGTACAGAGGCACCGATGTTGCCGCGCAGTCCCTACTTATTGAGAAATAATTGCCGGTCTAGCCGGGGAGCAGCAGGCACCCATTCAATTCCCCCGGACCACTGAACGTTGAGGGCGGCCATCGACAGCACCCACGCGAGTGACCGGGAGGGAGAAACAAAGAGTGAGGGTGTCAGTGCGTGTCACGAGAAAGAAAAGTGTTGACCTAGGGTCAACGCTTTTGGAAAACGGGGAGTGTTGTGACCGATAGACTTTTATAGCCAATGTAAATTAGCGATTGTTTACGCCTGTAATTCGTTTATTTTATTTATTGAAGGGAAAAAATTATCATTCATTGTTTAAGCCCGAATAAGGGGTCTTGCGCTGACAAGTAATTATCTAACAAAGTACCCTCGTAAAATTTATTATAAATTTTAAAGTGTAAATTAGAGATAAATATTTTTTTTTTGTTTAGTTTATATAACGAATTAATAATTATTGATAATATTATAAATGTTCTAAGAATATCTTTGTGTTTCGAATGTGAGTGTATTGATTTTGTTTAAGTGAAATATGTTGGAAGGTAAACGAAACGAATACCGATCCGAGGCCCCGTAATCGGATTAAGAACACTATATCCGTTATAGAGGATTAAAAGGACGGAGCACCGGTTGATAAGTCGCTCGCAGAGTCAGAGTGGATCCAGATCTGAGTGGGCTAACACACACGCGAGTGCCCTCCATCATCTCACCGCCTTATCGGCCTATGGTTTACTTATCACCACTTTATCGGCCGATCGTTTATGTGGAGCACCTCTGGGGGAGAGTTCGACTGGGAATTCGTAGCAGTGAGGACCTCGCTCAACTCTCCACTAATCGATGCCATCGATAATTAGCAACGATGACAGATTGGGTACCCAATGAAGCCGTCAAAAGTACTGTACTTTATTTACTATTAGCAATTTAAGTATTTTTTTTTAATCAGACAATTTAAGTATTTTCTGTATCAGATAGTTTAAGTATTTTTTTTTTATCAAATAGTTTAAGGAGTTTTTCTCTATCAGATAGTTTAAGTATTTTTTTATCAAATAGTTTAAGGAGTTTTTCTCTATCAGATAGTTTAAGTATTTTTTTTATCAAATAGTTTAAGGAGTTTTTATCAAATAGCTTAAGTATTTTTTTGGGGGTTTTTAATCAAATGCTATTTGTTTATTATCATTTAATAAATGTCGGTAAACTAAATCTGTCTTCCCCTAGATATGTCAATTCCCTGTAATATTTCAGGTTCCCCAGTCCTTGGGTAATGCCCTCTCCTGGCATTAATATTTTCCCCAAATTCCTGTTAACATTTAGGGGGAGGAGGAAGAGAGAGAAAGTCGGGGGCTTACACTGTATATAATAAAATAAATGTAGGATAGTGTTAAAGTAATAATTGTGTACAATAATATTTTAACAAAACATGGTAATTGTTAATTGAATGAATAATAATAGTTTATTTTCAGTTAATATCAGCATCTTGTTTCGCTATTGATCGTAAAAATAAAAGTTTAAAAGGTCGCTCATTTGATTTTAAGAATTGCTGGATGCAGTACAATGATCAACCTGGTCTAATAATTCTGTTCTTATACCTACACAAAATTTAACTATATTTATATATATTTCATATATACGATATTTTACTACTGCATTCTTAAAGATAATTTAATAACCGTAGTTTTCAGATTAAAACATATTTCAGTTTTTTTATTTTTGCATTGGGACATTCTCAGGAAAGTGTCAAGTCATACTGTCTTTTATATTTTTAAATTGTGTATTTCTCTTTATTCATACTATTTTCCAATGAAATTTTCTTATGCCATATTATTTGGCCATGTCTTGTTTCCAGTAGATAATTTTCATTATATTTGTAAAATTTGTAGTTATTATGTTCCTTTTTATTATTTGTTTGGACAGCATCAAAATGATTACTTAAGTTTGTCTTATAGTTAATGTTCAAAAACAGACATGTAGTTGTAATTCAATTAGTGCAATGAGAAAAACAATTGTAGTGACCCTAACTACATAAGTGTTAAATCACCCTATACTCTGGTGCATATATAATGTATTGTAATTAGATGTAAAACATGGTAAGAGCTTTTTCTGGTAATAAATCATGGAGAGATCGGAAGTCGTATAACAAGGCACAGAGAGTCAAAGGTCGTCTGCAATAAACCTGAGGGTAAGTCACATGCCCCCTCATAAAACGGAACCGATAGACCTTTGGTCACCTTCCGGCGGTCATAAAACCTAAGTAGTTGAGTCCCTAGCAGCTATAAAACACACCCTTTTAGACCAACAGTTATAAACTTAAGGGTAATTGGCCATTTGGGCATCATAAAACATACCCCCTTCAGCCGACTCCACCTTCCACTAGGAAGGGGAAATAATATTTAAATCAGGAAGTTTTGCCCTGTAGAGCCCCTCTTTCCCAGTCTCTTCATTTCCTCAGCCGCACTACTCGGTCGCTTTACGCCAGGGCCGCTTGGCCCTGGAAGGCAGACACTTAGACTCCTCGTCAGCCTACTCTCTCTTCAGCGCCGCTGAGCCAGTCACCCTATTTCTCAGCTGCCTTGACCTGTTACGCTGCCGATCTCCCGCCCGAACTCTGAAAACTGGTCTTATTTTTTATGAACCTCTGAACTTCTTCCCCTGAACACAGTGTATTGTCGGGACACATCCCTATCAATAAAATGGAGTCAGATATTAACGCCGACATGGAACATGGTCCATGTTATAAACTACAACAATCCGCACTTGTCACCAGGGCTAGAGTGATTAGGCACTCCCCTAGTGGCAACCCGACAACAATCTTCTCGTTTTATTTTTTAGTTAGAATAAGTTTACTGTGTTTTAGAGAATTTGTTCATAATCTTTTATGTTACAATGTTAAATTGTAGGAAATAAGATTCTGGAAGTGAAAATGAGTAACAAATTGTAACGTAACGAACATAAAATTTCATAATAATGTTAATTTTAAATCTTAAATGTGTTGGGAAATACAGTCTACTTATTAGTGTGAGTGTTGAGTGTCAAAGCTAAAAAAAATATATGTATAGAAATTATTATATTAAGTTACATAAGAATTATTATATGAGCTATGAATTTATATATCTTTTTTTACTTGGAAAGTGGAGAAATGTAGTATTATTTTTAATGTCAAAAAATATTTATTTATTTAGTTTATAAAATTAGAATTGTTTAAAATACGAAGTAGATAAAAATGGATGGTTAGTTCCTCATGCAGTAAAAATACCAGTGATGTAGGAAGATGGATGGCCCTTAGGGGGAGAGACAAAGGATGGCCCCATGGCCCTAGGTGGTAGACAAAGGACAGCACCAGTAAGAAAAAATGAAACAACCAGTGATGGAGATAAGTTGTAGCCATGAAGCAAAAGGACTGGATACCATGAGATCGAAGAGGGTCTTCGACCAGTCTAGAGCAGTCAGTTTACAGTCCTACGAGAATCCAAGTAACCACCAAAGAGATGGCAACCACAGAAGACTTGCGCAGGAATGGCATGACTGAGGTATCTAGATATGAGACGTGAGAAGTTTCTATCTTAGATGACAGAAGAGTGTTGAGCAGCGAGGAATGTAACAATGACACGGATGAAAGATTTATTCTCTCAACCGATTAATACAACATTAGGTAATTCAAGGCGACAACAGTGTACCTTATTACAAATTTTGAAGAACTAATAAATTAAATTTTAACTCATTTCATTTGCAATAAATGCAAAATTTCTTACCAAGGAGAAGGATCCAATTATTGACAAGCATGTCTACATATTGTGAAGGAACTAAGCGTAGCTTAGCAAATAATGTTAGTATTTGCTTTCCTGTCAGCTCATCTATCAATGCAGAAAATTGTGGGCAATATCCCATGTAAGATAAACACTAAAAAAATTAAATTTGTTGGTAACAAAAAATATAAATAAAATAATAAAGAATGTAACAGAATAAAGCTATTATAGTACTTTTCTTTTTTCTAGATTTAAAGAATGGCCTCTAACTAATGCATTTCCTTTAGTAGGAGGAATAATTCCACTTAAAATATTGAATGTTGTAGTTTTACCAGCCCCATTCACTCCCAAAAGACCAAAACATTCTCCTTCCTTACAAGCAAAACTAACATCATAAACAGCTGTCATTGACCTGGAGAATTTTTTTGCGAGACCATCTACAATTACAATTGGTGCTCCTTCTTCATCTAAAAAAAAAGAATAGAGTTAGATTTGCAAAAAATTAAATAAAAAATATATGTGTAATAATAAAAATATACAATAAATAACTTGATGAATTATAATCAAAATGATATTTATTTCATTTTAGCTTATCCTGAAAAAAATTCAATATAAGTCGGAGGTGGGCATTGCAGGAATATGAAGTAGACTAGGTTATCTAAAGAAATCCTTGATTGGTAGCCTCCAGGGAGAGGATACTTATTACAAGTATTGGATATTTACCTGGAAAATCTGGTATACTGCTATTATTTTCCTAAAACTTTAGGTGGTATTTTCAAGACCTCAGTGGATGGAAGGAGTCCTGGACAAGACATCAGTAAGGGGATTGCACAAGGAAGACTCGGATATGAAAGATTTTTTTTTTAAATATGTTTTTCTAGCTCATTTTACGATAAAACTATCAATTATACCAGAAAATATTTTTTTATAATTTATGATCTGTTTTTTTTTACAATAATTGCCAGTACAGGAAATAAATAAATAAATATTGCATCTTACTTGTGTTGGGGTCAAATAAACTGTATTGTTTTTGGGACTCTCTTAAGCCAATAAATTACTCTACAATAAACTAAATTGTATCTGCCTACAGTTTAATGTTTTTAGCACAAGCTTTTGCGACAGATTAGATGTACAGAGGAAAACATTTAGAATTAGAATGAGCTGTGGGCAGACATGATAAAGAGTAATCAAGTAACAAAAAAAAAATGTATCGCATCATAGATCAATTAATAATGTACCTGTCAAGTTACGTGCTGCATCAACCCTGTCCTTCTCTTTAGCAACATCACTTTCAACGTTTCTTATGTTAGATGGGTCAATATTTCCAACATACAAAGAATTTAATCTATTCCATAATAATGAAAAGATTCCATAGTCCTTTAAAATTATCAAAAGGAAATATAAAAACCAATCTGCTCCAAGGAATATTAAACTATTATTTAATTCTTTCGTAAAATAAGAATTTTTCAAAAGTTCTGAAAACAATAAAATATATTTACTTCATTACTGGATATAAATACATAAATAAAATAAAATAATAACACAATTAGTTACACATGCCATAACAATCAATTCCTTGTGTAGCAGATGGTGGGCAACTTCTACACTTCAATTTTAATATTGCTGTTGTAATAAAATTTACCATGGCCAGTGTAATAGCAGTAATGGGATGTAGTTTCATAAAATTAGCATAATGTTGATATTCTGAAGGCGTGAAATTAACTATACCAAAACCAACAAAACCTAAAAATTACAATAAATTCCTTTCAGTAAAAATTTTATTTTATAAAATGTGTTTATATAATACATATGTATGATAAATAACAATGGCAAAGTGGAAAATTATTTTAACTATGGGACTATGTATCTTTTCCAACAGTATTGTACTATAGTAAATAAATATACATTACCTAAAATCAAAAGAACTGTGTAGTATGCTATAGTAACTTTTATACTTGTCTTGAACAGGAAAGTTAAGAAATAGGTTAACCAAATCATACTACATCCAAACAAAAAAAAAATCAAAAGCAGTAAATCTGAAAAATAAATGACTAATTAATATACTATGTCTAATAAATATTTAGTAACAATAGCAACTTTAAATAACCTGTCTAAGTCAAATAGTACAGAGGAGTCTCAATTATCTGCCAAAATTGGAACCATAAATTAACAGATTTTGGAATTTGGAATAAGAAAGATAAAAAAAAAATTTTTAAGAACAACTTATTATTTATTAGCTAAATAAACATTCATAAGTAGGAGTAATTTTTTTGGAGAAAAATTCATTTCCTCAGATAAAAACATATCTCAGGAATTGATTGTAAAGCAAGGAGCGATGAACTCTTCATAGCAAACTTGCATATGAACCCTCAGAACCCTTGTTTTATGTTAGCACTGAAAATGTGTATTATTCTATACTTACAATCTATAAAACTTTGAGATAAACATAGATTCATATCATTTTTTTAATAGATAACAACTCAAAAAAATAAAAATAAAATAATATTTTTTAAATACACATAAAAAACTTGTATTTAATTTTTTTATTTAATTTAATTTTAAAATATCACAATTTGAATTGTTTTAATATTTTTGCTAAAAGGTGAAGGAATGTACACATTTTTTAATTTTATTAACTAATTAATCGGCATATATAATTTACATTGCATAGTACATATATAGTACAAATTGTAATAGAATTTGTATGGTCAATATTTAATAAAATAAGATTAGTTTATCTTATAAATAAGACTTATTTTTTTTGGATCCAAAGTTGTAAATGTGACATTTTCAAAAATCACAGATGGATATTAAAACCCTAAGCTATCATTAATTTAAATTTTTGTAACAGATTATTTTTTTTTTAATATTACAGCTTTATTCGAGGTTAATATTTAAAAGAAAAATACAAATGGTGAATTGATCAATACTCCTCATTATTCTTTAAATTGCTATAACAAATAGAATTATATGTATTTTTATTTTTTAACATCACTAGTCAGGATCCACAGATAATAGGGACTCAGCTGTAATTCATAAAATGCACTTAAACAAGTTCAACAAATAGTTGAATACAGAGAGGGAAAGCAGTAAGTTTTTAGTCATTATCCCCATTACAGAAAAACCGGAAGATTCTGTGTGTAATAGCAGGGAAGTTGTTTATTTGTCTCACTTCACACTTATAGCCTGTTAGTAAATGAGACCTAAGTTTTGAGAGTAAGATTGGGGCGACTTTGCTTTCTCTTCCGTCATTGCTGGGTTTAATATAATGAAGGTTTTAATGTCTATTGACTATTCTACTAACCAGATTCACTGTCTCTAGGCGTGGAAATCACTTTAGTTAATCCATAGTGTCAAAATAATTAAATAAACTCCTACTAGTAGATATTATAATTACTTAAGTATTATCGATAATTAAGTACTATTATCGATATTAATAATTTAAGAACTCATTTTTTTACAGGGTTGTATAATATATGAATTTCCAATCCAGCTTTAGTGGTGTTCTATATCTTATTAATTATATTTAATAGCATTTTTGGCCTAGTTACACTATAATTACTCTTGAATTAGTTATAAAATGTATTATTACATTATACATAAGCTCAACAATGTCGATATAATATTTTTTAAGCTCAAATTAAGGGAATATAAGTAGTCTCAAAATTGTTTTGATTATTTTATTTTCTACTTGTATATATACTATTTTCGAATTGCATTAATCAGAATTTTAGTTCTACCTCCCATGCTAAAATTCACTCCTGATTGATAATAACTTTGAATAACTGACTTCAAATAATGTTGATGCAACTGGGATAATAATAAAAAATCATTAGTAAAATTAATAAGTTTTGAATTAATAGAAATATAAAATGTTTAAAACCATTATTAAATTATTAATTTTGTTTTGTTTGTTCGACAATGGCTATTTATTAATAAAAAAACAGTGACTTACAAATTCCATTATCAATAAGAAGTATAGCTGAAGAATCCATTATGAGGAAAGTAACCAAAATTAGCAATGTGGAAAATAAATAAAGCACTATATCACAAATAAAGAATGAAGTCCAGTAGCTTATGGGTGAAATATTAGTCATCAGTATTAGATGTTTCAATGAAGACACTCTCTCTTCATGAACATGTTTTATGAAACTAGAACACACAAAGAAAAGACCCAAAGGAAGGGTAACAATCCAAGCAGCAGTTGCACTTATCAATCCCATGCCACCATCATTCCCACATATACCCTGAAAAAAGATTAAAGACTTCATACTTCAAATAATGTAAGTTTAAAACAATATTATTAAAAAATAAGTAAACAGTTCCAATGATACACCATTCTTGTTTTCAATAGATGATTAAAATAAACAATAATTATAAAATATAATTTTAATTATATATAGCCAATCGTTCTTATTCAGTAAGTTCAATTTAATTAACATTTAGAATTCTTCATTATAATTTTTATTGCTAGTACTGACATTTAGAACTTTGTTAAATAAATTTGAAGTAATTTGTATTTTTTTTTTATGATGCATTTTGAATTTGAACCCCTTTATTTAAACATTTTTAACAAATTATGAACAATAAGAGTATTATAAATTGCTGATAAGTGGCTCCATCTTCTGCATTACTGCATATAATGCATTGTAAGGAGGGTAGAATTACAAAAACAGAACTTTTACAGGACTATAATTACAAAAAGCCAGTATAACTGTGATTAAAGTCGCTTTCAAATCCGTAACAAAATCCTCAATTTCATGATACATCTCCTTTTTCGAAGTTCAAAATATAATGTATCATTTCATGAACTGTTTATGCTATCACTTATACCTAAGTATCATTAGTGCTCTTATTGATAACAGTTATCACATTTTTTTTTAAATGTATCCCTTTCTTTTTTTTGTCATCAGTATGTGATGCAGACATACAAAGTAAACCGAAACATCACCCATTAACAAATGTCTTCCTTCAACAAACAAAGCCAATAACCCCAACATATAATCCACACATATTTACACTTAATTATTATTAATAGACCTTTGAATACTTTGATGGTTGAAATACCTACACCAAAGAAGATGCATACAATTTATTCAACAATATTAAAAATAAATATCTTATTAATATATACTTATTATGAAAATACAAACTGACAATGTAAATCTTGACTATTCATTCAAAGTCTTATTGGAGAATTGTTACAGTACATTCTATTACAAATATATGTTGGAGGGGGATCCTGGAAATCTTCCCCCCATATCCATCCCATCTTAGGATTATCCAATATCATCAAACAAATTTCATCACACTGTGATTGGCAACACAGTCCATCTGACCTCAGGCTTCCAGCAATTTATTATATTTATGAGAAAAGGGAATTCAAATAGCCACCTACTTTTGGGAAAGTACATCAGAGAATCATATATCCTGAAGAAGTGAAGCTTGTGTCATAATCACCACACATTGGAAACAGGCTAGTTTACATCACCAACTAATAAACCCATCGAGGTCTACATTACTTTTTGTCTTAACCTATTGAAACTGAATTTATTTTTTGGTCAACTTTTTCATTTTGTTTATAATTGATTAATGGGACAACCCAAAAGATTGTGGAAATATGATTTTTTTATTTTTAAAATTTTTGTAAATTGGATAAATTTGTTTATCTGCAAATAGATCAGTGGTATAGAGGTGGGTATTCAAGATAAATGAAAATTTCCGTGTTTTTACTTAAAAAAGTTTAATATAACCTTTTTTTAAAATAAATTACATATGATTCTATAATCTTACGATATATAATAGTAACGTCGTTTTTTTTACATTAAATTCAAACAGATAAATTTTTAACAAGTTTTTGTTTTTAATCAACAATGTAATCAGTCTCTTTATCAACAACCTTTTGCCATCTAGTGTCCAAATTTTCAATGCCGGATCAATAAAAATCAATTATTTTTTGAGCAAAATATCCGGAGATGGAATTTTCGACATCATCCAAATTTTCAATTTATTTGCCACTTAGAAAATTTTGTAGTGATCAGAATTAATGGAAATCCAACTGCGCAATAGCGCACAAGTATTTTACCCAGGCAGAGGCCTTGATTTGCACGCTTCTGCCTGGCATCTTCATTGTTGATCTCTTTTTTGACTTTACGTTAAATCTCAATGATGGAAGGGGCCGATGTCACTTGAGCTTTCTCCAGAGGTCTTCCAGGATAACTCCAAACGCTTGGCAATTTTAAATAGCCAAGTGCAAATTCGCTTACAAAAAATAAAATATCTAGTTTATTTTCTGGATGTCCAATGTTATATAACAGGTGGGCATTTATTAATTTATTATTCTTGTGAAAATGCACCCATACCACTTTTTGCAGCAAAGTTTTGTGTTTTATTGTGATGTCATCCAATCGTGCAAGTCTAACTTACCTGGCACTTCTTTAGGATGAATGTCTCCTGTTGTGTCTTCATTGTCAGTTAGATCATCAAGTTTGTCTGGAGGAAGGACAACACAATCAACTTTGGCTGATTGCAATGCTTCTTCAAGGTCAAATAACCGTGATGCCTCATGCACTTCTTCGACAGTCCTATAAATCACTTTACTCATTTTTTCAAAGTTGCTGATAACTTTAATGAGGAAATTTAAAATGATGTACACCTTGTGAGTCTGGAATTGAAACTGAAGGCTAGGGGCATTGGGGGACATCAACAAACATGAAAAGTTAAGAAAGGGAATGAACATGTTCGAACATGAACTTCAAGACTGCTTCCTTAAATACACAGGTGGTCTGAAAAGTTTCCGACCTCAACGTGAAGATGATAATAAAATAAATAAAAGCTAGTGAAATAAAAGCTTTGTTAGGTCGGAAACTTTTCAGACCACCCTCGTATTGTACCACTGATTTATTTATAAATCATTAACTTTTTCCAACTTTCTGTCCACTTAATTGTATTAATTAATATTAAATTGTAGCATTACATTGTGTTAAATAAGAATATACTCCACAATAATATTGAGCTCCAGGATTTAAAAATGAAAAAGAAGTAATTTTTTACAAATTTTGAACATTGTCAATTTTTTACTCTTGCATTCTTAAATATATTATAGTTTTTCTATTTCAGTAAAAATACCCTTTGAATTAAATTTTTTTAATGAATTCACAAGTTTTCTGAGATACAAAATAACTGGCAAATTTATATTCAGGCTTAAACATGAACGGGAAAATTTTGTAACATTTGATGATAAAAGTACTAACCCATTTAATACCACTGATATCATCGGGTGTATAGATATTTCACTCCTTACATATCTCCATAAACAGCTTCAGCAAAATATCGATTGGGCCATTTTTATATAGATAAAATAATGATTTTACTAAACCTCATTGTCCTTGTGATATTCAAAAACAATTAAAACAAATAACTCTTCTACCCGTTTCCCTTTCCACCCCCCCCCCCTCTCTGCGACTTTTTATCACTTCCTACATGAAGAGTAAAGAACAGGTTACACAGCTTTTTGGGCCAGTTCCTAAATTTACTGAAAGTGAAGTTTCACTGAAAGAAATCATTGACTTCTGTGAAAAAACATATAGAAACATTTTTATAGAGATTTTAAAGTAGTTTAATTTTTTATAAAACCATGATTATGTTGAACCGCATCTTTATCGGGAAACAAAACTAAAAAAAAATTGCTTTCCAACCCCCCCCCCCCCTAAAAACCCAATACAGCAAACTTCTGTTACTAAAAAAAAAAAACTGTTACAATTAAAATATTGGAAAAGCTTTAAATAAAAAAATATGATGGGAAACTTGAGAAATAATTTTAAATTGATGATCAAAAAAACATGCTCATCGTACAAAAATAGTAAGGCCACATGAATCAGTGTGCAGTGATCTAGACTGGCAAGGCCTTATGTCAAGATCACAACTCTACCCTCTCATAAGTATTAAATAAAAACTTATGTCCACTCCTTGAATCTTAGGTTTAAAACAAATTTAAGATGGTGACTCAAAAATTAATTCAAAGATATTTGGAAACATTAAGTTTAAAGATACAATAATAGACATTGCTAGCTAGTAAGAGCATAAATGAATAGGATTTTCTTTGATTAATACTTCAGGTATACACATATAATCATCAGTGGCCAATCAGTTATAGCTAATAATTTGTGATTGGGTTCACATTACAGCAAAGCATTGTCAACATTTTTCAATTTTACATTCTTTAATTAATGAGAATACCTTCATTTATATATTGATATTTATTTAGAACAGTTTTAGACATCATTAAAAAATTATTGTTTTTAAAAAATTATATCTTCAGGGGTTCAGGAGATTAAAAAAAAAAGATAAAATAACTGAATTAGGTTATTTAAAATAACTTAAAAGTGAAGGCGTTATAACTGTTTTTCTTTTTGATTCCTCTCTGTACATTCCAGGTGGCTTTTTTTTCCAAAATCTGACATTGTATAAATATTTGGTTGAAGATGGATTAATTAAGGCTAAAGCCACATTAATGAAAACATGTAATATGTATTGAGTGACTTCAATAACAGAATAGCCTTCATCTCACGGTTATTATGTATTATTGATAATTGAACAAATTAGAAATGAAGAAATTAATACGTAACCATAAAATACGTGCCTACAAGGGATTAAAACCCACTTAAAAGTTAAGAAAGAGCAGTAGGTAATAGGATAATAAGCGCACAGTAGTATCAGACATGTGTGTACTTTATAATGTGCCATCTTAATAATTATTAGTTGTGGTGTTTAACTCCACTGGTGTAGGTTTTAAAAATATCCTTTAAATAGAAAAAATATTGATAGGGCTGAGACCCATTTTTTCTCATTGCCCAACTCAAGTCATAATATTTTCATACTAAACTATTTAAAAAAAAAAAAATTAAAAACTCATTAATTATAGGTTATATAATATAAAGAAACTCTTTAAATATTACCACCTAATCTAATTTCTTAAAAATTAAATATTTTGCCATCAAATTAAATAATAAATTTATTCTATATTTAACTCGTGAAGGTAAGCAAAACATTTCCTATTTTTATTCTAAATATATAAAACTTAAATTCTTACCAATGAAGATATAATGGGATGACTTCTTGTTTGAATGGAATACTTAGAAGAACTATGATTAGATTGTAAAATTGTATTATAAAGAAGATTAAGACAAACTACAGGAGCATGGTTTGCAATAGAAGAGTATAAGCAGCTTGGTATTGGTCCACTAAAATCAGCAGCAACGATTAGAGATTTACGGTATTTTTTTTCATCAGTGGCTCCTACTTTAAGAAGTTCTGAAAGTAAAAAGTGATTAGGTTTATTAAACTCTTACATGTGTAAAGTAAGCATTGTTAGGCTCCATCAAGTAGAAAATGATTTTGGACTTAGAAAATTAGAAAATTATATGTGATGAGACCATCCGACCCCCGGCTATAGTGACCCCTAGGATTTTTTCTTTAGGGAATGGGTCTGGTTGGGGTTAAGTGAGCTTTTTGAGGATAAATGAGTAATTAATTTAAAAACAAAGTAGCGAATCTGATTAAGAAAACTAAATTTATGGTTGAGAAGTAATATCTTGTGCTGATCACACTAGCACCTCAACAGCACTAGCTACCAGCTGCAGCGACAACCTTTGATCGCCTACCTCTCCACAAGGAATAATGCCAAGGATTTCATTTTTGTATGGGATGGGGCAAGGTACATAGAGTACACAGACTAAAAGTTGCCAAAAAGGGCCAATGGCCACCTGCTGGACTGCTTTTCAGCCCCCTCACACTTTCTATTTATCTAAGCATTAGATCAGTTAAAATGATGTATTTAAAATCACAAAATTCAAATAAGCAAACACCAAATTTATAGAAAGAAAAATACTTAGATCTTTGTATACATACCCATACATACATACATACAACGGATATCACAGAAAAAAAAGCCATGCCCCAGACCACAATGGTTTCTATTTCTTTTACTTACTATTGTTCAAAATTCCTTGAAAAAATAAGCCAAAATCTGTCTCAGCTCGTTCAACCATTATCAAAATGATTCCACCTCATCATTAAAATTACCTTCCCATATTCTCACTAGCAAAAAATTAGTTGCAATGTGATTAAGAAAATTAATTGAGTATTTAGTGATGACAAAGAAAAATAAATTCTACAGGAAATTCTAATATTTCAATAATTATCGGTGAAAGAGGAAAATAGTGACAAGATTAGAATTCAAACACGGGACCAACTGGTTTCAAACCAACCACTTTTCTGATTAAGCTATCTGTATAAATTTTGCAACACCTTATTTTATCATTATTTAGCAAAACTATGAGCAAAGGCTGTAAGTAATGGGGGAGTTTGGCCTAAAATAATTCATATTGGGAAGATGGTGCAGTCTAGACTCAGTTGGTAGACTGGATATTGTGGTTACAAGTCCCGATCCAACCAGTATATTTTTTCTGTGGCTAGTAATTATTAATATTAGTGGGATCTATTACACAATGTATATTAATTAAATAATTATTTAGATTTCAGAAAAATTATGCTATAGGATATGTTATTAAATAAAATATACCTCTTATCATCGTATCATTTTTGAACTCTGATTTATTACTTAAATCAACATAATAACTGCTTTCTTTCTGTATAAGATATAAAAAAGCATTTTTCATCATTGAGTTGTTATTCCCATATACTAGCACTTCCGTTGGTCCATAAATGTTTAAATTTAAGGACAAAGTTGATGAATCTTTCTCCCCAACAATAAACTTATCAAGCGGATCCATTGCAAAATAAGCTACTGCTGCAGGAACAACACTAAACTAAAAAAGAACGATCACAAAAATTAAGTGTATGTCAAAAGTTAATTGATTGCTAAAAATGTGTTGGGATATCATTTAATATTAATTAAAAATAAATTTTAAATTATATAATCTGGAATTAATTAAGCTTTGACAGATTCAATGCAACACAAAAGTTTGATCTTTGTCCTCCATGACTAATGTTTTTACTATTACATATCCTCTTAGCAAACATAAAAGTATAGATACATATACATTTTTTTTTAATATATATTAAGACAGCATTAACAAGCTATATATTGTGACAATATTTCTATGATTAAACTCAATTTTAAAATTTTTAAAATGAAAAATATTTGGAAAAGTCAGAAAAATATCCCAACAGGTATAAACCGTAGAGGGAAACGAACAAAGATACCAAGAAAGACCAAGGTTGGTTGATGGGGTTGTTGCGGCCCCATGATGTAATTTTACCTATGCAAATAATTGTTTATGGTTGAATTGAGACCTGTCTAGCTTGTCTAGCCAACCCTGGCACTCCAATATTAGTTACCTATCAGGCTCATAGAAGAAGCGGTCATTTTTTGCCAGCTCTGGATTTCCTGATTTTTAATAGGCCACTCTCATTCACACATCAACATTCCTCACCTCAGTCAGCTAGGTCAGGTGTGTGAGTCTTATAGAGTTACTGTTCATTCGTATCACATTTTGATACTCAAATTTTGGAGCTCTTACCAAGAGAGCATTACAATACCACTCCTTTGTTCCACAGGGACGATGGACAACAAGAAGTTCTTCATTATGGGGCTTGATGTCCAAGAGGACACAAACCAGGAGTCTCTACAGCAGAAAGAGGAGTCCCCTAATATTTTGGACACATCCAAAATCACTGAGGGAGCAAGTTGGCCTGTTTAAGTTTGGACAGGCGGCCACGAAGGGACACAGTGCCCTCAGGATAATTGACCATTATCCTGAAATGCGCCAACTGCATGAGCCCCACCCAGCCCTCTACAGTGAACGCTTCAAAAGGAAGGAGCTTTCAATGCCCTGAGCTGCTGTACTAGAACCACAAACCAAGCATCAGAAGCTACCATCAAGTAGGAACAGACCTTGGCAGATCACCGAAATGGGTTGAGGCCATTGTGGCCTTATTCGCTTAGATGTTCATCTCTCTCATTGCAGGTTTCTCTTCAAAGCTGTGCCTCTGACCTGTGGAGTACCTGAAGGAGCCGAGTAGTCCCCAGTGTTTTTCAATGAGTACACGTCTGAAATCCTTGGAACCCAGTACAAAAACACAACAGTAGCTGCCTTCACATTACTATTATTGGCAGCATGAACATGAAGAAAGCCCTTATTCTTGGAAACAGTAGTGACAAAATCAGTGCTAAACTTCTTTTTCTACTTTTGTAGAAACTTTGCGAGAGAACTTAAACAAGGACGCACAAAGTATTACCAGCTTTCACACATGTTGAAATCCCCCAATTTATCATCATTGTCTCTCGTGCTGATGATTTACAAGAGTACCTCCAACTGAATCTCCTGTATGATGCACTGAATATTAGTTATCTAATTTTTTAAGCAACAGGTAAATGGCTCCAGTAATTTCAGAATGGAATAGTTATGAAAGTGGTCGGCAACCCTCATTCCAGCCGCGGTGAAATCGTGAGATACACAAAGACCTTGATCTGCTGATGTCGATGAGTTCATCCACTGTAAACATATCAAATTCTTCAATTCACTGAATTTTTTTACCAATCCTATGTTCAACACAATATCCCCTTCTGTCTTTCTCCCATTGATGATAACAAGCAGTCGAAAAGGGCATCATGTAGGTTTAATTTAGTTAGTAAGTTAGTTGTAAGTAGTTTCAAGTCTCCCAATTTGTAACCCAAAGGTGAGCCATATTACCTGGTCCTGTTAACTGTGTGTAATTTTTTAAGCTTTTTAGCTTTAGATGCGTGTTAAAAAAGTAATGCGAGTGTTGTCATAAAAAAAATAATTTATACACGATATATTAATAATAGTAATAGCTACGGTCATAATAATAGTTACAAACATTAAGAAATATTCAAAGTACTCCTCTCCAGAATCTACACATTTTCCCAGGAACGGTACAGGCCCTGGAAGGCCTTGATACAAAGAAGTGGTCATTCAGAGTGGTCGTAACGGCATCTTTGATCATCTCAATGCCCCCAAAAACAGTGTCCTTTATTGCTTGTATCAACTCTCGGAAACAAAAAGAAGTCTCCTGGAGCCAAGTGAGGACAATAAGGGGGACAGGGAAGCATTTCCAAGTTGTGTTTTGCCAGAAACTCATGGACCCGCAGAGTAGTGTGGCTGAGAGCATTGAATTGATTGACTCACAGACTTCAAAAATCCTTTTGACGAATTTTATAGGGCCAAGCGAACCAGCACCTGCCCGAATATAATTATAATTAATGAAAGAAACCCCTTCATTTGTTAATAACTTAGGCAATCATATGTAAATTGACATGGGATCAGAGATCAACACTATAGACCCCAATTCCATGCCTGTAGAAATTCAAATCAAGTCAGAAGAATCCATTGTAGTTTCTTCAGCCAGCATTGAGAAAGAAAAAAGATTCAATCCTACTAGATCTTGCCCTGCGACTCGGACTAAGTTATGAATTATTAATCAAATTTGAAATATTTCAGTTTGGTAATAAGTATGGAATATTGCTACAGCTGGAAACAATGCATGAACTCAAAACTGATATAAAATTAGGAAAAGAAAATGAAATGTTTATGAATAAAACTAAGGGTTCTAGAAACTGAAGAGACAATAGAACCTTTATTTGAGAAACCAGGGAATATCCTACAGCAAACTAACATTCCTTTAGAAATAGTTGCTGTTTCAAAAATATAAAATTATATAAGTAATGAGAATAAAACAATTAAAACTTCAGGATGGCTCTCAAATCTTGTATTGACTACAGGTGATAAAAATTTCCCAACACATCAATAATAGGAATTAAGACTTAATTGGAAATGTAAAAAAAAATGAACCAAACTGAACATATCCAAATAGAAACATTTCACCGATTAGGTGAAGAAGGTGGAGTTTCTTTGAATGGTGGATCTTAGTCAGTTAAAGATTCTACTGCAGCAGAAATGGATAAAATAGTTGAAGAAATCTGTAACTAGTCTGTAGACAAACTAAATAACACTTGCCATTCCATTTATGAAGTCCCTGAAGAAGTTGTAGAATCTTCTGATTCAACAGATTTCTTAGAAGAGAAAATTCAGATGAATGTAAAGGCAACTTAAATCTCAAGTTCATGTGTCATAATACGAAATGAAATAGAGGCAGAAAATAACACAATTTAAATTGAAAAATTTAAAGTTGATAAACCAAAAGAGAAAATAATTATTAGAAAAGTTCTGTATCTAAATAAAATTAAATCAGAATTAACCTCAAGGGTAATTTAAGAAAAAATATTGCACAATTGGTTATTAATCAAATCATTCATTATACATGAACTTTATTTTATCATGATTTTAGAAAAAACGTAAAAATAATATGACTAAACAAATAAATGTATGTAAATAAACCATTAGAATAAAATTAAAAGGCAAGTTATAAGTATAAAACTCATTTACTTATTACACCTATGACAAATTGTACAGAAATATTATCAATCGCTTGCCTCACTCTGCTTTTATCAAAAATGGGTAATCCAAGAAGACCATTTTTCAATAAAAATGAAAGTGTTTGTGTATATA
This sequence comes from Acanthosoma haemorrhoidale, assembly GCA_930367205.1. Classification (NCBI taxonomy): domain Eukaryota; kingdom Metazoa; phylum Arthropoda; class Insecta; order Hemiptera; family Acanthosomatidae; genus Acanthosoma; species Acanthosoma haemorrhoidale. Next base: position 15,886,667 of record OV884009.1, read on the forward strand.
ATAATACCAAGCAATTTTTAACAGAATACTTAACATAGACACTCATGCCAACAATACATTATTATTACATACAAATGTTAAGAGATATAAACTTTATAAATATTAATATTTTGGTGGAATGAAAAATTTCCACATGAAATATATAAGGATATATTATACTTACTATTATAAGTGCTTGAAACCACTTTGTTAAGGTGACATTTATATTTTTCATAACCAGCCCAAAAAATCGTTCAACATAAGCTTTTGAACAAAAGCCAAACACCTGATGATCTACAACAAAAGTAATATGATGGTTCAAGTAACTAAAATAAAATAAAAATCATTAAGTCATAAGCTTATTATAGGGCATGAGTGAGTGTTTCTGTAGTGAATCATATTTATTTATAGGTGAGGTTTTGGCCTAAAATGCATGTCTGTATCAGCTCCTTCAAATTTATTATGCATATGAATATGATCAAAAAATGTAGACACTCATGTCTGATTTCAAGGCTAACTATGAACTCACAGATTAAACTCATAAAACTTTCAAATCTGTTTTAATTTGCCTCCGTTTTTTTCCGAAAGAGTGGCCGTATCACCAGCTCTTCTTTCTCAGTTCTAGCACTAGAATGACGTTTTCTAGTTTCAAATGATTTCTCATGTTTTGTACATCATGGATATATCTTTCTGCCCCCATGTCAGAAAGAATGACGTGAAGAGGTTTATGTCTTTTATTCTTGAATTAGAAAGAAATACGATCAAAACAATGTGATAGCATTGATGGATATTTGAAGGCGAGGAGTGAAGACTGATGAGGGGGTATAAAGGAGTAAAGGAAAGTTCTTAACCTCTTTGAGAACTTTAATAAAGACTTTTCTTATGATGTGTAAGAGGGAAGTGGGTTTGTAAGATGCAGGACAGTGGAGAGGATAGGAGTTTTTATGGAGCATTTTAATTGAAGAATATTTGCAGAGGAGAAGAAAATAGATGGTTCTGAGAAAAGATATAGATGACAGTCAAGGAAAAAAAAGTAGATTTCTGTAAATAATATTTAAGGATAATTCCAGTGACAAGTTCAAAACCGGAAGTTTTAGCTCAGAGTACTAGCGATAGTTGTGAGGTTATGGAAAGATTGAGAGAGATTGAAAGATTATTAGTGAGGTTATGGAAAGATTCAGGTGAGGTGAGGGGTAGCAGAGTTGGCTGGTGATGAATTTTACATAGAGGCTGGCCTAGAGAAAATCTCTGTGCTTGCTGGATTCTGGTGATTAGTTTTAGCGGCAGCTAGTGGGTGATGGCAATAGTAAGTGGCTGGATTGCCTGGGTTTTTTGAGCTACAGGTGGATACAGAAAGTCTGGAATTCACAGCTTGTAGATCAGTCCTTGGTTTAATGAAATCCTGCACAATTGACGCATTAGTAGTAGAATAGACAGAAGTTCATGTGAAAAAACTAATTGACAATGGGTACACTTAAAATATAGGAGGAGGTTTCTAAGGGGTTTCAATGTTTCTTCTTGTTCCCATGTCTGCAAGGGCTTCAACCCGGTGGTGGCAGGTGGGAGGGGGAATGTGAATGAGTCCCAGTCCAAGACCCATGTTTACGTTAGAGCTCTTCAGTGGTGAAAAATCCCCAAACGCTAGAAAGCTGCGCTAGTAATACGCAAT